>JAFJYJ010000010.1:7295000-7892500 GCA_019022615.1 Acacia melanoxylon
TGGGCAAAAGGAATTAACTCAAGATTAGAGAGAGAAGACAACAAAGTGCCTCCAACATGCCTAGATTAGCCTACCAACGGATATAATGGAGTTGGCAACGGTCATTTAATGCTCTCTTAGTATAAATAGAGTAGCATTCAATTCTTCTCAACAACTAAGACTGCAAAAAACGAAAAATATTCAAAGTTTACAACTACTCTTGAGTTTTCTTGTGTAAAGTATCTGTTAATACATTAAGCTTCAGTGTTTATCATTATCCACTCTTAGAGATAGTTTCTCAATTTTAAATCATTTATTGTAAGGAATCACAAGTCAGGGGACTTGGTGATTGAGTTCATTGATTGCAACTTGTAAGGGGGAGTAAGTTCTAGTGAGAGAACTACTCTTGAGTACAGAGTGTGTAATCAATCGTGATAGTGAAATCCCGAGTGTCGGGGACTAGACGTAGGTCAAGATATTGGACCGAACCAAGATAAATCTCTTGTGTCTTGTTATTCTTCTCTATCCTTTGTTTCGCTTTCTGTTTTAGTGTTCGAAAAATAGAAAGACTTCTAAAAGAATTTTTAAAATCTCCAATTCACCCCTCTTGGTGATTAAGTTCTCCACTTTCATTTTAGTCAACAAATGTATTTAACATATTACATCATAAGTTTTTTTTTTTAATAAATAAACAAGATTAAAATTTTAAATTTATTGAAAAATAAAAATTTATAATGAAAACATCAATTAATTTTGCAATATGGTAATCAATTTAACAGCATAAAAAAATTTATTAATTTATTATATTTTGGATAAAGATATCTGATTAAATGGTTATTTTTTAGCCAAAGATTACTTGGTTATTAAGTAATAATTATTTTAAGGAGATGCATTTTGGTCAAAATAACAAGTCAATGTTGTAATTTAACTGTCAACTAGCGGTGATATGGATGTAAGTTGAATATCAAAATTAGAATGATGGTTTATGCAATATATACTTTGAATTTAAGGGAGGTCTATTTAGATTTTCAAAATAGAAGGAATATCTTTTATAATTTAGAGCGAATAGAGAGGAGTTGATGTATTTTACTCTTTTATTAAAGGGTTAAAGTGCAAAAAAAAAAACATATATGATTTGGCTAAAAGAATGTTTAACACCAAGTGTTTTTTTTTTTTAGGCTAAAGTATACTTTTAGTCCTTTAAGTTTTACATAAGCATACTTTTGGTCCATTAACTTTATAAAGATATCTTTTAATCCCAAAATTCTAACACCGATTAATATCGCTAACTAAAAAAGGCGTGTGGCTATTAATTCAAGTGATAATTAATAGTATTTAATTACACAAATTTTATATATTTTTCAATTTACCATATTTTTAATTTAATTTTAATAGTATTTAATTACACGATCAGCATTTAAAATTACATTATTATCACTTGAGTTTGAATTTAAGAAGAAATTAATTAACGGTGTTAGAATTATATGACTAAAAGTTTACTTTATAAAGTTAAGGGACCAAAAGATACCTTACGTAAATTTAAAGACTAAAAGATACTTTTTACTTTTTTAAATTGTAAAAGTGACTATGTGGTTATAAAAATGGAGTAAAAGTTACATATTCCATTAAAGTAGATAACCTTCTTGATAGTGAAGTTGGACGGTTTGACTAAAAATAGTGACTTGTCCATGACTTGGACTTTGTAGAAGGCAACTGGAACCCTATACTGCTGACTAGGAAAATCCAATAATATTAGGCGACTGAAATTGGGGGAAAATGACGAATGATTCGGGGAACAGAAGAGCTGGAGAAATCACGCTAGGGTTCACATCGACAATTCATGACTAAACACTGAAGCCTTGATTAGATGGTGGAAAGACGATGGATTGGGACCAATTTGCTGAGCTTGGGTTTAATTGAACACATGTGGAAGTGAGTGAGTGAGTGAGCAGAGGAATTGCGATAGGGTTTGTTTTGGGGTGACTGACGTTCGCAGCGACGAGAACGAAGAAGAGAAATCCAGTGAGTGAGGCAAAGATTCTTGTTCGTGGAACTGGGGATCGAGTTGTAATCTGTTATCTCCAACAGTATTCTTTGTTTGTTTGTTTTCCAGTTGTAATCCGTTTTTCTGTTACCCTGATTTTGATTCTGCTGACTTGCTATTATTAGATTATGTGTGTTTTTGTTCAAGAAGCTTGCTTGTCTCTTCTGGGTCTTCGTTAAGCTTCCGAAAAGTCTGGAGGATTCTTTCTCATTCTTCTTCTTCTTCGTATTTGTTTTCTGACGGAATGGCAATCTGAGGACTAAAATGCAGAAAGAAGTGAACAGAACGAAATAAAAGTAAACGATCATCTAGTGTAAGCAAGAATGACGAGGGTGATCAATGGGAGTCAGAAATTGTGCGAATAATAAGTCTTGAAGCGGTCCATTAATTGAGGGTCAGCATTGTAACTCAAATCTTTAAAACTGTTTTGATCTGGTAACATTAGGTTCAGTGGCGGAACCAGAAATGTTTTTTAGCCCGGGCTAAAAAAAAATATATATCAACTATTCCCTTTTTAGTTCTTATTATAAAACATCAACTAATAAGTATATTTAGTCTTTTTTATAAGGCACTTGCTTATTTTTAAATAACATTAAATATTTGTATGTATACCCATAATTAAAAAGGTAGTGAGTGAGAGTAATAATTAATATGATATTAGAGTTTAGTATAATTAATATGGATAATATTGAAAATTACTTAAATTTTAAGACAAATTTAATGACTTTAACTGTTTTTATTGATCATGAGAATTGTTAGTTGGTTGGCTCCTTAAATAAGCGACTAAAGTAATATTACTAAATAAGATCAAATAACCTTAAAAATACAAATAAATAATAACTGATAATTATAAATCAAAACAATATGTAAGATGATACTAACTTTTTTGGTATCTCAAACATTTTAATTTTACTTTATTCTCACAATTTTAATGAGTAATGAAACAAACATTATCTTTATAGAAGATAAAAAAATTAAATTAGCTAAATTTGTGGCCAAATAAAATATCATATAATAAATACATATATATTCTTATAAATTTTATAAGATCGTAAGGCGTGAAGCCAAGGCCCAGCTGGCCATCAAAGGGTTCCGCCACTGATTAGGTTGCATAAAGCGTTCTGCAAAGTCTGACATTTATGGCGGAGCAGGACTCTGTTCCTTTCAATATTTTTCGTTTTTCTTAAAAATCTGTGGAATATTCAGAAATGACGTATTAATGACACTTGGACACAACATGCCACATCTTAATGACACTTGAACACATGTGGAACAGTCCGTTTCAATTTAATCTAACGGACATTATCCACTTTAACGGAACATGTGACTTTTTTGCTCTACTTTTGTAATCACATAGTCATTAATGTATTTAAAAAAACACTTGTTAGGCACTTTTTTACTCAAATTATATGTGTATTTTACATCTTGACTCTTTAATAAATTTATAGACCGCCTCTTTCTTGTTTTTTTAATAAAAGACCTTTATAAAAATAGCTCTTGGAATGATCGCGCATGGTATCAACCATCAACTCTCCTTCGTAACTATAACTATCTCTCCAATGCACGATGTAGACAAAACCTTTCTATGAAAATTGCAGATACAAAATGTATATCAAAATGTTGGTTAATGATCATCAATACGTAAAAATTGTAATTTTTCTGAAAAAAATACCTTTATTTACAAAGGAGATAGAGAATAAGAAAGAATGAGGAAATTACTCTAACAAAGAGCATTATAAAAGAAAGAGAATATAAAATTGATATTACAGGAGGAATAGAGATAATTACAAAATTGAGAGACTATGTGGTGGAAAGATTAAAAGAGAATGAAAAATATTAATAATCAATTAGGGATAAAATGAGAAAGTAACATTTAAAATTTAAATATTTTTGTATAGAAAAATAGAGGATAAATAGTGGTTGTAAAAAGGAATCTGACGCCTGACAAACAATTACTTCTTAGGGCCCGTTTGGTACTAGAAAAATTTGAGGAGAAGGAAAGGAATTTAAAAAAGTGAAGAATGGAAGGGAAGATTAAGAGAGAAATTAAAAAGTAGAGCTGTTTGGTAGACATGGAAAGAGAACTTAAATTGAGGGAAAATGAATTGTTTAGTATGAAAAATTGAGTGTTAGTTAAGTGGGAATGTGAGGTGAAATTACTAAAATGTCCCTAAATATATATATATATATATATATTTAAAAAATTGTGGTTGTGGAAGTGGAGCTAGCTTTTTCATCTCTCCCTCCGGCATCCTGGTTGTGGATGTGGAGCTAGCTTCTTCATCTCCGGTTTGCACGAGCTTCCACCACTGCCATAGGCGACGAAGACTCCTGCGACAAAGGTAATTAACGATGCCAACCACCTCAGCATCCTCCACCACCACATCGTCCTTTTCCCCCACCACCTCCGATCCCATCCTAGACCGCCTCGCCTCCACTGATTGCAAAATCAAGCTTAAAGCAGTCAGAGAGGTAAAGAACAAGATCATCAGCAACTTAACCAAGAAGCTCTCCTATATCAAGCTCGATGCAATCCCCCTTGTCGATTCTGTTATCGCCGAAGCTGACACCAATTCCGATTCCGGTGCCAACCTCATTGTCCACTGGTCCACTGTTAGGGGCTTTTTTGTCCCTAAAACTCACTCTCTCGGAACATCAACATTATCCCTCCATTTTTTGAGGGATTCAATTTTCCCATCCTTATGGGAAGATGGGACAGGTGGGAAATGAGCTTTCCGGGAGAGAGGCATACCAAACTATTTTTTTTTTCAGTGGGATCATAGTCAACTTCCCATTCCCTCACCTGAATTCAGCTTACCAAACGGGCTGTTATTCTAATCATTTTGCTTTGAAAGTTTACAAGTCATTTTATTTTAACTTTGACCGCTTAAAAGCAGTCGCCTAATGAAAAGACCTTCCACAAAGGTAATATGGTTCCACACGGTTCAATTATTGCCCTACAACTCTTCATACCATAACATACAATAATAAAAAAATTACTATTTGAATTTCAACGTCATGTTTATAATAATATTGATGATAAGATTATTAAGAATAGTAAAATAATTGAAAACTTATTTTATTAGAAAATCATACATTTAAAATTTTCAAATTTAAGTAATATTTTCTTAAGATTGTTCCCGTAATAAAAGTCTCGCTCAAAATATATGGAGATAGAGAAAAGCGAACATATTACACTTTTTTAAAATGTAAAAAATATTAATGAAACTATTAAAATGGCGTGAAAATGACGTACTCATTAAGTCTATTAACATTAACCATTTAGAAATTGTCAGTGAAAAATGGTGAAAAAATAATTCATTTAAGTTTTAAAATGGTATAACCAAATTCCTAACCCCTCAGCAAGCCAAACGACACCGTTTCTCTTCTTCTTCTTTTTTCCTCGATTGTCTCTTGCGTCTTGCCACTACAATTTTATGGACGCTGCTTTGGTCCTGTTCAAGGACCGTCCGCTGCGACTTATACGTCGACGTATAAGCCGCTATATACACAAGCCGCAGGGGACCATTGCTTATACGTCGATATATAAGCCGCAGCGGACGGTCCTTGACAAGGACCAAATCCGGTTCCCAATTTTACACCTTTTTAATATTCCACCATCCACTGTAAGCATCCAAGTGCTAGGACTCAATTCTCTCTCTCAAGGCTGGGACGTCGTGGTGCTTGAGAAAACAACGCACCTTCAACCAGAAGTCCCATGGCAGCTGGTCTAGGACTCGATTCTCCCTCTCAAAGGATCATTGGCTCATGGTTTTCTCAACCGGAGCTCCTCCTCGACTCTACCGTGCCACCTACCATTGATCAGGTCTTGCTTTGAAAAATCTCAGTTGCTTATCCATCTTTGGCTGTTCATCGAAGTACACATTCCTCTTTCAATGGCCAATCCTTACCCCTTCCACGTCTAAGGCTGCCTTCGGTGGCATGAAATGCTCCAACTCACGGACCCATTATAATGATGGTTAAACCAATAATACAGTTCATCCAAGGAACAGACGAGCTAACAGTACCAGATGTAAGGCTTACTAAATCAAGAGATGGAACAAACGGCAAGGCCATCTTCAGGTTTGATAAGCCCTCTGCTTTTCATTCTTCTGGTGAAGTTGGTGACATCACAGGTTTTTACATGATTGATGAGGAAGGTGTCCTTCATTGGGTTGATGTGAGTGCCAAATTTGTCAATGGAAAGCCTTCAGGAATTGAAGCCAAGTACATAATGCGGAAGGAGCAAGATTGTTGCAGAAGCTCCTAAAAGAAGACATATCTATCAACTTAGCTACGAAGGAAAAGTCTACATATAAAGCAAAGGAAAAAAGAAGCGTCAATAAAGCAAAGAAGAAAGATGAATTGTTCACTAAATAATAAAGGAAGACCAAGTCAAAACCGGCGGCCATAAAGGAAAAAGAAGCAATAGGAAGAATGTAGAAAAAACTAAACGGTGAACAATTTGAAAAGAATCAAAGTCACGTGGAAGAATGGAGAAAAGATCGGTCAACAAAGGTTACTATAAAGAAAGAAAAATAACCCTTTATAAAAAAAAAAAAAATCTAATGAAGTGGTTGGGGCAAGTGACAAATACTTTGCTTTCCCCAAGAGTTCAGAGGATAGGATGCTTGATCTTTACTCAAGGAAGTTAAATTATGGGAATGGTCCTGTCGAGCCTTACCAAAATCGCGGTAGTGGTGCTAATAATACGGGAGAAGATACTCTCCTCATCTCTTCTCTACCCATCCCTCCTTATCCTTCATCCGGACCGTTCAAATCTTGATCCAAGGGTTCAGATTTATTTTTCCAAAAACCGCATGCGGTAAAAATTACCGCATGCAGTTTTGGAAAAATAAATCTAGACCATTGGATCAAGATTTGGACGGACAAGATGAAGGATGAGGAGAGATAGGCAGAAATAAGACAGGGAGAGAAACCGGACGCCTAATAATACTTTGAAGGTCTCGGTTTCGCTTTGAGCAACAACAAAAAAAAGGTCCTGGTTTCGCAGCAATAAAAACATCAAACAAGTGAAGCTCATGATATGACCAAGAATAATGCAAAATTTGGAGAGGAAAATGTTGTGACTACTGAGAAACAGTTCTCATGGCCTGGAAGTAATAATGGTAAAGCCTCTGTAGAACAAAGATATGGTGGCGAGCAAACCAAAGAACTTAAGGTACATGATTACCAATGGAGATACATCTACAAGATATGATGGTGCAGCTTTCTCTGAAAGAATAGAGGGAAGGACAGCAATAATTGGTACCAGGGAAGCAATGAAAATGCCGGTGGATGAAGTAGGGAGAGCTATTTATGTAGTTGATTTACAAGGAAGTTCAGAACAGAAGACTATTGGCCGCTTAAATTTTGCTGCCGCACCTGAGAATCAAAAGGAGGAGTTACCTGGGCTTCCTCCTGTTAATCTCAAGTTAGAGGACAAGGGATGATGATCAGAGTGTGGATTGGTCTGATCTTCCCAAGGAACCTGGTCGATGATTGGAAAATTTTTTGATAGTAACATTGACTTGCTCCAATTTCGATCTACCTGCAACTTATGGCATCGTTCCTCTGTTCTTCCCTCTCTCGCTGCTCCTCCTAGCTTCACTCCTCCTAGCTTCACTGCAACAATCGCCATCTCTTCAGGCGAACAACGACTCATCCTCACAACAATATATCGTCTCGAACTATTCGATCTCTCCAAAACTCTTTCAACTTCTTCTCCCTCCAAATCCTGGTTGATCCTCGCACTTGGATGCTTACAATGGGTGGTGGAAGATTGAAAAATGTGTAAAATTGTAGTGGCGAGCAAGAGACAATTGAGGGAAAAAGAAGAAGAAGAGAAACGGTGTCGTTTGGCAGCTTGCTGCAGGGTTAATTATCTGCGCAGAAATTATATTCGCATAAAAATATTAGGATCGCTAAGTCAACTAGGATTAAGTTTTAACAAACTGTCTCACACATGTTACACAACATTTTGGCTCTTAATGGCCCTGTCTACCAGTACAAGGTCTTTTGCATGACACAATTGGTCTTCACAATTGGCGGCAATAAGGAGGACATATGTGCCAGCATCAAGCATCAATGGCTGGCCGGTGTCCCATCCTCTTTAAGTCTGATTTTGGCTCGTAACTATCCTGTAGGTTGTCAGCAAGGAATCCAAGGAAGAAGCGCACACACACTTTAACTAATAAGGTTGGCATTGGTTAATCACTTAATTGTTACTCAATACTTCTTCAGGTCTTGCGATTATTATATCGTTTGTTATCACTTGGTGACTATACTTGGTGGTTATTTTGTTGCTTCTCTTTTGTATTTGTATTTGTTGTTTGTATAACTTTCTGGGTATTGATCATTATTCTACGTTTGCATCTTTCAAGATTAGAAATTATTATTGCGTTTGCAATATTGATTAATAAAATCTCTCATAGATGGAAAATAGATTAGGAATAGGAGGATATAAAATGAAAATACACTATTAGAAAATGCTCTATTTGCAACGGAATTTGCGAGGGAAAATTTGTTCCCTCGCAAAAAATGACCATTTTGCGAGGGAACAGTTTTCCCTCGCAAAAAGCCTCTAATTTACAAGAGAAAAAAATTTCCCTCGTAAAATATGACCATTTTACGAGGGAGAATTTTTTCCCTCAAAATTTATGGCTTTTTGCGAGGGAAAAACTTTTCCCTTGTAAAAAATAACCATTTTACGAGGGAACCCAAGTTCCCTAGCAAAATGGAATAAATGGGCATCAATTACCATCATTTTTGTGAGGGAAAACTATTTCCCTCGCAAAGATGAGGATTTTTGCGAGAGAAATTAATTTCCCTCGAAAAATGGATGCAGAAATGGCGCCAAGTGTCCCAATTTTTGCGAGGGAATTTGAATTCCCTCACAAAAATGGACCTTTTTGCGAGGGAAACTCTGTTCCCTCGCAAAGAACCCTAATTTTTCCCCCAATTCATTTCATCTCCACCGTTTTTCATTCCGTTCGCGCTCTCTCACTACACGAGCCTCGATCCGCCACTTCTTCCCCTCATCGTCACATCCCACCCCTCCGTTCACCGTCACCCTTTTCCCCACCACCACCGTGCTTCGCGATCCACCACCACCGTCGACCTCTCTCTGCAGTTCCTCCGTGAACGTTGGAGTTGGAAATGGCTTCTCCTCCGGCGGTGAGGTTCCCGATCTTCCCGACGGTGAGACCGGGCCGCATTCCGGTTACGCTTCTTCTCTTCGTGTGGGCACAACGTTTCGAGAGGAGGCCTTCGCTCTCGTTTCGACGACAAGGATCTTATGTTTAATGTAATTTTCTTACTCTTTTTGCTCTTTACTTCCGTCTTTCCAAGCTATTGTAGTCCATTTTCCCTTCGGAAATCGAATCCAGTATTACGTTGAGGTAAAATAGTTTTTTTCTTGTCTTGTGTGAGTTTTTGTGTTTGAAGTCTTTTTTGGTGTTTGATTTGCCTGATTGAGCTCATTCAAGTAGGTTCGTTGGCTTTGAGTTCATAACTTGTGGTCTTTGATCCCATCTTCATTGACACGGTCAACTGAATTTCGGTCTTGTCTGTTTCTTTGTAATTGATCTTCTTGTGTGCGTCCGTGGAACTTGAAGGAGATGTTTGACTTTGATGGAACATTTTCACCATATGATTATTACTTAGTCGCGTTAAGAGAAAACAATGTGGAATGCATTTTCTTTGCTTTCAAGAATGTTACAATGGAATGAATAAGCGGCTCCTGAATACACTACTTTATTCCACTTAACTTGTTGAGATTTTCTGAGGGATTGTGTTACTTGTTCTCCTTTTTTGAGGTAAACCTCATGCCTTTCTCCATTTTTCTTTTTTACTTTCTTTTTTGTTGTTGTTGTTGTGATTAGGTAGATTAGAGTTTAGTTCGATGAAGTAATTGTATGAGGCCTCTGTGTTTTTCATTAACTCGTCAAAGCATGTTTAACTTAAGGCTTGAATCGATGTGGTTGGGTTGAGGATTAGCATATTACATTGCTTGCTTTCCTCATTTTTTCCCAACACTTATTGCGTAACCATTGTCCGCATCCGATATTTTGGTTGCTTCGATAATGGTGCTAAAGTTCAAATATCATTCAAGGTATGATGTTTGTGATATCTTAGTTCTAAGCAGCATATAAAATTTTATCATTTTATTCTAGCTTTTGAAGCAAATTTTGCATTCAATACTGTTGTCAATTTAAGCCACTAATAGATAATTAACTGAGACTGTGATGCAACTTAAGGGGAAGTTTGGTGTAATTTTAAGTGCTTACTTGGCATTGAATTACAAAATGCACCCGTCTCCATTTGATTTCGCAATGTATAGAAGTTGTATCGGTTTTTAATGATTACACATGGACGTTTCTTTTCTTTTCCTCCCATTGTTATCTAAGAATGGTTAGAATTCTGACACATCTCTAATCACCTGACATATCTCCACGGTTCAATTTGGTCCTTTGGTAGTTTAATTCATTTTGTTCCTAGTCAATGTGATTTCAGTGGATTATACCTTTGCCTTTTCCAATTAAGAAAGTTTTAGATTTAATTTTCTGTAGACAATCAACTTCTACTTTTGGGAAAGTACATTTCATTGCCATTAAAAGTTTACTTGAGTCTCTTGTTTTGAAGGATAGGAATCAATAATCAAACAGAAATGTGCTATACCATTCTTCCCAAGCCTTTTTTGTTGGGCTAATGATGGGCAAGTAGTAATATGATGTTCGTGCTCCATATCTTGTGAGTGTATTGGCAAACATCTCATTTTGATAAATCATAGGAAGATTCTATGTTGCATATTAATGCGTAAGTGCATTAGTGCGATGAATGCTGAACTCTCATTGTTTTGGTGACAACATTCAAATGTGTTGGCAACATGTTGGTAATATTTTAGTAGCTGCCACTTTTACTAGTGGTAACAAGAACATTGAGCAACTTCTAACTAGGGCGATTAGAAGGCTTTTACTAATTTCATCCTCAAGTTTCCAGTAACATGTTACCATTAATAGGTGTTTTTTTTTTGGCTCGGAATTAATAGGTGTTAGTTACCCATGAATTAGTTAGATATTACCACATATTTAAAATTCTATAGTAGCACAATGAGAAGTTTTGCACCAGTGCACCGAAGGGTGCACCTGAATCAAATTGGTATGATGATATTATCTGGGAGTTGATCAACATCATATTTTTAAATTGATTAAAACCCTACTATGATATACCTTAAGAAAGCAGAACCAATTGGCCTAAATTCTGAAAGCTTATGAGGTATAATTATTTCTTTTCTCTATATCCAACAAGGGATTATGTTATATTCTAGGGGATTGTGAAACTGCAATAGTTTGCTCTGGGAGAATCACCATGTGAGTCAGCACAATTATGCTTCATTTATGTAAGGAATCCTTTCAAATGAATGGGACACTAGGAATTCATGATTCTTGACAACCTATTATCATACCAATCTTTCAATTATAGGTTTTCATTTCAGATAAAATAGATGAATAGCCATCCTGATGGATTAGGAGGTATATAGTTGCATAGACTCCATGGTTTTACTTTTGTGCTTACTGCAAGCTTTGAGATATCCTTATTCAGAATCACTATATTGTGAATGAAATCTTGTCTTTGTTCCGTACATGAATGTATTAATTGTTTTTGTCATGTTGCTTTTCTTTTACATAGGATAAATGGCTATTTATCTGATGAGTCTGAGCTACTTTTTCCATTCTTTGAACAATGTTAGTGACCTTGTAATGTTTGATTTTCTAGATGGCAAAGCATTTTAATGAGATGTCAGGCATAACAGCACAAATTCCACTTGGAAGCTTCAATACGATGTTCAATTTCACGGGCTCCTGGATGGTTGATGCTGCAGCCACAAAGTCCCTTGCCATGGTTGGAAATTTTTTCCCATTGTTCTCTGTCAAATTAAATAAACTAAATCTAGAATTGCATGAAGATATCAAGCGTGTTGTTCCTTACTCTTGGGATCCAGCAGCATTGGCGAGGTAAATTATTATTTTTATTAATTTCTGTGAATTTGGAAAAGACGAGTATTAATTGTTATATGTGTGTGTATATATGTGTGCATTTTATAATAATATGTGTGTGTATTAATTGCTGCTAGAAAAGACGGGTATAAAATTTATTTATCACTGGCTTGATGATGATTACTAGTTAAGTTGGCATTACTTTGGAAGGCATAAAGTCAGACACAAAGAACTATAATTGATACATGTATTTCTTTTCTTGTTTTCTCCTATCAATTGTTACTCACTATATGTATTGTAATTATTTTATTTTTTATTTTCTGATTTTTTATATTTTTTTAATAAATTGGAATTTGCGAGGAAAATGTTTCCCTCGCAAAATAAATTTGCGAGGGAAAATGTTTCCTTTCGCAAAATAATGGAGTTTTGCGAGGAACATTTTCCCTCGCAAAATCCACGATTTGCGAGGAAATTGCGACGGCAAATTTTCCCTCGCAAAATTTGAATTTGACATTTTCCGTCGTAAAAATTTTTGCGAGGGCCTTTTTGCGACGAACATTTTCCGTTGCAAATTCCGCCGCAAACCAATTTTTGCGACGGAAAATAGTTTTTTTGCGAGGGAATTTTTCCGCCGCAAAAAACTGCTTTTTTTTTTGTAGTGGTATTTTAATATAAAATAATAGAATTATGGGCCAAGTTAAATGGCATGCAAAGTATCCATAAAAATATATAGAGTTAAATGTCTCTTGTTTTTACTACTTTGGTTTTAATTTAATTATAGGACAAAATTTATAGTATAATTTACATAGTAAACGAGTATTTCTTTTTCAATGAAAGGACCCTCTGCAAGGACAACATGGTCCCAGGCAATTCAATTATTGTCCTTACTCTTATGTCTCTTCATAAAATAAAAATTTCCCTTAATATATATAGAATTAAATGTCTTTTTCTATGCCAGCGCCTTAGTAGCGCAGTGGCATCCTCGCCAGCCTTGTCTGGTCGCATCCAAGGTTTTTTTTTTTTTTTTTTTTTTTTTTTTTTTTTTTTTTTTTTTTTTTTTTTTTGTCAAAGATACTTATATTAAAACATCAGAAGATTACAAGCCGAAATAGAACGAGATAACAGTAAGGAATACACAACAACAAAGGCATGGAAAGCCAATAAGAAATACACAACAGCGAAGGCATGAAAGGCCAACGTAACAGAACAAACAAACAGATTACACAAACAAAACAAACTACAGACAATCACCATCCAAAGAAAGAGTGGAGGGAGAAGCATCATGAGGAACAACATTCACCAACTGGGCATCCAAGGCTAGAAGAGACGTCAAAGACGGTGTTGGTTGTAAAACCCACCTGATTAGGCACACCCCTTTATAAGTAGTAGCTGCAATGAAGTCAGCGACACGGTTAACCCCCCTAGGGGTAAAAGTTAGTGAAAACTCAACCTTGGACAACAAAAGATGAATAATATCAAAAACAATGCTCCTACTCTTCCATTCAATCATATCCAGGAATTTGGCATCAACGCATTCAAGAAGGGAGAGACAATCGGTTTCAAATACCACATTATCATGATCGAGATCAACCACGAGCATCAATACCCACATCCAGGGTTCGATACATGCTGACTCCAAAAAAAAAAGTCTTTTTCTATAGTCTTTTTTTCTTTACCCCACCTCATTTGTTTTAGGCCTGAATTTTCCACACACGGCTCTTTGAACACATGTACAACATATTAGAGGCTGCTCCATCTTCATGATGACGCCCTTTGTTCTGTCACTGTCCTACCTGAAGAGAATGCAAACTTTTTTTTTGGGGTAAAGAAGCAAAAATAAACACGCTTTACTTTTTTTACGCCGCTTAACACATATACTTTTTTTAGGAAAAAAAATACACATGTGGTTAATTTTATGAGCAAAAATATCATTTGACCGTTAAATTTGACTTTTTTGTTGACTAGACGATAACGTGGCATGTCCACGTGACATCTAGCTGGACCAAACAATTCTACGTGGAATGTCTACGTGGACATGCCACGTCATCGCCTAAAAAAAAGCTCAAACTTCACTTGGCCAAACTAAGATTTTGTTCATAAAATATAACCACACGCGTATTTTTCTTCCCAAAAAAAAGATATATATAGTGGGACGCTTCCCGGGTAAAACATACGTGTAGTTTTGCTCCGTTACCCTTTTTTTTTTAATATACACAAAGAGAATGCAATCTTAATTACCAAGGAATTGAACAAAGGAGCACCTAGAGGCTTGAGCCCACAGTTTCCCATTTATGTCTTTATTTTAAACGGCTAATTTCATTGCATCATCTCTCCTTCATCGTCACATTTTCATCCGCGCAATGGAGGCCATCCTTTCCTCTTAAAGTTAGAGGATAAATGTATACTTTTGCCTTCTCATAAAAGTATTTGGTACTCGTCTTTAACGTAAGAGATAAAATGGGGAAATCAGAATTTACTTCCAAATATTAAGAATATGGGGAGGAAATTTATTTTTAGTGTATTTTATTAAATGAAAATGAGTGTGCCAAAATACCACAAGGATAGAAATGTACTCTTCTGGTTGTGGCGGGCGATGACTCAACGGTTTTGGCGAAAAAAGATTATACGAGTACCTCATACAAATCACTTAAAAAATTTCAGCGGCAACATTGTTAAGTGCCCCTGATGTTTAAAAATGTAGCAATGTTGCCCCTCCGTTAAAAACCCTAACGTTGATCGTTAGGACGGTTAACGGAGGAGTAAGAATATCGCTAATACGTTTTTAAACTTCAAAAAAAGAACATCGTCTTCAGCCGAAAACTTTGGGGTAAAATCGCTTCTTGCGCGCATTTGAGGATAAAATTGATACGTAAGCCATATATACAGAATTAAATGTCTTTTTCTTTAGTTTTTTTTCCCCCTTTACCCCACCTCATTTATTTTAGGCCTGACTTTTCCATACACGGCTCTTTGAACAAATGTACAACATTGTAGAGGCTGCCCCACCTTCATGACGATGCCCTTTGTTCTGTCACTATCCTACCTAAAGAGAATGCAATCTTTTTTTTTTTTTGATATAAAAATTTTGACAGGGGCCGGTTCACCCATACCAAGAAGGTGACAGACTTTGGCCTCAATCCACGCGTTAACTGCGCTTTTTGGCCGTGTACGCTTCATACCCTAGACGCTTTCCCCCGCGCTTCGACCAACGCAGACCGAACCCCTCCCATAAGCGTGAGGAAGACCACCCTACGCCAAAAACCCAAGGACGAGGGGTAAGAGAATGCAATCTTAATTACCAAGGAATTGAATAAAGGAGCTCCTAGAGCCCACAGTTTCCCATTTATGTCTTTATGTTAAACAGCTAATTTCATGGCATCGACTCTCCTTCATAATCAGATTTTCATCCGCGCAAAGGAGGCCATCCTTTCCTTTGAATATTGTTCTTTTGCTATTTTATTTTAAAGTTAGAGGATAAATGTATAATTTTGCCTTCTCATGAACGTATTTGGTACTCGTCTTTAACGTAAGAGATAAAATGGGGAAATCAGAATTTACTTCCAACTATAGAGTATAAAATATTAAGAATCTGGGGAGGAAATTTATTTTTAGTATTTTATTAAATAAAAATTTTAGGAAAATAATTTTTGTTTGTTCTGAAAATATGAAATGTTTTAGGACGAAGGAGAAGGCTTGAATATTTGAAATGTTTTAGGAAATAAATGATATTTTACCCCATGTTTGAAATGTTAGGAAATAAATTTGAAATGTTTTAGGACTAAGGAAATTTTTTTCTTGAAGTTATCATTCTTTGTAAAGTTATTGATCTTTTCTTTTAAGAATAAATATTTTTTTCAAATTTATTTTTTACTAGTTCTAAACTTTCATTTCATGATAATTGTCCTTTGAAGAATGAATGATAAGTTTTAACGAATATAAATCTTAAAAAACAAGTACAAATGTTAAGAGGAAAGAATGCTAACTATTGAAAAAAAAATAATTGTGAGGATCATATATATATACACATATATAGACATCGTATTCTCATCCATTTTCGTTTGAAAGACATCACAGGCCAAAAGGTTTAATTCAAGAATGTGGGTTATATTTTTTGGCCAAAATCAAGGTGTATATTTATTTTTTAACTGGAATTTTTTTTTTAACACCGCTAATATGTTTTTAATTTTTTTAGTTTCAAACTTCTATTATTCTATAAAAAAATGCTCCTCTCGCCCTATTTATAATACTGAGAAAGAAGATTTTTTTGGTTATATAAATAATTTTTTCATAAAAATGTACAATTTTACTTTTCATATATTATTGCGTAGATTTTATATTTTGGAGCAAAGTTGAAAATTTATTAAATTTTCAAATAAAATTACTGAGATTTAATGTTTTTTTTTTTTTTTTTTTTTTTGTTGCGGTAATGAGACAAGTAGGAAATAACATATAAATAGGACTAGAAAAGTAGTTTTTTTTTTTTTTTTTTTTTAAAGAATGTATTCAATGAGGGAATGAAAAGCTTCATACTGCACAATAGGCGTGCACTATCTTGAAAAAGCAGCCAACGGCTTAAAATGTAATATATATTTATATTAATTTGTATGTTTTAATTGCCGGACAAATAGAGTTTTAAATTCAGTAAATTAGTTGCAAACTATGGAAGAAGGTGACCGCACAATTTTTAAGTTCAATTTGGAGGGACAGCTTTGGGAATAATTTTATGCCATCCCTTCGTGATTTTATATTATATTATTTCAGGATAGAAATTATCATCTTCCACTAGCTCCTCTTGAAATCTAATAAATAGATCCCACCTGTCTTCGTCTCATCTCCCCTGCAGTTCGACTTTGCGAGCATTTTCTCAGTTTTCAGAAATATCAGTCATTCAGAAAGAGATCATATGGCATCACTTTTAGGTGAAGCTCTTCTCTCTGCTGCCTTCAACGTGCTTTTGGAGAGGTTCAAGCCTGAACTGATAGATTCGATCAACTCCATTGGAGGAAAGAAGCTTGATGCCAAACTCCTTAATCATTTGAAGCCAAACTTGATTGCTGCAAGATCTGTGCTCAACGATGCTGAACTCAAACAATTCAAGGAGTCTGCTGTGAAAGACTGGTTAGATGAACTCAAAGATGCTGTTTATGACTTGGAAGACTTGATGGATGAAATTTCCACTCGAGCTGCCACTCAGAAAAAGGTGCGCTATTTCCCCTTTGCTTCTCTTAATCTGCGTGATACAAGCATAGCAAATAAGTTAGAAGCTATCACTGATAGGATTGAACATATTGTGGGACTAAAAGATGCCCTTAATTTGGAGAAGAGCACTGGAACTGAAACTTTGTCATGGAGGCCTCCTGTTACATCTGATGTGAAAGTCTCTGAAGTGCATGGAAGGGTGAAAGAGAAAGAAGATCTAATTAAGCTTATGTTTAATGGTGAGGGTGATCAGTTGTTGTCTGTAATCCCCGTTGTGGGCATGGGCGGGGTTGGGAAGACCACTTTAGTTCAATTAGTTTACAATGATAAAGATGTGAAGCAAAAATTTGATCTTGCCATATGGGTTTGCGTTTCGGAAGCATTTGATCTTGTGAAAATAGCACAGACTATAATGAAATCTATCAGTCCTGATTTTGTTTGTGATAATAATGATTTAAATCTTCTTCATCTTCATTTGGCGGAAAAGTTAAAAGGAAAAAAGTTTTTAGTTGTTCTTGATGATGTCTGGAATGACAATTATGCTGAATGGGATATTTTGAAGAATTTACTTGATAATGGAGTGGAAGGATGTAAAATTCTTGTTACAACTCGTCTTGAGCATGTTGCTTTGACGGTTAAAACTATCTCATCGTTTTATCGTGTAAATGTCTTGTCTGACAAAAACTGTTTGTCTATTTTCTCTGCACACGCTTTCCACTTTAGAGATTCATCAACCGTGAATTCATGCTTAGATAAAATTGGAAGAGATGTTGCCAGAAATTGCAAAGGACTGCCTTTAGCTGCAAAACTGCTTGGAGGACTTCTTCGATCAAAGCCTTTTGAAAACTGGAATAATATTTTGAGAGACTCGATATGGGGATCATTGGACAAGTGGGGTTCATTGGACAAGGATATCATTCCAGTACTAAAAGTGAGTTATTATTATCTCCCTCCTCATTTAAAACAATGTTTTGCTTATTGTTCTTTATTTTCTGAGGATTATCAATTTGATAAGGAGGAATTGATATTGATGTGGATGGCGGAAGGTTTTTTGCAGCCGTCAAAGGATAATATGACTTTAGAAGAAGTTGGTTATGGGTACTTTGATGATTTAACTTCAAGATCGTTCTTTCAACCCTTGCCTAAAAAAGATGTGGACTTTGATCTTGCGTATAAAACAGAGGATGCCTGGTGCTTTGTAATGCATGATCTCATTCGTGAGTTAGCAACTCTTGTTGCTGGAGACTTCTACTTTAGATTAGGGGAGAAAGGAACTAAAATTGGCAATAAGATACGCCATTTATCTTGCAACTTTCAAAATTATGTATGCTTAGACCATGAGGTTTTTGTAAAATTAAAAGGCTTACGAACATTTATAGGATTGGATTTTCACAGCATCCCTAGGTCTATTAGAATTGCTTCTCATATTCTATCATTGAATGTAAAGTACTTGCGAACGTTATCACTTCGGGGTCTATCTGCTTTAGAGATATGTTATGACTACTAAATGATAATGCTCAGTAATCACACAATGAAAGATATTGGAACGTATATTGTATTATAAAAAGAATGGAATCGCCATATCCATCATATAACGTTCAACGTAAAGCTTAAAAGGAAATAACAGACCGAAAGTGACAAAGCAATACGGAATAGAAAGAAATTACGAGAGAGGAAGAAAGGTGTCGAGAGAAAGATTCCAAGACATTTTCCATATCCTTTCCCTAACCACTTTGTCTTTATATAGTGGACTCTACCCCCTCTATTTCCCTAAGTTTCCACGTTTTCTTCTTCATTCGCTTGCTCCTTCGTATGGGCCTTTGTTCATCTTCGCTCTATGTGTATTGGGCCCTCTCCGCTATTCGACCCACTAAGTCTTTATTCATTACATTACCCTCCTCATCAAATGGGACCTTGTCCTCAAGGTCCAGCATTAGGGTATAATGAGGATAGTGTATCGTTCTCCCAAGTAGGTGCGGAAGAGCCATCCCTTTGTACCGGCAATTGCTTAACCCAAATATCACCATCTTTAATCTTGCGAGAATCCAAAAGCTTGGAGGGTGTCACAATAGGCCCTTCGGGAGTCGAGACCAAAGGAAAAGGAACCATCGGATAGTGGTAGGTGAACCAAAAAAGGCTTCAATGTAGATACATGAAACACGGGATGGATCTTGGCATAAGTGGGCAAGTCCAGTTTATATGCAAGGTTGCCAATACGTTCAATAATCTTGAAGGGACCAAAGTAACGCAGGCAAGTTTCGATACTTGCGGAGTTCAACCGAGTGTTGTCGATATGGCCGCAATTTAACCCAAACCAAATTCCCGCAAAGTGAAAGTAACATCGACGTTTTTTATCGCATAAGTTTTCATACGTGCTTGGGCCTTCGAATATTAACTCGAGTGTCCAAGTAATTCATCACGCGGCATAGCTGGCGATGAACGTCATAAGGTGTGTCATTCGGGAGTGACGCAAAGGGGGAGGGTCTCGACCATACACCACCTTGAAGGGAGTCATACCAATAGAAGTTTGAAACGATGTGTTATACCAATATTACGCCCAGGGAAGATAATCCAACCACCGACGTGGATGATCAAAAACAAAACACCGAGGTATAATTCTAAGCATTTATTTAACGCCTCGGTTTGGCCATCCGATTTGGGGATGGTAAGCGTAAGAGTAACGAGTTGAGAGCCCCGCAATTTCATCAAATGGCGCCAAAATCCGGCGGTGAAAGCCTTATCACGATCCGAAACAATGGTGCGTGGAATGCCATGCAACTTCACTATATGATGCACAAAAACTCCAGCCTACTCTTTGACTTGTAAAGTTTGCGGGTAAAGGAATGAAGTGACCATATTTGGAAAGACGGTCGACTACTACAAAAATCACCGAATTACCATGAACAGTGGCAACCCAATAATAAAATCCATAGCAATATCTTCCCAAATTTGAGAGGGAATAGGAAGTGGTTCAAGCAATCCCCGCACTGGGTGTAATTGTGATGTTTTAGCTTGTTGACACACCCGACACTGTTGAATATAGGCCTTTATATCAGAACGCATCTGTGGCCAGTAAAATAAATGGGATATGCGATAAAACGTCCTCGAAAACCCGCATGTCCTCCAATTTTAGAGGAGTGGAATTCAGCCAATATCGATTGAATAAGCTCAGTGTTAGTATGAGGAAGCACTAACCTATTTTTCCAATATACATCAGGTCCCTTTATCTGATATTCGCCCTGAGCAGGGGACGTCTCGGTGATTCGTTGTTTGAGAGATTGAATGAGGGTGGACGATCTCACACACTCATATACTGTGTCCATGAAAGAGGTTGAACCGCCGATAAAGCCATATGGAAAGCTCGTGAAAGAGCATCTCGCCGCTTGATTATTTCGCCCGGTTTGTATTCTATTGTAAACCGATAGCCCAAAAGCTTTGGTAGGCAAGCTTGCTCGGGAGTTTGAATCACCCGATCACCCAAATGTTTGAGACTTGCATGGTCGTCCTTATCACAAAAAAATGTCCAAACAGTAATGACGAAATTTTGCGGACGTCGGTGATAGCTGTTAATTCGCGCACATACACGGATTGTGCTTGCATTCGGGGCGAGAGCTTCTTCGAAAAAAACGCAATTGGGTGCCCATCCTGACTTAGCACAGCTCCAATTCCGATCCCTGAAGCATCTGTTTCCAGGACAAATGGTTTTGCAAAGTTGGGAAGAGCCAAACCGAGCTTCGTAATGGCGGCTTTCGGAGCGTCGAATGCGTCCGAGCTTGAGGGTTCCAGTGAAAGCGTCTTTTGCTAGTAATTGGGTTAATGGGCCGCCGATTTGAGCATATTGCACGATGAACCTTCCGTAATATCCACTAAGCCCAAGAAATCCCTTCGGGTGCGAACCGATTGTGGGTGGGCCATTTTTGAATTGCATCAATCTTTGAATTATCCATTGCCACTCCCGCCTCGTAAACAACGTGGCCTAGATACTCTATCGCCTCGACCGAAATCACATTTTGACCTCTTCGCAAACAAATCGATGGGCGCCAATGTCGATAAAACCGGTGAAGATGATCCAAGTGAGCCTCCCATGTATCACTATAAATCAAGATATCGTCGAAAAAAATCAATACAAATTTCCGGAGGAACGGCCGAAACACCGTGTTCATCGCCGATTGGAAGGTTCTTGTGCATTGGTAAGGCCGAACGGCATAACTTGACCACTCATATGATCCGTGATGAGTCCCGAACGCCGTCTTCTCCCTATCCATTTCCTTCATGAGGATTTGATGATATCCGGACCGAAGGTCAAGCTTGAGTGAATACGACCCATGTAACTCGTCCAAGAATTCGATCCACCGTCGGCACGGGAAATGCATCTTTCACCGTTTGCGTTCAAAGCTCTATAATCAACGCAAAATCGCCAAGTGCCGTCCTTCTTCTTGACTAGTATGACCGGGCCGAGAAAGGGCCGATCTTGGGCCGAATTAAACCATTGACAAGAAGCTCGTCGACAATCCTCTCGATCTCGTTTTTTGACCGACGGATACCTATACGGTCGGACCTTCACCGGAGCAGCGTTAGGTAACAACTCTATGGAATGCTCGTGACCCCTCGGCGGTGGTAGTCCCTGTGGTGTCTCAAAAATAGGGGTAAATGTCTGTAACAATTGCATTAGCTCTTCTGGCATTATCTCCTCTGTGTGCACCCTTGGTGTTTCAATCGGTGCCATAAGGAATATCTCTGCCCAAGCATGGGTGTGATGAACTCTTGTAAGATGATGGTACTGCGCTTGCATCATGGTATTTCCCCTGAACCCCTTAAGGGTCACCCACCGGCCATCTTTCAAGAACTTGATGGTGGAAGCACTATGGTTCTGCGACATGAGGTCCTAATGTCTCTAACCATCCCGCGCCAATCACCATATCTACTGCGGCTATAGGCAAAACTAGCATGGTCAATGATAAAGTATATCCACAGATTTGGACAGGGATGTTACTTACCTGTTGACTAGTACGCATTATCTGTCCAATGCCTCCCAAGATCCGTACCTCCTTCGTGTATTCCACAGGCAAATTCAGGTGTTGGACGATACGTGGATGCAGAAAATTGTCGGAGCTTCCTCCGTCAAGAAGGACTTGGACTTCTGTGCCGAGAATTCTGCCAGTAAATCGTATCGTTGCTGTTCCCTGTGTGCCCTTCGACGCTGGTAAGGATAGATGGTGTAGGGTCCCATCGACTGGGGTATCTTCCTCTGTTTCAGGTTCGATCCACTCTTCGGGTTCGTCTTCGGTCACCATCATCATTAAGTGTTTCTTAGCACAGCGATGCGTAGGGGTAAACTTTTCATCACAAGTATAGCAAAGTCCCTTGTCACGTCGAACTTGCATCTCAGTCGGGGTCATTCGTTTCAAAGGAAGTCGTGTAGGAGTGGGTAGTAACGGAGGTAAATTTGTCTTTCCACCCCCACTGGTCATGGGAGATACCCCACTGTAACTCGGTGTAGAAGTAGGCATATACGTCTTACTCATATGGTTGCCACTGCTGAAGTTGCTAAATCCGTGAGTCTTCCCCGTCTTGCCCCATTCGGTAGCCTCCGCAAATAATCTGCCGTCATAGCTTGCGATCATATCGGTTTTCGAACTAATACATCACGACGCAAACGGGTTTAAGTCCTCCCACGTAGCAGTCGAGTAGCGCCGGTTCAGGAATATCCAGGGTTCTGTTGGCTAGAGCCATGAACTTAGTATTATACTCCTCAAGCTTACTGTGTTGTACTAATTTGAACAACTGAGATCGTGCGCAATCGAACTTTGAAGGGCCGTATTGTTCCTCGATCGCTTTAACCAATGCGATCCAGTGAGGGATTAGATTTCCCTTTCCATCATTTGGAACCATGGAACAACATCTCCTTCCATATGAACAGAGGCTATCACCGTACGTTGGGTATCCGATACTTCAAAATACTTAAAATATTGCTCGGCCTTGAAAATCCACCGTAGAGCATCGGTGCCATCAAAGCGAGGAAAGTCGAGTTTCACTTGGCGGTTCATTGACGTGAAAACGTCCCCGTTGTAAACCCGATGTTGCCGATTGTGAATCGTTCTCGTGCCCGAGCCGGAGCCGTCATTTTTTGTATCTAGCTGGTTCAAATTTTGAGTAATACTGACCTCCATGAAACTCTCCAAGCGGGTAAATCGTGTCTCGATGCTTCCACAAAATCGCTCGTCTTCTTCTCGTTTCGCTTGAAGTTCTTTAAGGCGTGTACCGTCCGCCATTTTCTCTAGCGGTCTCGCCAAAAGAAACTCTCAATGAAAGACTAATGTAATGAACACAGCCTCGAAAGGAGAGCGTCAATCCCCAAAAGCTAGCTTTATGAGGAGGGGAGAACCCACGTGACTTATAAACCTCACTCTAAGAGCTTGGCTTCCGATGTGGGACTCATAATGTCACAAGCTGAAGAAATTGTCAGGAGAAAAGTTGCCTACTTCTTTGACAAAGCTTCACGTTTGGCATTGTCCGTTGCTTGAAGAAAAATACCACAACAAGGATGAACAACTATTTCGCCAAATATCCCACATCCAAAACATCAATCTATTTGGCAAATAAGATACAATTATCCACCAGGTATTTATCATGCACTCTCGTGCTCCCAAGTATTGCATTTTTATAGTTCATAAATGGATTTAGAGTCAATTATTCTTCCACATAAATGTTTCTCAATATTATAATTTATTTACATTGTTGGAATCGCTTCTTACATCAGTTAACCTTTTGCTAATTTATATGATATTAGAAAACTTATTCGCTCTGTTGTGTTTCCAATTCCAATTCCAATTCTCTTTCTCTGTTTTTTTATAACCTACTTTAGCTAATTTTCTTTACCTTGTTTTTTCGTCTCTGTTTTTCTTTTCCCCATAAATTCACCAAGTCAATAAATTAATATAAATAATAATTTAACCGTTTTTTTTTTATATATAGAGAAAATCAGAATGATTATTATCTTTAGAGATATTAAAACCGTTATTTCTTTTAGAAATTGTATGTATCACACCAATCATGTGACTTTAACTAAGGCGGTTGCAAACATTTCTTTTTTGAAACGAGTGTGCGATTGTTTTTAACCTGAACTGAAAGTGCTCATTGTGATTTGCGTCTTGAGATAAGTAATTATTTTTATGAATTCAAATTATGAGAATGAACGACAATTCTTTTTTGTTTTTGTTTTTTGTATTTACATGTGTATAGTTTTTCCTTTTGTAATTTAATATGTTGTACTCCCTCAGTCCCCATATACAAGGTCCTTTAAACTGAATCAGTTAAAATTAATTAAAAGTAATACATATATGGGAAATATCATTTTTTTTCCAAAGATGCTCATATTTATGAATGAGTAATGATGAGAAAATGAAGAAAGATAATGTATGGTAAATAAATGATGTGAGAGAATGAAGGCAAAATGGATAAAGATGCATTTATTATTGAGACAGTCATATAGGATCTTATAAAAAATGACAAGCCCATAAAAAAAAAAAAAAAAATCTTATATATAGGGAGGATATAGGGAGGGAGGGAGTACATGTTTAGTGATTTTTTACTCTGTTTTTGTTTTGTTCCTATTGAAATCTAGATGATTATAAGAGTGTGATTTTTAAAACTAACTTGAAGTATTATAATTGCAACTTCATGGATGAAATTGAAGAAGCAATCTCGTGTTTATATTAAATTATTATAAATATTTGATGGAAGAATGAGGAATGTCGATGAAGAATTCATGTAGCTGAAAGCATTAATTCATTGTTATTACTTCAACGATTAGTGGAAGTAATCCACTTGTTCTCAAAATTATGCAGATCATGCAGATTCTACAAGGCTTATGTCAATAGCTCTTCTAAGAAGAAATGCTTCAAAGAATTTTGTTTGTTCTCGATCAAGTGTTTTGTGGCTCATATATTATTCAATCATGTAATGAGGAATTATTCCAAAAAGTAATAATGAAGGTATCTATCTAGACAAGTTTCTGTCTTTATAACAAATACCATTTCCAGTTTTTTTAATTATATTTTATCTTCTCTGTTTGAGTTTTTCTCATTATGGGATTGTTTCAGGTAATGTCCAACATGGTTTGCTAGTTCTAATAGATAAAACAAACACTGCGCTTCTTCTTCACAAGGTTTAATGCTCTCATTAAGAGATATTCCTATTTTAAAGAGGTTCGAACTGAACCGAAACCTTTCATTTCTTCTTTCTCTTATAATCTGCTTGTTTAACTATTCTACCTTATATATGATTTGATTGCGATTAGCCAGCATCAAAGTAAGCCAGCTAGCTACTTGAGGATAATGGATTGCCATTTCTTTTTTGCTTTTTTCCCCTGCTTTCCCTCCCTCCCTTGTTCTGTCTCTGGACTTACTTCTCTTTCATATACTTAAATTGCAGGATCAGCAAGGGATTTGCAGACTTGAACCTGCACTGAGAATAAAAACTTATTAGAATCTGATCAAGTTCATCATCTTCTTTGGAAAATATGCTCTGATTTTCTGGAAGTGTTCTTATCATGTGACTCATGTGCATTAATTTTTTTTTTTTTCAAACGATACATTATCGATGAAAGTGGTGTACTACATTCGTATATGGTGGTTTTCTTTGTTTGGTGTGTAAATGTTAGGATGAATTATGTGTATTGTATTGTGAGTACTAATCACTTATAAAATTCTCACGCTTCATGCTTGGGGAGAGGAAGTAGGATTAAATTTTTGGATCTGAACCTCTATGGTGTCATGATCTTCTTCTTTTTCTTTTTTCTTTTTTTAATTTCAAACATAAAAAAGATTGAAAAGCAATTAGATATATGAAATTTTTAAACAAACAAAAGCTTGGTTTCTGGATGCTATCTCCGGTTCCTAATATAAGAGTAAGATAGGGATTGGGTTGGATTTAGTTTTAAATATAAAACTTTAATCCATATTGGCTCCTCATATTTATCATTTTTTTAAAACAACCCTATTAATTGCATATATTAAAGGAGCTGAGTTTGCTTATATCAATAGTTAATTTCAATGCACATGATCTAAGATGGCATTTTAAGGAAAGCAACACATAGTTTTAATGACCTCTTACCCTACCCAAATTACTTGAGTGATCTTATGTTAAAATTTTCAAGGACCTACTGTGAATTTTTCTGCTTTAAAATTTATAAGGGAAGGCTTTCTATTAATTGCTTATTCTACCTTCACCCAGCTAATTAAGCGTAGCAAGAAGTTCTATATATTTCCAACTATTATTCTCTTTCTCAGTCTTTCACATTGTTCTATATCAGCTGCTTTTAAATTATTTCCATTTTCTTTAAACAAAACTACAATTTTATTGTAATTCTCACTCATATCTCTCTCACACACACGCTCATTTCTATCTTTCACATGTATTTATTGCAGTTTTTTGAACAAGGGGTATTTTATTTACTTTCCGAAATTGCATGTCTTTTTACTATATTCATGTAACAGGACAAGAAAAAGTAATATGGATCTCAAGTCCCAACAATGCACCGAACGGTAATATTGACCCACATGCAATTACTTTTTTAATTTCATAAATTTTTACGCTAAAAAAAATTGATTTTCAGAAATATGTTTGAATTTTGTTAGTTGAAAAAATGGTGGCATTAAATTGAGGGAAAAACTGTGAAGAACTAACAATTTGTTATAAATGAACTAAACTTCAATATTTTCTTATGTTTGGATAAATTGAAGCTTTTAATTAGGGAGGGAGAGAGTACTTGCTTTTTCCCCTTGTTTCCCTATACTCGTAGTTTTATATATATATATATATATATATATATATATATATATATCTGAAATTGGATCAATGGGGTTTTAAGCAATTCCCATTGATTGGCAAGGTAGTTGGTTTGTGCTATTTTTGTTGATTTGTGTGTTGTTTTAAATTGATGGATTGGAGGCCAATAAATGATGGATACGTGCTATTTATGGGCGTTAGTCACTGGTACAAATTCTCATAGGAGTTTTGTGCATTGGCCGTAGTGGCGACAGGCGTACCAAAACCCAGCGTGTTCTTCTTTCAAAAAGCAATGTAGTTCCCACACGGATCAATTATTTTCCTCCACTTAATCTTCGCAAATGTCTCCTTCAAAATATTAATATCTCTTCACTTTTACTAATTGTTCCCATCAATTAATTTTGATCTATGACGAGTGATAACCTTAAAAAATGTTAATGGTAACTTTCCCACGTCTTCTTTTTATTTCTTTTTCCACCACATGTAGCTTTCTCTTAAGTTATGAAGTGTAGAGTCTTAATGAGATTATCTCTAAAGATAAAAGCACACTAAAAAAAAATTGTTTAGCAAAGGATAAAATCCGTTACTAAAAGGAGAAAATCATTGCAAACAGGTTTTGCAATAGAAAAAATTTCATCACAAAAATCTTCATTGCAAACGATATTTGTGACGGATTTTGTTTCATCCGTCGCAATTTGCAACAGAAAATTATTCCGTTGCAATTAAATTGCAAATTTTGACGATAATAATTCGTTGCAAATTATGACAGAATATTGAAAAAACAAAATCCTTTGTAAATTCAGGAATTAGAAAAAAAATATATATATTATGAAATATTTTTTTGTAAATTTTATAAATTTATTTAGAAAATATGTACGCTTTTTTAAAATGTTATTAACAATATAATAATTCATGTGCTTCACTGAATATAGCACAACACAGAACCACGAACTAAAACATGAGCATGCGTTTGTTGTCACATCATTTACCTTGGCTTCATGTGAAAATCCAGACTGAGACAGAATTTCTGGCTATCTCACACAAGTCACAGGCACTGAGCTTCCATACCTGTAAATACACGATTTTCATAAAACATTCAGACCTCTCTGGAAAAACATAGGAATTGGATTGCGATGATAGTCCAAGAAAAGAGAATTGTTGCGCAGGGGTAACATCAATAAACCTAATAGCGAAATTACCTAACGTAGAAAGAGCAGTACCGATCCTAATAATGCGTCATCTCAATATACTTTGTAAGAATTAGTCTACATAATGCCGTTTTATGGATACCTGGGCAACTTCAGATAAGTAGTTAATTGTAATACCCAGATAATTATTTATCTGAAATATTATATTTTAGTACATATTGCCTATTGGAAATAGGTGAATATGTGGTCTCAAAGAATAAGTAATAATTATCTTATTTTCTAAGGTAATTTCTATGAAAATTGGAAAAGAAAAAGAGCTAAAATCCATGAAAAATGTATTTTATAAGGCAGAAAATTGCCTGAAAATATTATGATAAATCTCATATGGCAACAAATATCGACAAAAACTTAGGAAGTATGTTGTCTCTAATTTTAGGAATTTTTAGGATTATTTCCTTGAAAAATAGAGAAGCATAAATATAATATTATTAAAAGCACTTTTTGACCCCATGATTTTTAATATTTTACATAGGACATAAAATACCAATGTCAAGTAAAATAGTTGTGAGATAATAATTAATCATAATTATAAAAATTATCAACAATTAGTAAGTGGCTAATTAAGTAATTAGTGGCTAATTGTTTAGATTATGGTATAAGTAAATTAATTAGTAAATAATTAATTTAAGGGGAGAAATTGAAATTATTAATTAAATAAATAATAAATGAAAAAGTAGTGTGAAAAGGGTTATGGCTATTTTAAATAATATCTAGATATTTGGAATTTAATAATAATATATTTGGTAAAGAGCCAATGGACATTTGAGAATGGATAGAAATTAAATCCTACACCAAAATATTGGGATTTAGCCTATGTCATCCTGGACTTTTTATAAACCAGGTGAATTTATATCTCGAGTGGACTATATCGAAGTCATTTCGAAACCAACAGAAAGCACTTAAGATACGGGGGTTTTAAGGGAAAATGAGATAGTCAAAATGAGAACCTATACAAAACGAGACCGTTGTGACAAAACCGGAGATTAGGTTTCTTAGGTCCGGACATATTATGAACCGGTGAGTTTCGTCCGGAAAAGCCGGTGCTATCGAAGTTATTTAGAATCGTAGCAGAAGCGTTTATCCGAAAATCTTCGGCAGACTACGGAATACCCGTAACAGGGTCAAAAATTTAGTTAACCCAAGTAGTTTTGAAGAGAAAGAATAAAACTTCAGTGCCTTGCTATCAGATTTTTGAGTTTCTCCAAGGTTACGCGATTCGGACACCGAACCGGGAACTTTATCGGTACAGTCACATAAAGCAAGCTTGTGACATCATCTTCTTCTAGAAGGATGATGTCATCCAACACATGGATGGCAAGGATGAAGCCACGTGTCAAAGTGCGATCCGACGTCGAAGATCGATCCGAAAAAGTTTGAATTAATCACCGAAATGCCATTCCCTTCTTCTATAAATAGGAAGCACCTCTCCTTCTCATTTCCCACACCAAATTTCGAAATAAGAGAGAGGTTGGAGAGAAGGAGGAGCCCGGAGAAAGTTTAGCGGAGCCCTGGGTAAGTTTTTCGGTCCCTGGTCTTTAGCTTTGGTAGATATAGTAGAATTGCTAGATATATCTCTAAATTTTTCAAGGTAGTTTAGATATCATGTTTTAGGGGTAAATATGATATTTATCTTGAAAATATATTGGTAGAAGAGATATGTCAAATGTAATACCCAGATAATTATTTATCTGGAATATTATATTTTAGTAAATAATACCTATTGGATATAGGTGAATATGTGGTTTCAAATAATAAAGTAATAATTATCTTATTTTCTAAGGTAATTACTATGGAAATTAGGAGAGAGAAAGAGCTAAAATCCCTAAAAATGCATTTATGAGGCATAAAATGGCACGAAAATATTATGATAAATCTCATATGGCAACAAATATCGACAAAAACTTAGGAAGTATGTTGTCTCTAATTTTAGGAATTTTTGGGATTATTTCCTTGAAAAATAGAGAAGCATAAATATAATAATATTAAAAGCACTTTATGGCCCAAAGTATTTTTAATATTTTACATGGGATATAAAATACCAATGTAAGTCAAATAGTTATGAGATAATAATTTATCCTAATTATGAAAATTATCAACAATTAGTTAGTGGCTAATTAAGTAATTAGTGGCTAATTGTTTAGATTAAGATATAAGTAAATTAATTAGTAAATAATTAATTTAAGGGAGAAATTCGAAATTAATAATTAAATAAATAATTAAATAAATAATAAAATATTAATAAAATATTTTATGCTTAGAAAAATAAATAAAAAATAAAAGAAAAATAAATAAATATCTAGATATTTTGAATAAAATAATAATATAATCGTAAAGAGCCAACATGATATTTGAGAACGGGTAGGAATTAAATCATACCTCAAAATATAGGATTGAAGTCGAACCATCCGGACTTTATATAAACCAGTGAATTTCTACCTCGGAGCGACTATCTCGAAGTCATTTCAAACCAAATGAGTCATTAAGATACGGGATAAATAAGAGATAAAAGCGAGATATTAGAAATAAGACCTATAGAAAACGAAATAGTTGTGACAAACCAGGGATAAGGTTTTTAGGTCGAGAACATATTACTTAACGTAATTTACATCCCGTAGTTTCGACACTTAGGAAGTGATTTCCGTAATTGGTGTCTGTCCTAAAATTTTCAGCAGGCAACGGAATGCCCTTAATGGGATCATAAATTTCATTAACCCAGATATTCCTATAGAGGAAGAATGGAACTTCAAAACGTTGTTTTCGGATTTTTGAGTTTCGTCAAGATTACGCGATTAGGACACCGATAAGTGGAACTTTATTGGTAAGTTGACAAGATGACATCATCTTCTTCTAGAAGGGATGATGTCATCCAACACATGGAGGTCCAAGATGGAGCCACGTGGCGAAGTGCGATCCGACGGTTGAAATTCGATCCGAAAACAATTGAAGTAATTCCCACCTTGTCCCTTCCTTTTCCTATAAATAGGAGCTCTCCCTCTTCATTCTTCTTCACCCCAAATTCGAAAACTAGAGAGAAGTTAGAGAGAAGGAAGAGCCTGAAGAAAGTCTGGCGGAGCCCTGGGTAAGTTCTTCGGTCCCTAGTCTTAAGTTCTGGTAGTTCTTTCGGTAGTTATAGTAGGAATGTTGTTTTGATCTTTAATCTTCCAATATATTTTAGATATCATGTTTTTGGGTTAAATATGATATATATTTCGAAAATCATGTTGGGAAAAGAGTTCGCGAAATTTTGGAAGATTAGAGTCAAAAAAAATGGGCTCGCAAAATTCCGCCGATTAGGAGTCGGGGGCAAAATGGTAATTTGTACCTAAAATGCCCGTTATGATGCTAAATGTTGATAAATATCATCATTTTAGGATATCCGAGTTAATCGTGCCGCTGTCGTACCGCCGACATACCGTTTACGCCATTTGTCAAATTTTCCGTTTTTCCGTAAAAGTACCGTTGTACCGCCGACAAGGTACGTTCGCGTCTTCGTAACACTAACGCCGATGTTTATGTTATGCATATATGTGCTAGGTGTACTTGTGTGTGTTTAGTTGTTATGTTGCTTGAGTGCATATAGATGTTAGAGTATATCTGTACTGCTGGGTGCGATGTGTCCACACTGCTGGGGACGATATGTGTGATGTGTCTGCATTGTGTCCACATTGTTGGGAGCGTTATGTGTGATTATGCTGGGAGCGATGTGTCTACATTGTGTATGTGTGAAAATGCTGGGAGCGATGTGTCTGCATTGTGTGTGTGTGTGAACATGCTGGGAGCGACGTGTCTACATTGGTTGTGTGTATGTCTTGTTAATGTTGTGAACGTCTGTAGTCCATATGTTGTATATGTAAATATGAGGTTAACCGTTACCTGGGGTCCGTATGCATTGGACCTCAGCTCTTAATATAGCGTCAGGTTCAGAAGGACCAAGAATTGAGGAGAGAGGGAAGCAGCAATCTTAAGGACTCGACTGAAGACTTCCTTTTGTTGTTATTTACTTTGAAAACTCCCGGTCACTGTACCGTTATTGTAAACAGCCAGACTTACGGCATTTGAAATATAAGTATCAGTTACTCTTACGCTCCGATGCTCTACTCTGATGAAAAAAAAATTATACTGCTTTTGAAAATGGGATGTTACATCAAAATTCTGGAGAGATAGGATTAAAGTAGCGAAGCTCTGGCGAAATTCCGCCGATTGTCAGGGGCAAAATGGTAATTTGTACCTAAAATGCCTGTTATGATGCCAAATCTTTATAAATGTGATATTATCCTTATAGGATATCTGTAATCACGAACCGCTGTCAAACCACTGTTTTCTGTCAGAAGTACCGTTTTCTGTCAAATGTGCCGTTTTTCGTCAACGAAGGTATGTTCGTGTACTGTAACACTAACTCTCATATTTATTGTATGCGTATATGTGCTATGTGTATGTTATGTTTATGTGAAGTAGTTGATAGCTCTGTGGTATGCTCATTGTACTGTTATTATGCTTGCTGGGTGTCGGGATATGTACGTTCGCGTACTGTAACACTAACTCTGATGTTTATTGTATGCTTATATGTGCTATGTGTATGGTATGCTTATTTGAGGTAGTTGATAGCTCTGTGGTATGCTCATTGTATTGTTATTATGCTTGCTGGGTGTCGGGATACGGTTGCTAGGTGTGAAATGCTTGGTGTGAAACGACTGCTAGGTGTGAAACGTTTGCTAAGTGTGACATATCTACCAGGGGACTTATATGATGTTGGGATATGCTTGTGTTATGCTTATATACTGTATATGTAAATATGAGGTTAACCGTTACCTGGGGTCCGTATGCATTGGACCTCAGCTCTTAACATAGCGTCAGGATCAAGAGGAACGAGAACCGAGGAGAAAGGCAAGCAGCACGCGTAGGGACTCGACTGAAGACTTTCTTCGGTTGTTATTTTCTTTTGAAACCACTCGGTATAATGTACCGTTACTGTAATCAGCCAGACTTACGGCATTTTGAATATAAGTATCAGTTACTCTTACGCTCCGATGCTCTACTCTGATGAAAAAAAATATACTGCTTTTGAAAATGGGATGTTACAATTTAATAGCTAAGAGGCCTTTCATTTGTGTAACATCAGCAAGTCAAGTGACTATGACTAAACCTAGGTAGAAACATTTTGATTAGGGGAAACTTTTTTGGCACTAAATAAAGAGATTTTATCTTTGGAAGTCAAGGTATAAATCAGATTTGCTCTGAAATAGAGCATGGAAACATGAGTAAAAAAAGTGTCAGGGAGATATTCATCTTACAAATTCTGATGTTAAAGTCAGGTAATAATGCGTAAAGTCTAAAACATCATTTGAAGAGCCATTAGCAGCCACTTCGAAAAGGGATACATCATCTATCGTGATGGTAACAAAATTCTTCGTCGGGGTGTAATGAGCTGATCACTCCTTCAATTTTCTCAAACAGAGCAGTAAGCCAATTTTGAGCAATTTTTCCGTCATCTAGTCATCAATAACACAAAAATTTAGTAATTATAAATTACTATTATTTTTGGCTACTTTATTCCTTTTTGTTTTTCCCCTCTCATCGTAAGCTCCGCAGCAACTTTTTCTTGAGTGTAACACCCCAAATTCCGTAGCATAAATCGTGCCGGTGACACGTGGTTTTATAAAATTCATCAGAGTTTGAGGTGCTACAGCTTAGCGTTTTGCGGAAACGGAGAGCATGTACTAAAAATTTGAACAACGAATTTAACAATGAGTAACTGATATAAAATACTCAGACATATGATGATGCCTGACATATACTGATATATTAAAAATTTCTCGAAGGAATGTTCATGTGATACAGTAATACAAAACTTCATAATTACAAATCTTCTATGTAACTATACCCTCTTCATCCGAGCCTTGATTAGACTTGGGGCACCGAACCTAACTCAGTTAAATCATCCCATTTGGCCAGGCTGGGTAGGTCTAGTGGAAGTCTCACCGTGTTAGGGTGACTGATTGACTGAACCACATAGACGACCCTTTCTAGTTTAAGCACCAAATGATATGAAATAACCTTATTAGATTTATGCCATAAGGTAGGTTCTGTTGACTTTCTTCCCGCATTTACTTTGACCAGTGCCTTCTCACGGCTCCGTCTACTGGTATCTATCTATGGCTCCATCCCCTGGTGCCCCCTCTGATTCATGACCCTTTCCTGTCTATTCATTCATACTGAGGTCCAATGCCCATCGGACCTCAGGTAATGGTTAACCTCATGCTTATGTAAACAATATATGTATGACAGGTATTCATGACATTTTCAAAAAATCTACTACAACAACCCATAACAGATGTAGAAATACATAAATATGTATATATGGCAATAACAATACACAGCCCCTGCAGTATGTTTGTTATCCCAGTCTGTACTACCAAATCCAGTGCCACGATGGCCTATCGTGTCCTCAGCGCTAGGAAAACTCTCATCGGTGTTATCAAGACTATAACCCGTATATTCATGATTGCATTTAAAACAATGGAGACAGAGTCTCAGTACAGGAACACAGCAATCACATATAGCATACAACAAGCATCAAAGTTAAGGTTACAATACGCGTCCGTACCTTCGTCGGCGGTATATCGGAACTCTTACGGAAAAACGGAAATTTTCGACAGCGGGTGAAACAGCGGTACGACGGCGGCATAACAGCGGCTCGACAGCGGTTCAATTATCTCAAATATCCTATAAGGATAGTATTTATCAATATCTAGCAGCATAACAGGTATTTTAGGTACAAATTACCATTTTGCCCCTGGCTCCCCTAATCGGCGTAATTTCGCCAGAGCTTCGCTACTTTAACCCTATTTCTCCTAATTTTGATATATCTCTTTTCCCAGTATATTTTCAAAGTAAATACCATATTTACCCCTAAACATGATATCTAGACTATCTGGAAATTTTAAAGATAAATCTAGCATTTCTACTATATCTACTGAAAGAACTACCAAAACTAAAGACCAGGGACCGAAAAACTTACCCAAGGCTCCGCTATATTTTCTCCAGGCTCTTCCTTCTCTCTAACCTCTCTCTAGTTTTCGATTTTGGGGTGAAGAAGAATGAAGAGGGAGAGCTCCTATTTATAGGAAAAGCGGATGGCACTTCGGTAAATAACTCGAACTTCAGTCTTACTAATTATGGACCGTCGGATCTAGGGTTTTGGAAAGGGTGAAACTTGGCCCTTAAATGGTGTGTGCCGAGCCTCCCTTGCCAAAAAGTCAAAGAAGTGATGTCATGCATGATGTCACTTCTTTGCTTTATGAGCCGGTATCGATAAAATTTCCGATTCGGTGTTCAAATCGCGTAGTCCGGGAAAATCTTAAAAATCCGATAGCAAGGCACTGAAGTTTCATTCTTTTCGTCACAACTACTTGGTTTAACTAAATTTTTGACCCCGATTACGGGTATTCCGTAGTCTGTTGAAGATTTTCGGATAAACGCCGTTTGCGATTTGAAATAACTTCCGATAGCACCAGTTTCTGGACAAAAAATCACCGGTTTATAATATGTCCAGACCTAAGAAACCTAATCCCTGGTTTGTCACAACTATTTCGTTTTCTATTGGTTCTCATTTGTACTATATGCCCTATATCTTATTTATCCCGTATCTTAAGTTTTGTTGGTTTCGTAAATGACTTAGGAGATAGGTCATTTCGAGATAAAATTTCGCTTGTTTATAAAAGGTCCAGATGCTAAAGACTTAGTTCCCGTATTTTGGGGTAGAATTTAATTTCTATCGGTTCTTGTTTAGCCAACAATGCCTTTCTACCGAATATATTATTATTTAATTACTTAATATCTAGATATTATTTTTGAAATAACCCTAACCCTTTTCACACTATAACATAATTATGTTTTATTATTTTTATATATTAATTTTGTCTCCCCCTTTAATTAATTTTTTATTTATTTCCTAATTAATTCACTTACATCTTAATCTAAGTAATTAGTCAATAATTACCTAATTAGTCATTTACTAATTATTGATAATTTTCTTAATTAGGATAAATTATTATCTCACAACTATTTTACTGACATTGGTATTTTATGTCCCATGTAAAATATTAAAAATATTGGGGCCAAAAAGTGCTTTTATAATAATATTAAAATTTTCCCTTATTATCTCTAAGGAAATAATTTATTAAATTACTATAATTAAGGACAATATTCACCTTAATTTTTAATATTTATTTCACTGCCTTTTAAGATTTATCATAATATCTTCAGTCCATTTTATAGCCTATAATTGCATTTAGGGAGTTTTAGCTCTTTATCTCCTCTAATTTCCATAGAATTTTCCCTAAGCAATAAGATAATTATGCTCATTTATTGAAACCACATATTCACCTATAACACTTGAAGAAATATTTATTTATAATTAATAGTCATTCGGGTATTGAATATTCGGGTATTACATTGAGTAATGGGATGTGATAAGATTTCTTTCAACAATTTTTTATTTACATTTCATCCGTCCACTCTCTCATAGTTCATTGTTTCAAATGGTAATTGTTCCAAAAAAAAAAAAAAAAATTTGTTTCAAATGGTACCAAAGGATTATTAAACACCAATTTCTTATTTTCACAAGACACTCTTATCGGCCACCGAATATTGTCAAAGTCAAGTTTCTACGTAGAAACAAAAGGGGTGGTAGAAACGTAAATCGTAGAAATGACACGAAACGTAAAGTTTCTATTACTTAAGGTCAAGATATAAAATTATATATATGCATGTAAAAAATAAAAATCACTACTCAAAATTCAATGAAAAACTTCATATTTAAAAGATATAAGTCACATAATTATATAAAACATAAGTCCAAAAACACAAAAAGAGCTTAACAACTCCTACAACTAAGTTCCAAAACATTAAAAGAATAAAATTTAACAATTCCTAAATTATATCAATTGATTCAAATCAAACATGTTCTCAATGTCCTCTTCTCTTACTCTTAGAAAAGTTCATTTGCAAAACTTGGAATGTCCAAATCACACCATCCATAGGTTCCATCACTTCAAATTCAATCAAGCTTTCCTCTTCATAAGATCAACATCTAAGTTTTCTACATCTTCCCAATTTTCTTCATTTATCCAATTATTATCGGATGGAAGGTTAACAAAATTATATGCATGAGAGTTTTAAGCTTTCTTTTTCTTGTCCAATCTTAAATTGGTCTTTACAAAAACAACATCATTCATAGTCTTTTAATTTGAGGGAAATGAAAATAGGTTTTTTTTTTTTTTTTTTTTTTTTTTTTTTTTTTTTTTAAAAAAAGTAAAAATGGTAAACACTTACCATTTTTACGTTTTTAGTGGCGTTTTACTCATTTGTACTGAGGACAGGTTTTACTCGCGTCTTAACTCATATCACTCTAGTATATTTTTACACTAGTTTTTACTAAAAACTCGACCACCTATAGAAGATTAATAAAAGGAAAAGAGACCCACTTTGATTTAATGACACAAGGAAGAAGAATATATTCCATGTCACATTAATAATGAGCTCAAGGAGTGGGGCTATAGAAGTTAATTATAATTTACTCAAAAACGTTTTAAAGAGGAAAATTGATAGGAAAAATTCAGGACAAGTAAAAGTCTCTCCTTAAAAATTTTATTTGAGCGAAGGATTTAAAATAGAATACTGGTACTCTGCGTGCACAAAATTTGTAAAGCACAGTAATTTCTCGGTATAAATATTTATGAGATACTTCTAACCAATAAAATGTTTATTGAAATGATTTTTTTTTCTTCCAAATTTTCCAAATTAATAATCTCTATAGCCTTTTATAATAATTAGTCATTAAATATAGAGGCATGATTTAAAAATAAAATAAAACTATAAATACTTAATAAAAGAGTAAAATATATAAGGACATGATTAAAAATCAATAAAAAAAATGGATATGTGAATCCAATCCTCTAAATTACCGAGTTAAAAAGAATGTGTTTTAAACAACTCTGGAAATTGCAAAGAAATTAAGATATTGAAATAATTTTATATAATTATTCAATATTTAGTACTAAAAACTAAATTTAATTTTTAATATAATCAAATTGAATTATATTTAAGATAGTTTGGGGACAAATTATAATTTTAGAAAAAAAAGTGGATTGCATTTTTACATTTAGACAAAATAAATTTCCTAAATAGCTTCTATATCTAGAGCGGGAGGGAATACCAATGAATTGTTTCTTCACAAGAGAGTCCATAAATATATGTAAATATATTCTGGCTCTCTCGACGATATATTATAAAAGAATCCAAAATCAAATTAAAGAACTATTGACCTGGGGGGAAATTAATCATGGATATATACTTTTGTAAAAGTAAATTAGTAAAATTTGGTAAAACATACTCACATTCCCACTTACTAACAAAGTTCAAAACTGACGAAAGTTGCAGGAAGGGGATCTGCACGTACATATTCCTCCTATAAACTTATGGGAAAATCCCACAAAAAAATTTCAAAAATAGGAAATGACATAATGATGTTTCAAATATTTATAATACCAGAGAAATGTTAGTACCCGATTTGTCTTTTTGAAATTTAAAGGAAAAAACACAAATTCTCTTATATATTTTTTTCAAAAAAAATACCCCACCAACCACTGCCGCCAGAGCTCTGGTGGACGGCCGGCCGATGGCCAGAGTTCCTGTGGCTTAGGAGGGAATATTCCGGTGGGAAGGAATATTCCATCAGAAATAATTATTCCTAAAGTGGTAGGGGTGGGGTTTGACCCCCATCACTTGGTTTGCTTAAAAGATTGGTGGCTATTGGATGACCAATGACTTTCAAGACATAATATGCAAAGAAATATATATATATATTAATTTTGATCTTTAACACAAGCCTATTCATAAATGTTGTTTAGGAATTCACAAAATTTTATTATGTTTTAACAACTTTTGTTTATCAAGTGAAAAAATCACATTATCGTGTCATTCACAAGTTTTGTTAATAAATTCACAACATTTCATTACGTTGTAACAACTTTTGTTTACTAAGAAAAAAATTCACACTATCATGTCATTTACAAGTTTTGTTAAGAAATTCATGATATTACAGTAGGTTTTAACAACTTTCATTTATCAAGTAAAAAAGTTTCACCATCAGGTCATTCACAAGTTTTATTAAGGAATTAACGACAATTGATTAGGTTTTAACAACTTTTTTTACCAAGTAAAAAATTCATACTATCACGTCATTCACAAGTTTTCCTAAGGAATTCACCATATTTCATTAGGTTTTAACAATTTTCGTTTTCCCAGAAAATATTCACAAGTTGTTAAAACCTGTTAGTGTGACTTTTTAAACGAAATCTGTAAAAAGCTAATCAAATGTCATAAATTCCTTAACAAAATTTGTGAATTATCTGATAGTGTAACTTTTTTATTGTATGATGGTAATGGATCCGAACCCGAAACTTTTTTCAATGAACTAGGTGTTACAAGCTTTTAAGAGAAATTTATTGATTGATTCTTTCATTCTCTCTCTCTCGAAGCTTTTGGTTTATAGTATGTGCATAATTCATGCGCATCTTGTACGTAGTTGTGCATAACTATTTTATTCTGAATTTTGGGCCTAAAAACTTGAGAATAAGCTTGTAATAGGCCGACCACTCGACCCATTTCAGGAAGTGTGACAATATTATGAAAGGAATTTTTCTTGATGTTTTATGAATTTTGGTTAATTGTTTAACTCTTCCAAAACTAAATTTTTGGGAAGAACAAGTGCTAGGGTCAAATGGAAATTATAATGGGGAATTATAAGTATGAACAAGCCTAGAATTATATCTAGAAGTCATCATCCATATTTTCTTATCTCTTCTTGCGCCACATATACAACTTGGCTAACAAGTTGGACTTTTGATGACCATGTGAACATACACTTAATTGGTCAAAAAGTGTGAATAATAAGCTTCCTATGCATGCTATATTTCATTCAAACAAGGAGAGAGGAAGAAGGAGATAATTAATCACCATGTGAATATGTACAATTGGTCAAAGAGGAGTAAATGTCTAGGGCTATGCCGAGTGTTCTCAAAATTAAGTAAATAAAGACAAGAGAAATTAACAAGTTTTCAATGTATAAATGATTCGGTTAAGAAAGGGAAGAAGGAAAGGTAAGAAAATAAGACAACAATACAAGTTGAAATGTGAACTAAGAGCTACCATGTGTATGACCATTAATTGTGCCAAGTGTAAGGCAAGGGAAATGACAAGTTTTGGACATCAATAACAAGTTTTTTAGGGGTGATGTGTATCAAGGGTGGAGGAGAAAGGAATGATGGAATTCTTGACAAGTAAGCATGGAAGTTAAGATTAATAAGAAGACACCTATGCCCATTTTTAGCCATGCATTTTACCAATCAAAATGAATTTCTACTTGCCACTTGTTTACATGGGAAATGAACACATAAGCCACTATTTGAAAGGCCAAATTTTAGCCAACAATGCAAGTCAAGAAGAGGAATTAATAGGCTTCTTCAATAAACCTTCCCATCGTCCAAAGCAATGCCAAAAGAGGAGAAATTTGAACACATGACAAATTGTCAAGAGGATTGGTGAAGGGACACATATGGAATTGCAATTGGTGGTTTAAATGCAAATAAGTAAAGTATATTGTGAAATTAATACTCTTTCTTCTCCTTGCCGTCAAAATCTACTTGGTCAACAAGTAGGAATTTTCAAATGGTCATATGGATACATTTAATGGGTCAACAAAGTGTAAACTTTAAGCTTGACACATACACGCAAAATTGGTGAAACAAAAGTGTGAAAGGGTGGAATTATTTTGACATATGTCTATTAAAAAAAAGAGAGAGAAAGAGGAAGTCGGTGGAAGAGGTGGCAAATTGGCTTGAATTATAAGCTATATTAAAGCACTCTCCACTCCTCATTTTCTAGCACTTTCGGCCAGACTTAATGGCAGCCAAGGAAGGCCAAACTGAAGAGAAGAGGAAGAGGTGAGTGTTTGTGCAATGGTTCCTATTTTTCTTAAACAACTCCATGTAACCATTCCTAGTCTCTAAAAGCTCTCTTCTATGATATTTTATGGAGAAGGCTGAAACCCTACAGCTAAGGAAAAAGAAAAAAAAATTGGCAAGAAGTGCAAGTACAAGTTAAATATGTGACATACCTAGTCTTCTTGCACTTGTTTGTGATATTGGTTGATCTTGGATTAATTTCTTCATGTTTCTTGTAGATTTGAAGATTATAAACTCTAAGAGGAGATTCTGCCCAAGATTTATAAAATGGATTAGAAGGTGTATTAGGCCTAAAAATGGAATTAGAAGGCCAAAAGGAACATAAAATCATAAGGTTTATGAAGAAGAATTTGGATATCATTTGCACCTTGCTTTCAGTTAGATCCAAAACAAAAAGAAACAGTGGGATTTTGTCCATTTTGACATGCCCAAAGTGTTTAGAATGGAAAATAGCGTAGGATTAAGGTTGAACCACTACTAGAAATTAGCAAAATAGTGACGGGATTTGCGACGGAAATAATTCCGTCGCAAAAATAAGCAATTTTGCGACGGATGTAAAAATCCGTCGCAAAAATAAGCCATTTTGCGACGGATATAAAAATCCGTCGCAAATGGAGTGATTTGCGACGGTTTTTTCGATCTGTCGCAAAATAAGGAAAGCTTTTTGCGACGGAAAAATAATTCCGTCGTAAAAAGTCGACTTTTTGCGACGGATAATCAGTTCCGTCACAAAACTTGCGACGGAACCAATATTCCGTCGCAAAAAGGCGGACCTATTGCCGCCTTCTTGCGACGGATTAGAAGTTCCGTCACAAAGTTTGCGACGGAACTTGAGTTCCGTCGCAAAAAGTCGACTTTTTGCGACGGAACTCAAGTTCCGTCGCAAAATAACTCCATTAATTCTAAATTCTCAGACTCTTTCATTTCGCGAAAACGTTCTCCCTCTCTCCTATCGGTGTGCTCTCTGCCTCCACTCCGTTCTCCTTCTCTCTCGGTCGCTGTCTATGCTCCGCTGGTTCGCCTTCCGGTCGCTGCCGCCCTATCCTATCGCCGCTGCCGGTCGTGTCGTCGTCCTTTGTCCGCCACTTCGCCGTCCTCGCCTCCCCCTTCCAGGTAAGTTTGAATTTTGTTTATTTTTTAATGGAAAAAACATGGCATTAATTAATAAATGAAAATTCCCTATTACTCTAGATCCATTATTTGTGGCTTGATTTTGCAAACTATCTGCGGTTTTGGGTGCCATGATTCCTCTAATAGATCAACGTGCAAATATTTAAAAATAATCATTATTTAGATGATTTTGTTGTTGATGCAATTAGTGACTTTTATTAGGGATAATCCAAATTAAGAGGGGCCACGTTAATGATTCGTTATTTATTGTTATTATTATTAAATATACTATTTACTTTGCTCTAATAATCTGAATTATGAACTTTCCTGGGATGCAAATTATATATATGTTGTACATAATCATGAATTAATATGTAATATAATGCCCCGAGGAAAATACTTTCTCCAAAATAATTGTAAACAATGCCTTATATTAAGGGCAAGAAAAATAATTTATTTTATATATAAACCGATCAAGTAAATTAAAGAATTTGAATTTTGTAATTGCGTATTTTTTTCTTGTTATATGTTAAATTTCTATATAATATATAATCTTGATAGTTAGAGATATTTTAGGATCTAATCGGATTATGAAATTTGAATTTTGTAATTGCTTTTCTCGTTTTATAATTCCTAGATATTAGGATCTGCCTTTTATAATTTCTAGATATTATGATCTGCCTCTATAATCCTAGATATTAGGATCGGCCTAAACCGATCAGTAGATTATAGAATTTGAATTTTGTAATTGCTTTTTCGTTTTATAATTCCTAGATATTAGGATCGGCCTCAAAGGATTTTATACATTTCTTTTTTATTTCGTAATTTTTTATATATTTTTATATTTTTTTAGGAATCGAGTTTTGCGACGGAATGACCATACTGGTGCATCAGACACAGGAGATAATAAAGCATATGCAGATTCTACATCAGTCTCTAATGAAGGACAAGGGTGCGTGGTCGGTTTCTGGTGATGATGATGATCATACTTCTACTGTTTAGACTTTTTTTAGTACATATTGTTCGCAACATTATTATTTATATCTTGTTTTCTCTATGTAAACTCTTTATAATTGTTATTTTGACTTTTTTTAGTACATATTGTTCGCAACATTATTATTTATATCTTGTTTTCTCTATGTAAACTCTTTATAATTGTTATTTTGACTTTTTTTAGTACATATTGTTCGCAACATTATTATTTATATCTTGTTTTTTCTATATAAACTCTTTATAATTGTTATTATATATATTTTTATAGTATATAACTTTTTTATATATTTTATTTTATAATTTTTTGAAAACAATTTTTTTTTTAAAATGTCGAATTTGCGACGGATATGGAATCCGTCGCAAACTTAAAACGTTGCGATGGATGGGAATTTCCGTCGCAAATTTGCACATTGCGATGGAAATAAATATCCGTCGAAAATTGCGACGGATAGAAATTTCCGTCGCAATTTGCGACGGATTTTTATTTCTGTCACAAATTGCGACGGATTTTTCCAAATCCGTCGCAATTGCGACGCCCTTTTTTGCTACGGACAAAATCCGTAGCAAATTCTGTCGCAAATTGATTTTGCTACGGAAAATGGCTTTTTTGCTACGGATTTTTTCCGTAGCAAAAATCGAATTTTTTAGTAGTGAACAATAATTTTTGGAAGCCTAAAGATTGAATCATGATGATTAATTTCCAAATTGTCCAGTGAAAATCTTGTCAGGTCAGTAAACTTGTGACGAGTTTTTCACTTAGCAAATGAGGTTCAATAATTATGAAATTTTTCATAATTGAATTATACACAATAATCTTTATTTTGATAAGTAATTTGTAATTTTTGGAGTTATACACAAAAAGTTATCAATTTTTGAAGTTGACACATGGTTTTGGAATTTGAATTTGGATAGTAAGGACATTTGAGATAACATGGAATAATACAGATTTTTATTGCTGATGGTGATATATTTATTTGAAAATAGACTTATCAAGGGTCAATTAGCCTTTGGAATCACCTAAATTGGACATTTGAATAATTAGTTATGAATTTTCAAAGTTTGGTGAAATTTTGGAATTTTTGAGGAAAAATCCGAAAATAGAAGTTATAAAGGTCAAGGGTAATTAATTTGTGTCATTGCAATTAATAAAAGATTTTTAGCCAAAGTTGGGACAAATGATAATTAATTCAAGTATTATTTGAATTATGGAGAATCTGCATAAGTGATGAATATTATTTATAATTATAGGAAGTGTTGTTATCGGGAGCTTTTAAAAGAATTTGGGAGTGATTGCCAGTCTGAAATCTACCAGGTAGTAATTCTAATCTCAGTAATCTGTGTAATACCCGGATAATTATTTATCTGGAATATTATATTTTAGTAAATAATACCTATTGAAAATAGGTGAATATGTGGTCTCAAATAATAAGTTATAATTATCTTATTTTCTAAAGGTAATTTCTATTGAAATTAGGGTGAATAAAGAGCTAAAAATCCCTAAATGCAATTATGGGGCATAAAATAGCCTGAAAATATTATGATAAATCCTAAGAGGCAATGAAATATTTATTAAAAATTGGAGAATATGTTTTCTCTAATTTAGGTAATTTTTGGGATTAATTTCCTTGGAAAATAATGAGGCAAGATTTAATATTATTTTGGGGATCATAATTGACCCCATAATTTTTAATATAATGCATGAGATATAAAATACCAATGTCAGTAAAATAGTTGTGAGGAAATGATTAATCCTAATTAAGAAAATTATCAACAATTAGTAAGTGATTAATTAAGTAATTAATGACTAATTGTTTAAGCTTGAACAAGAGAATATTCAAGGTAAGTTATGTAATACCCTTTAATTAAATGTTTATGGCTAAAATTAGCATAAAGTATACTTGCTAATTAATTGGAAAAGATTACGAAAAATGTATGAGATTAAGTACATGAAAACCCTAAATCCTAAAAGATTGCTAATCATAGGATTAAGCCCTAATTAAGCTTCCTAATTAAATTGGAATATAATATTAAAGTAATTAAAAAATAAATATAAATGAAAATAAAAAGGGGAGGGCAAAAATTGTAGTGTGAAAAGGGTTGTGGGTTTTTCAAAAATAATATCATGATATTTATTAATTAAATAATAATATAAATGAGATATTGTGGAAAAAGCGAGATAGGATAAACGAGAACCGATAGAAATTAAATCTTATCTCAAAATAGGTGAACTAAGTATCTAACATCATGACTTATTATAAACAAGTACAATTTTATCCCGGAGTGGGCTGTCTCCGAAGTCATTTCCGAAACCGGCGGAATGATTAAGAGACAAGACGAAAAAAGGAAAAGGGCAGATAGTAGAAACGAGAACCGATAGAAACTAAATCCTATCTAGAAAACCATGAACTAAGTTTCTAAGATCAGGACATATTATGAATTAGTGAATTTTTACAAAGAAGTTGATGTTACCGGAAGTTATTTCCGTAACCGATGGCGTTTGTCCGAAAATGTTCGGCAGGCTATGGAATACCCTTAATGGGATCAAAAATTTAGTTAACCCAAGTATTTTGAAAGAGGGGGACTAGACCTTCAGTGCTGTGTTGCTGTATTTTTGAGATTGGTTAAGATTACGCGATTAGGACACCGAATAGGGAACTTTATCGGACAAGATCAAAAAGCAAGAAGGTGACATCATGGTGATGTAGGAAACTTCTTCTAAAAGGAGGATCCAAGGGCCAAGGAGGAGCCATGCAATAAAACCTAGATCCGACGGTTGAGATTCGGTATGAAAAAGCATTAATAGTATCTCAAATTTCCATATAAATAGATGGCAACCCCAAGCTTACTTTCTCACACCAAATCCTCTTACCTATTTCGAAATAGAGAGAGATTTTAGAGAGAAGGAGGAGTCTGGAGAAAGTGTAGCAGAGCCCTGGGTAAGTTCTTCGGTCCTTAGTCATAAGCTTTAGTAGTTCTTCGGTAGTTATAGAAGAAATGCTAGGTAGATCTTTAATTTGCCAAGATAGTTTAAATATCATGTTTTAGGGGTAAATATGATATTTATTTCAAAAATATATTGGTGGAAGAGATATGGCAAAATTCTGGAAAATTAGAGTAAAAGTAGCGAAGCTTTGGCGAAATTTCGCTGATTAGTCAAACTAGGGGCAAAATGGTAATTTGTACCTAAAATGCCTGTTATGATGCTAAATGTTGATAGATGCGATGTTATCCTTATAGGATACTTGTGACCACGTACCGTTGTCGTACCGCTGTCAGACGTACCGTTTTCCGTCAAACGTACCGTCTATCGTCAACGAAGGCACGTTCGCGTACTGTAACACTAACTCTGATGTTTATTGTATGCGTATAGGTGCTATGTGCTTATGTGAGGTAGTTTATAGCTCTGTGGTATGCTCATTGTACTGTTATTATGCTTGCTGGGTGTCGGGATACGTTTGCTAAGTGCGAAATGCTTGGCGCGAAACAATTGCTTGGTGCGAAACGATTGCTAAGTGCGAAACGTATGCTATGTGCGACATATCTGCCAGGGGGATTATGTGTTGTTGGGATATGCTTGTTTGTATGCTCATATACTGTCTATGTTGTATATATAAACATGAGATTAACCGTTACCTGAGGTCCGGTGCGCGTTGGACCTCAGCTCTTAACATAGCGTCAAGTTCAGGAGAACCGAGGACTGAGGAGAAAGGCAAGCAGGCCGCACAGAGACCCGACTGAAGACTTCTTCTGTTTATATAGTTACACTGACGTTAGACGTCTGCGATCAATATATTTTTACTGTAATCAGCCAGACTTACGGCATTTTGAATATAAGTATCAGTTACTCTTACGCTCCGATGCTCTACTCTGATGATGAAAAAAAATTATACTGCTTTTGAAAATGAGATGTTACACTCTGTATATCTATGTATTCTTGTTTGTACCATGATTGTGAATCCGTTTCTAGGACATGTGTATGTTGCATTCAGTTGTTCTGGGTTTGAGGCCTAGCTGTTGTTGTTTGTCCCAGCGCTGTGGATCTAGAACTTGCTGTGTGCTCTGCAGTTAACGCTATGTGCATTATATGACTGCGTGTTCTGGAACTTACTGTGTGCTCTGCAGTCAATGCTGTGTGCATTATGTGACCGTGTGTTCTGGGATTTGCTGTGTGCTCTGTAGACAACGTTGTATGCATTATGTGACTGTGTGTTCCGGGATTTGTTGTATGCTCTGCAGTCAACGTTGTGTGCATTATGTGACTGTGTGTTCTGGGATTTGTTGTGTGCTCTGCAGTCAACATTGTGTGCATTATGTGATTGCGTGTTCCGAGATTTGTTGTGTGCATTATGTGACCATATGTAATATGCACTGAATGCTGTATTGTTCATTTTATGATTGTGGTTGACTATCATACGCAGTTTGTATATTGTATATGAGATTAACTGTTACTCCGGGATCCTTCAAAATTTCAACCCTTGTTACCTGTGAATTGTTTAGCGTTTTGGACAAGGTTCTCAGGGCAAGACAGTGATTATCGGTGAATGAATGTTTAGGTAAGGATCAAGACCTAACAATAGTTACTCATCATGAAATTTTATTTTGGATAACTGTATTATTAATTACCTTGTGAGGTTTGATCCTGGTATTTATTGGTGACAGTTTGATTATTATTATCAATATTCAGTTGTCCAAATCGATTTATATATTTTGTTGCACTATTAAATTTGAGAAATGATGTTTATCGGAGGGGATGTGACATTACCACACCCAAAAAATTAGTCTGAAAAATAAAATAAGACATTGTTTTTGTAGGCCTAGAGTATCTGCTATAGTGGAGGTAACTAATCCCCTCGCACTGACTAAATAAAATAAAGCTTTGATTGAACATGATCATTCCAATTCCATGCGCACTGATTAAATGGTTTCATTATTGCTTTGGACTTAGGCCATTGCATGGAATTTGTAAGTTGAACTAATATGTTGTCCATACCAATGTGGGCATGGAGTCAAGGCCCATAAGAGAAAATAATTAAAATATTCACTACTACAAAATTGCTTATTAACGACTGTTTTAATGACACTTAAACGACTGTTTATAAGGAGTCGTAAAAACAGGGTATCGTAGAAAGTTAAAACATACACGACTGTTTTCTATGCAGTTGTTTTAAATGTATTTACAATGACATATAACAATGACATCCTTACAATCTCAGTCGTCTTCAACGTATCTTACCATGACTAATTACAAAGACAGTTTTTGTTCTAAACAGTCGTAGTAAGTATAATAACTACAATTGTTGCCGTATATTTTAAACGATCGTTTTAGCATATGCAGACGTCACATAATTATCTTACAACGACAATTTTCATTCATAATAGTTGTAGTAATGATAATAATTACGACCGTTTCTCAAAGCTGTCGTATATTTTAAACGACAGTTTTTACAGACATAGACGTCAAATATTTCATATTTGTTTTAAAAATATAGCTAACAACGACATAATACAAAGACTGTTTTCTACTGTTTTAACAGTCGTAGTAATTTATCAGTTACAACGACTATTACTATGACTGGTTTCTTGGCCTCATTACAAAATACAAATGAAATTTCTTTTTCTATCCGTATCCTTATCCTTTTTTAGATACAAAACCAGAACAGCGAAGAAACAAAACTGGGTAATAATAATTAATTAGCCAATTCCCTTAGAAAACTGAGAGACATCATATTATAACACCTTGCATACAAGGTGTGCACAAGTTTGTAAGTATTTCGACATGTGTTTCTAAACCACTACACTATGTAAAAAAAAACCTTATCAGACGTCCCGCCTTTGGGTTGTGTGTCTCTTAGCACGTTCATGTCATCGAGTAGGGTTCCTCTTGACCAAAAATATTTGCAGGGAAATTTATGAACAAGTTAACATAAATCATTCAATCAAATCAAATAACGAACAATTCACTTACAAGAACAAAGTATACACGTACGTAAATGTCTAGGTGACTGTCTCGTAAATTTTATATACGTGTATATCTATACTTTTTCTGTTATACAAGTTGTTGAGGTGACTTTCTTAGAAATCCCATTTGTTATCATATCAGTTTATATTGCATGAGAGCCATCGAAATGTCCCTAACGTGTTTGAAGCCCAAGTTGCGGCAAAATTTTAACCACGCAATCCCTTGCATTTTAATTGATTTATTTTATCATTAATATTAATATGAAAGAAATAAACAAAAAAAAATGTTAGAAAATCTTACTTTATGTGTTTTCCCATATTCCTTCACAATGATCATTTCTAGCTGCATAGTCTTCAACAACTACGAATTCCAAAACTTCACTCACTATTGGTGGATTTGTAGTGAAAGGTGGTGTGTCGTCAAGATTCAAAACTGGATCACCATCCTTCTGTTTTTTACTTTGGAGTACAATGGACAATTTTTTATTCTCAGGATCGGTGACATAAAATACGTGTTTTGCTTGCCTTGCTAGAATAAAGGGCTCATCTTTATAACTAGCCCTATGAAGATCAAATGAGGTAATTCCAAATTTATCTATTTGCACAACATTATTGTTCACCTACTAACATTTGAATAAAGGGACTCTCAACTTGGTGTAGTTAATCTCCATTATGTCTTCGATAACTCCATAATAGGCCATGGATGCCAATACAGGATTTTTATCTTTCGAACTAGAAAAGTGCATCTATTTAGCTACCACCGTCACCCCACTATTTTGCATCTATCATTCTGGACTTTTGTGTAAAAAGAATACCCGTTTATATCATATGCGCACCAAGTGATGACTTCAAAAGAAGGCCCCCAAGCTAACCATTTGATTGTCTTAGACACACTGGTCTTGTGCAAAACCTTTTCCTTGAACCACTCTATGAATGTCGTGTTTAACTCGTTAGCTATCTGCCTGTCATTTTTCCTTGGATATATCTGCTTTAAACTCTCCCTGTGTTCATCTAAATACGGCTGGACTTCTTCCATATTAGTCAAGGTATACAAGTATACTTGCAACACCTCTTCACGTCTCATACTCTTCTCTATAAGCCCTCGTGTTCCCTAATTTCTACCCTTTTCATTACGAGACCGAGTCTTCGACGTTGACATATATTCTTTTTAAAACTACATAGCCTCTTCAACCACATATCTCTCAATGGTTGAGGCTTCAGGTCGATAAGAATTTTTAGAATACCCTTTTAAGATTTTCATGTATTGCTCAAAAGGGTACATCCACCTTAGATAGACTGGGCCACACAGTCTTATCTCCCTTATCAAATGAACCATCAAATGAACCATTATATCAAAAAATGCAGGAGCAAAATGCATTTCTAGTTGGGATAGAATGAGATAACCCTCTTTTTCCAATTCATCCTGTTAGTTCTCAATGTGTTTTGATGATTAATAACAATTGTAAACATGAGAGAATGTTTTTGATAAAGATTTGTAAAGCTTGATTGATTTCAATTCAAAAAAACATTCTGTCAGTGCCAAACTCGAGCTTGCCTCTTTACGAAAGGAAACCAAGCTATTTTACATTTTCCAAACTTGAGCTTGGTCCATAAACTTGAGCTTGAAGGTTTTCAAGTTCACTCATATTCTGAGTAAGCTCGAGCTTACACCTGGAAGCTCGAGTTTAGGAAGAGTTGAGGATTTTATCAAGTTACTCAAATCTCAAACTCAACCTTATTATTTTCAAAGATTTTACAAAACATGTAAACTCGAGTTTGGCCTTTCAAACTCGAGCTTGCATCAGACAGAAAGTTCTCATGTTTTTCCTTCAAAGAGTAAACTCAAGCTTGGTGATGTAAACTCAAACTTAGGTCTGACAGAAGCTATTCAAGTTTTCAAATATTTTTACCAAACTCGGGCTTGCCTTTGGAAACTCAAGTTTGGGTCAAACAGAGAGCATTGTCATATTTTGAGCTTAGCAAACTCAAGTTTACACCTCTAAGCTCAAGCTTGCACTTTGGGAATCAAAATTATTTTTGACATGAATAGTGTCAAACTCGAGCCTGCTCACTAATAGACTTGAGCTTGCCATTTTTCATTTTGACTCTCAAAATGATTTCAAACTTGTTTCCCCGACAAAAGCCTAAACTTGAGCCTACTCACTATAAGCTCGAGCTTGAGACTTCCAGAAGCAAAACTCAAAGTTTAAATGAAGACCAAACTCGAGCTTGGTATAGTAAACTCGAGCTTGGAACTTGAATGATGAACGCATCTAAGTATATTTTGTTCGTTTTGATTTATGCTTTAGCTTGATTCGGGAAATGGTTGCTTATGATTTAAATGATTCATATCAATATTTCTAACAGTGATTTAATCGAGTTTGCCTATGAGATTTCGAAGACCTAAGATCTGATTTAGGAAACATTTGAGCATTCAAAGAGGAAAGATGATCAATCAATGCTTAAAGCTATTATTCTTCAAGATTTCCGTCGATCTGAGTTAACGGTTTAATATTAATTGGAGATATCCCCTTATGCCGAGATTAGTGCAATAAATTGAAAGCTACAACGGACAAATTCAGAGAATCAAAGCTGCAATGTCCTCAACAACTATATTCAGCAGACCATGGACTCAACAACTATATTTTTGAATAGGCCCAAGTCTGAACGCATCTTCAACGGTCACAAACTTCAATCCAGTATAAAAACATGAAGATTTGAAGTCTGCAAGCAGAGAAGTAACACACAGAAAACGCATACAAGCTTATCAATCTTTTACTGCTTATATTTCTCATTTGTATCTTTGATACATTGTGCTTCAGTGCTTATCTTTATTCACTCTTTGAGAGAGTTCATTTACGTAAATCATTCTTTGTAAGAATCTCAAAGTTGTGGGACTTTGAGGTTGGGTTATCGGATTACAACTTGTAGGGGGAGTGTATCCTAGAGAGAGGATAGCTTTCGAGTACAGAGTGTGTATCTGATTTGAGTGATAGTAGGAAAACCTAGAGAGTCTGGGGACTGGACGTAGGTCAAGAGTTGAGACCGAACCAATATAAATCTTATGTGTCAAGCTCTTCTTCCCTATCTCCATTTAGCTTCTGTTGTGTGAGTGTTTTAAAAAGAATTTTTTGAAATCCCCAATTCACCCCCCTCTTGGTGATTTCCTTCACTTTCACATCCAACTTTTCAATCTCAACAACTTTGCTACAAATAGAATTAAAGAAAAGACACAACATTGTTATCGTGCTTCGCACATCATCTTTCATAATGCCTCTAATAGCTAATGGTAATAGTTGTTGCATCAGTACGTGGCAATCATTGGACTTTATTCCTACTAACTTCAAATCTTCCATCAAGACAAGCCTTCTCACATTAGATGAATACCCTTGTGGCACCTTAATGCCATGCAAACACCCATGTAAACTTTTTTTCTCGGTATTTAACAATGTATGCGCTGCTGGCTCCAGATACACTCTCTTACCATCATCTCTTAGTTGTGGGTGTAGACATTCTCTTATTCTCATTTCAACCAAGTCCAGTCTAGTGGTATTTCCATCTTTAGTTTTACCTGGTATGTGCAAAAGAGTACCAAGAAGGCTATCACACACATTTTTCTCCACATGCAAAAGAGTACCAAGAGGCGCGCCAATATGGAAGATCAAAGAAAATTAACCTCTTCTTCCATATGTTCTCTCACCCGAAGTCCTCTGATTCTTACCGAAAAATGTAACATTTATTCTTCCAACCCAAGCCCCTGCACGTTCCCGCCACCTTTTCACTCAACTCCTCACATCTATAATCAAAACAAAAAAGTTCATAACATTTTCCACGACCTTTAAACTTTGAGAGTCATGTTAATACTGATTTGGACAACAGTTTTGTATAAAAATGTCGTCTTTAGAAACGACCTTCAAATATAAACAGTTGTGGTATTAGAAATTTAAACGACAACCTAAAAAACGCCATCGTAGAATGACAAAAATATATAGTTAACATTGGTGTGGTTCAAACCCAGGACCTTGGTATAAAGGCTGAAACATTTTCCACGACCTTTAAAATATTCACAATCGTGGTATTACAAATTGGGACGACACACATTTACAAAAAGGTCGTCTTTGTAAATGACCCTACAAATTTAACCAGTCGGGGTATTATAAATTTAAACGATAGCAAAAAAAAAAAGCCGTCGTAGAATGACAAAAATATATAGTTTACGTTGGTGTGGTTCTAACTCGGGACCTTGGTATAAAGGCTGAAACATTTTCCACAACCTTTAAAATATTCACAGTCGTGGTATTACAAATTGAGACGACACACATTTACAAAAAGGTCGTCTTTGTAAACGACCTGCAAATTTAACCAGTCGTGGTATTATAAATTTCCACAACCTGTCTTGTTTTATTTGTCGTGGTATTTCAAAAAGAGGCTTTCGGTTTTGACGGTTGTCAATAGACCGGTCGTTATATATGTTGTTTGTGCTAGTCTTAGTCGACTCTTTGTACAAAACAGACGGTGAATATCGGCACGAAATTGCAAAATTGTCACCGCCTCTTTTTTACGTGTCTATTTTTCTTTAAACTGTTGTTAGATGGGAGTCGTTAAATCTAGTTTTTGTAGTAGTGATGACTTTTTTCTACAAAAAATTTAGATAAATTGATCTTAGGGCGTGACACTCTTAAATCCAATCCCAATCACTTCATACATTAAGCTTACTCAGTTTATTATTATTATTATTATTATTTAAAAAAAAAACTCATAGTGCAAATAGTGCTTGTAAAAAGCACATGTCAATTATTCATTAATGAAATTCTCGTATCATAGGAAATAAAGCATCACTTTTAATTATAAGGTATAAGTGAAATTCTTACCAACTAAATAAATACACGTCGACCAATTTTCTTTTGCTTCAGAAATGTGGGGAAATGAAGTAAAGAATATTCTCTGAAAAAATTCTTCAATATAATTGATGCTATTTCATATCATTTTTATAAGTGAAATATCACAAAAGTAATTAACCTGAAAGCTGAAAGGTTTTGTTATTCCATTTCATGAACAAACTTGATGGACGAATAATTCCCTTTTAAGAGTGCAATTAAGTCGGTGATGACAGGGACTTGGACACATATGTTTAATTTGACATTAGCGAAGATATATATGGAATATCATTTTTTTTGGGACCTGAAATGGAATATCCTTAATTTACACTTTATGCTTAAAACTTAGTTTGGATTATATATAATTAATAAAGTATAGCTTTAAGTGATTGTAGCTCATGCCAGCTAGAGGATTCTTGATAGATACAATGTATAAAACACAAACGACCACACCATTTTCTATTTTTGCTCTCCAACACATAAATTAATTATTGTTCATATTTGTAACTGTTTCCATAAATTAATAGATTCCTCCCCTATATCGTAGATACATTTTTTTTTTTAAGTGTCAGCTTTTACTACAGCCTGAATTCTCAACTTGTTCTCTTTAACATTTACCAAGATATAGTAGAGTTGTGAATTAGAATTGTGATCTATTTTCAATGCCCTTAAACTATATATATAGCTAGGGGTTGGTGATAGGGTTTTAACTTTAAAGTTTGATTGGGAAATTAATGGTCAGCTAGCTAGGTCCAACTGATGGGGCTATATAGCCTTAAAAGGTTCCTTTAACTGATAAGCTTTAGGGTCTTGTACACATATTAACTCATCAATCAATATATATTATCCAAAAATCCTCTAGGAAGATGTAACACCCCAAGTTCCGTAGCAAAAATCGTGCCGTTGACACGTGGTTTTATAAAAATTCATCAGAGTTTGAGGTGCTACAGCTTTAGCGTTTTGCGGAAACGGAGAGCGTGTACTAAAAATTTGAACATTTGGTATAACAATGAGTAACTGATATGAAATACTCAGACATATGATGATGCCTGACGTATACTGATATATATTGCAAAATCTCCCGAAGGAATTATTCATGTGATACAAAGATAATACAAAACTTTATAATTACAATTCTTACATGTAACTACACCCTCTTTAACCAAGCCTTGAGTAGACTTGGGGCGTAGAACCTAACTTGGTTAAATCATCCCATTTGGCCGTGGGCCGGGTAGGTCTAGTGGGAGTCTCACCGTGCTAGGGTGACCGATTGTGAACCACATAGACGACCCTTCTAGTTTAAGCACCAAATGATATGAAGTAACTTTATTAGATTCATGCCATAAGGTAGGTTCTGTTGACTTTCTTCCTGCATTTCCTTTGACTAATGCCTTCTCCCGGCTCCGTCTACTGACGTCTATCTATGACTCCATCCCCTGGTGCCTCCTCCGGTTCATTACCCGAATCTTTGTCTAATCATGCGGCGAGGTCCAATACCCATCGGACCTCGGTAACTGTTAACCTCATGCTAATGTAAACGGTATATGCATGTCGAGATATTCACAACATTTTTCAATATAAAACATCCTCCAACATAACGAGGCAATAACATTACACAGCCCCCGCGAGATGTATGTTACCCCGGTCCGCACACTCCGGTGCCACGATAGCATGTCGTATCTATAGCGCTAGGAAAACTCTAAAACGTGTTAACAATACCATAACCCGTGTAATCATGATCTCCCCATTTTCAAACAACAGAATCTCAATATATGAACACAGCAATCACATAAAGCATACAACAACCATGAGAATTAGTGTTACAATACGCCGCGAACGTACCTTCGTTGACGGTCCTTCCGGTATGTTTCACGAAAAACGGTAATTTTGACAGCGGCACAACAGCGGTAAAACAGCGGTACGACAACGGTTCGACTACAGATATCCTATAAGGATTATATCACATTTTATCAGTATTTAAAATTATAACGGACATTTTAGGTAGTAATTACCATTTTGCCCCTGACCCTCTAATCGGCGGAATTTCGTCAGAGCTTCGCTACTTTGACCCTATCTCTCCAGAATTTTGACATACCTCTTTTCCCAGTATATTTTTGAAATAAATACTATATATACCCCTAAACATGATATCTAGACTATCTGGGAAATTTAGAGATAAATCTAACACTTCTACTATATCTACCGAAAGAACTACTGAAACTTAAGACTAGGGACCGAAAAATTTACCCTGGGCTCTTTAATTTCTCCGGGCTCCTCCTTCTCTCTAAATTCTCTCTAAGGCACGGTTTTGGGGTGGGAGAAAGTGAAGGGAGAAGGCTCCTATTTATAGCAAAAATCAGTGACACTATTCATGCTTTTTCAGACTGATTTTCGGCAGTCGGATCGCATTTTGACAAGTGGCTTGATCTTGGCCTTCCCTTGCTTGGTCGACATCTTCATGATGTCACTCTCAAAAATGTGACATCATCAAGGTGATGTCATCTGGCTACTTTATGAGCTGGTACCGATAAAGTTCCCCGATCGGTACCCGAATCGCATAATCTTGACGAATCTCAAAAATCCGGAGGCAACGCGCTGAAGTTCAATTCTTTCCCTTTTAAACTACTTAGGTTAACTAAATTTTTGATCTCATTAAGGGTATTTCCTTACCTGCTGAACATTTCTGGACAAACGCCATCGGTTACGGAAATAACTTCCGGAAGCACCAGCTTCTGGACAAAAATTCGCTGGTTCGTAATATGTTCTGACTGAAGAAACCTAATCTCTGGTTTGTCACAAATAATTTCTTTTCTATAGGTTCCCATTTACACTATCCGCCTTATTTCTTAATTACCCGTATCTTAATGACTCATTTGGTCTCGAAATTACTTCGGAGATAGTCCACTCCGAGGTAGAATTTCACTGGTTTATAAAAAGTTCAGATGTCTTAGACTATATCCTTATGTTTTGGTGTAGGATTTAATTTCTATCCATTCTCAAATGTCATGTTGGCTCTTTACCGAATATATTATTATTTTATTCAAAATATCTAGATTTTTTTATTTCGAAATTCAGCCCTTAATTAATTAATTAATTTAAATAATCTTAATCCTCTCTTAATCCCTAATTAAATACTTAATTAGCCACTTACTAATTGTTGATAATTTTCTTAATTAGGATAAATTATTATCTCACAACTATTTTAGTTACATTGGTATTTTATATCCCATGTAAAATATTAAAAATCATGGGGCCAAAAAGTGCTTTTAATATTATTATATTTATGCATCTTTATTTTTCAGGGAAATAATCCCAAAAATTCCTAAAATTAAGGATAACATACTTCCTAAGTTTTTGTCAATAATTGAGGTCATATAGTATTTATCATAATATTTTCAGTCCAATTTATGCCCTAAAAATGTATTTTTAATAGAATCTTTCTAAGGTAATAGGACAATAATACTCATTATTTAAGACCTCATACTTGGTCTTTTAAATTCTTAGGAAGATTTGTTCATGACTTTATAATAATCAACTTACAAGTTTAGAGACAATATTTCTCTCCTTGATGCATCTTATCCAAATATATTATTTATGCTCTTTAGAGTTTTTAGGGTATTACAGAAGACGTTTAATGAATCAGCAAATTATGGCTTGTGGATAATGATTTGAAACAATATTAGCTTCACCTCTTGATAGCTTAATTCGTTTAGGATTCATGGAAATAATACTTAATATATTGTTATAAATACAAGTCTAAAAGAAAAAATCATCTCAAAACGGGTAAAGCACACTTTTCTAAGGCTCTCTGATTTGGGAGCCATAACAATGCACTTTTGTTCAAGAGCTTACGTTTTCCCACTCCTTGCCACTTCCCTCAGCTTCTTGCTAGAGAAGCCATTGCTTTTAGCAGAAGGCTCCATATAGGCATACAAAGCTGGCCTATCAATTCCTCAACCGAGGCTTACATTTGATGAGTGCTTTTACTGCTCTTGTCCTTCCTTAACTGGGGGAGTGACACTCATATAAATTCTCTTGGCTTGTGACAACCCTTTTCAATTAATATACTATTAATTAATGAATGCACAGATAATAGTCAGCAGAATTAATAAGCAAGCAAAGGACGATGACATTAACCTTAGGGGAGGTGATGGACTGGTTGATGGTGGAGGTTCAAAAACAGGGGTGGTTGGGGTTGGTTTCAAAGACATTACTCTATGAGTCCTCTTCTATAAATGTTCATTTGCTCAATTGCTCAGGTACGCTATGGATACAACCTGGGTAACAACACCTGTATTGGGGACGGAGAGAGAGTGTGTGTGGTCATCAAGAAGCGGGGCCACATCAATCAATGAACTGTTCACTGTATATAATACTCTTGTGGTCCAATAACTCCGCAAATTTCAATTCGTCAGAGTCTACCTGGCTATTAATGCATGGAAGGAAGTACGTACAAATCAATTTAAGACAATTGTATGGTTGCATGGAATTGGCAAAACATTTGAAAAGATTCGGATTTAGTGTTTAACTCGAACAAGTAAAATACGGATTCCTCGTTTCTCTCGCCTTCTTTTTATGGTTTGCCCACCAAGATTCGTTCATCCATTTCATTGGGTTATATAAGAAATCAACTCATTTCATTGGAAGTGTTTATAATGAGGACCGAGGGAGTCTGATTTTGGCTGGCCTTTATCCCATCCTCTTTAAGTCTGATTTTGGCTCGTGATTATCCTGTAGGCTGGAAGCAAGGAATCCAAGGAAGAAGGACACACATACTTCAATAAGGTTGGCATTGGTTAATTGTTATCTAATACTCTTTCCGGTCCTAATTATAAGAGTTAGTTGACTTTTTTGGAGAAATTAAGGAAGCTAATTAAATTAGCTTAGAGTATTTTTATTTTTATTTTTTTCTTCAAACTAAATGGTTTGACCAATAAACTAATATATAATCTATAAAAACACAACATATGAAATGATTAAGTAATTTATTTAGCTTCCTTAATTTCTCCAAAAAAAAGTCAACTAGCTCTTATAATTAGAATCGGAGGTAGTACTTAATATCACTCGCTTTTAAATATAGGACATAGTTTTCCTATATTTAGAATCAGAGGTAGTACTTAATTAATACTCTCTCTGATCATTATTATAAAACACAAACTAGTAAGTGTATTTGATTATTTTTATAAGATACTTTATTTGTTTCCAAAGAGCGTTTATTGTTTTTTTCCCCATGTATGCCTATAATTAATAAGGGTAGTAGGTGAGAGTAATAAGTAATATAATATTATAGTTTAGTGCAATTAGTATGAGTAATATTGGAAATTACTTAAATTTTATGACAACTTTATTGATTTCAACTGTTTTTATTGGTTTGTGGGAATTGTTAGTTGGTGTCTTATAATAAAGACGAGAGAGAGTACTTAATACTCAAGGTTAGATACGCTGTGCATTACAAAAAAAAAAAACAAAGAAACTATGCAACGCTCAATCCAAGGAAAAAAAAGACTATCCCACACTTCAAGCACATGAGACGAAAAGGTGTTCTTCATCAAACTTATTCTTCAAATCAAAGTCTTTCATACCATTTTATTTTACCAAGAATCACAAATTTATGAGCTAGAAGAGAGATAAAATTCATATAGAGAGATACAAAGTGTAAAGGAAACAAAGTAAATATGAAATCTCTCTAATAATTTAAGGATCATAAATTTTATTTTATGCGCTTCAATTTAAACTTCATGAAAACCGTAACGTTTTTCTGGACACATAATAAAAATGTTTAAAATGTGGTGTTGGACTCCAATATCGATAATATTCTTTCTTTTCTTTTCTTTTCAATGACTCCAGAAGCAAAGGGTCCACTTGTAATCTTCTTTGTTCCTTCCAAACAAAAATGTCAAATATTTGCTTGATGGCAGATGGAAGTTTCAATTTCATTATTGATTGAATCTCTCTCTCTCTCTCTCTCTCTCTCTCTCTCTCTCTCTCTCTCTCTCTCTCTCTCTCTCTCTCTCTCTCTCTCTCTCTCTCTCTCTCTGTGTGTGTGTGTGAAAAAAGAACAAATTAAATTGCAGTGGGAGACCTTTTATCTTTTACCTTATTAAAAAGAAACCGCCACTTCATTTTCTTTGGTTTTTGTCCCGGAAGTGACAATGTATTCATCAAATTTCAGTGTAAATTGCTTTGCACTACAAATTTTGTCTTATATTTAGGATTAGAGGAAGTATCATTTTTTTTTTTTTTGGGTGTGTGCGCATTTGGGTGTGTGTGTAAGGCAATGGAGGTTGCTTCCATATGAGTTCATAATGACACGTTTTATGATGCTTGCAATGGAGGTTGCTTTCATTGGTCTCTTTTGTTCCCCTTAGGAAGTTTCTCTTTTACTGATGGGAAAAGAATAAGCAACTTAAAAGTTTTATCTAATTGACAAAAAGTTGATTATGAATTTATTATTAATAAGAATATGATGTCTATTGGATCCACCTTCTTCTAGCTAGCTTGCAAACTTTTATTAGTAATAATTGGTTTAAAAAACATTAGTACTAAAGTATCAATTTATAATGTTTTGTTGAGTAATTCAAAATTCAAATGACACCTACATTTATCTTTAATTTTTCTTTTCGACTACAGAGAACCAAGAGTTAAATCATAACAGTATACGCCAATAATTGAACTTTGATATTTCCTCAGGATTTAATTTGGATTTTTCCTAAATCAATATTTTAGAAAGTTGACAGCAATATGAAGAAGGGAAAAGTAAAACTATAGGGTTTGATTTCTTGACATATATGAAGAATCTTTATAGAATTATGGCCAGACTTCACGTGACTATCTAAATGGGAGGTTGCTATCCCAGTAACGCACATTAACTGCTGCAATATCTTCAATTTTGTGTGTTGAGCGTGTTCTCATTAGCTCCGTTCTTTTGAACCATATAGTAATTGACCCAATAATCAAAGCTAGTACAGCTGGAATCTCATCTGCCACCAAAGGCCAAAAATAAAAGGTGGCAAGGTAACTAAACAAGAACCAACCTATAGACCAGACGTACAGTTACCTAAATTATAAAAAGAGATCAAATAAGGAAAAAAGAAAACCCACCATAAACGCATCATGAACCAGATATATATAGACGTAGGGTGAACAATAACAAAGGGTTAATATGTAAAAGTACATATGTGGTTTTTCTAAGAGTGTGTTCAACACAAAATGTTTTTTTTTTAATGTACAAAAATGACTATGTGGTTATTAAAAAAAAAAGCAAAAGTTACATATTCCGTTACTTTATATTGATGAAGCCTATAATCACTTTAATAGAATATGTAAGTAACTATTACGCCATTTTTATAATCAGATAATTGCTTTTACACTCAAAAAAACATTTGGTGTTAGATACACTTTTAGAAAATAATAATAATAATAAATCATGTGTCATTGTCAAATATCTGATTTTCTAAAATGTTTTGAGTGGCAATTTAATCATGCAAAATAAAAAGTAAGTGTACTTTTATAAGGGCTATTTTGTCTTTCTCTGCTCAGCCTTATTCTCATTTATCAATCTAAGGGCTATTTCGTCTTTCTCTCCTCAGCCTTATTTGCTTAGAATAACCTCAGATTTTTTTCAAATTTAGTGATAATTGGCCAATTAATTTCCCAAAAATCTGGGGCTTTTTGCCATTTAAAACATAAATTTAAATTAATTAAGTTTTTTCAAAAAAAAAAAAAGAGTAGTTATTGTGTAGGAAAGAGGGAAAAGCACCAAAGTAGCAACTTTTACTAAAAATTGAACCCAATTAAAGAAGATGGAAAACATTTTACCAAAGTAATGCAGTTAGTGGTGTCACGTCAGGCGACGTCACTAGTGGCGTAGAGGAAAGTGACGCCACTCACAAAGTGGCGTCTCCAATTAAAAAAAATCAATATTAAATATAATAATAATATATAATAATAATCAATGATAAAAAAGTAGAATAATTTAAAGCTCTACTTCATTTAATTTGGAGTCAAAAGAAAGAAAGTATGGAACTGAAATAACTCACTAAGAACGCCCTTTAAAAGATTATGCGGTACAATTTGGTTATAACAACAGATCCCAAAACGGGGGATCTATATATTTGTTTTACACCAAATATTTGTATAACAACAGTATTGATTTTGGCATCTGTATAAAAAAGTGTATCGCGTAAAAGTGTTTGAATACACCAAATATTTGTATAACCTTGTTATAATCAAATTGTACCGCATAATCTTTTAAAGGGCGTATACAAACATTTGGTGTATACAAACACTTGTATCGCGTAATCTTATTATAACAATGTTGTTATACAAATATTTGATGTACACAAATACTTTTACGTGATACACTTTTTTATACAGATCCCAACATCAATACTGTTGTTATACAAATATTTGGTGTATAACAAATATATAGATCCCCCCGTTTTGGGATCTGTTGTTATAACCAAATTGTATCGCGTAATCTTTTAAAGGGGCATTCTTAGTGAGTTATTTTAGCTCCATTTTTTTTTAACTCCAAATTAAATGAAATAGAACTTCCAATTATTCTATTTTTTTATCATTTATTATTATTATATTTAATATTTGTTTTTGGGTAATTGGAGTAATGGTGACGCCATTTGAGTGGCATCTCCAATTATTAAGTGGCGTCACTGTCCTCTACGTCACTAGTGGCGTCGCCTGACGCGACGCCATTAACTGCATTATTTCGGTAAAATGTTTTCCATCTGCTTTAATTAGGTACAATTTTTTATAAAAGTTGTTATTTTGGTACTTTTCCCCGTAGGAAAGATCCAAATATAATAGCAGAATCGGTGAAAATGAATATACACCTTCCTGCCTTTATTATAAGGCGATCAATTAACAATTCTCACAAACCAATAAAAACAGTTAAAGTCAATAAAGTTGTCCTATAATTTAAATAACTTCTAATATTAAATCTACTAATTGTATTAGACTCTAATATTATATTAATTACTCTTACTTATTAACCTTATTAATTATGGCATACATAGAAAAAAAAATTAATGCTTCTTTAAAATAAACAAATACTTTATAAAAAAGACTAAATACACTCATTAGTTAGTTGGTGTTAATAAAAAACAGATTGAGGACATTTCACCGCAGCATCATCATTTACCAATTACTGTGTACACTCTGTTCAAAATGTCTGGGATTCAATATTTTGACTCGGTGATTCATCCTATTGGGGCGTGAAATCGACGCTGCTAGGCCTGCTATAAAAGGAGGGGTTTCGACATCGAAGAAGCTATCTCAGCATTTGTTCTCGCTTTCTCTCCTACAATCACCTCTTTCCTCTGGTTTGTTCTCTTTCAATTTTCCCAATGTGTATTTTCTTCAGCATTTGTTTTATCTCTTCTTTGTTATTGTTGAGAGTCCTGATAATTAGGAAAGCAAAACTGGTTCTGATTGGTATTAGTTAGAAGTAGTAATTTTTTATTCAATTTCTTCAGCATTTGTTTCAATCCTCCCTACGCATGTATGGTGAGTTGCTTGGAGAAGAGCTCTAGTGGTTTTGTTTATTTCCATTATTTGCTCCAGTTGAGAGCTCTATTAGTTTTGATTCAAAATACTCCCTCCAGCCCTAATTATAAGAGCTAGTTAACTTTTTTGGAGAAATTAAGGAAGCTAATTAAATTATCTTAAAGTATTTTTATTTTTATTTTTTTCTTCAAATTAAATAGTTTGACTAATAAACTAATATATAATTTAAGAAAACACAACATATGAAATGATTCGAATTTATTTAGTTTTAATCTCTCCAAAAAAAGTCAACTAGCTCTTATAATTAGGACCGGAGGTAGCACATACTTAACCACGAGAGAGAGAAACAGTGGAGGAATATAGTTTCCAAAGCTTTGGTGTCTGTTTATGATACAACAGCCACAAAAAACAAACTTAGAGTCCCATGTTTCTCTGTTTTTTCTCTCAATAAAAGCCTTACTAGATTGTGAATTTTTCAGGTCTGCTGTGGAGGAATACATATCTGCAACGAAGAAACTGAGCTGTGAAGTTCTGGAATTAATGGCGGAAGGGCTGGGGATAGAAGAGAAGAACACGTTCATCAAGCAAGGGGTCACTGTGTCTTCAGGTTGAACTATTATCCGCCATCTGTGAGGACACTGATGAAAAGCTTTTAGGCACCCACATATGATCTCTATTCTGAGATCAAACAACATTTCTGGTCTTCAAATCTGCCTTAAAGATGGTTGCTGGTTTCAGTCACACCCGATGACACTCCTCCTTCGTGAATGCCGGTGATACCTGAAGGGTGTGACCGACATTGACAAAGAATGAAGTATTATCGGGTGGGACCGAAAACCAGAAGTGTTATTTGATCTTAGAATAGAGATTGGATGTGTGTTCTCCAAAATCTAATAGTTTTTCATTAGTTTCCTTACATGACGCATAATATAATAGTTGAGCCTGAAGATACAGTCACTCCTTTGTTGAATGATATTCTAGAGGATCCCTTTGTTTGAAAGATACTCTGTAACAAGCAAGTCCAGTGGCATGAAGCCTCTCTAATTTAAACAAAATTAAAAAAGTTATTCTTCTTTATTCACTCAACGATCTGATTTTTTTTTTTCTTGTCCTATAATAAAGATCTGATTTTTTATTTTTGGCTCAGAATCTGATTTTTCTTGCCACCAACGTAAAAGAGTAAACTTTACAACGTTATATGGCCAAAGGAAGAGAATGTGCGTGAGGGTAAAAAGAAGTAATTCTATTGGGTGTGAAGATTTGTGGGGCCCACAAAATACTTAAAACTAAGGTGAGTAAGACGCATATTTTAGACCATGAGTGAAGCAGCCCAGATCATCCACTTCTGATCCTTCTACTTCCTTAATTTCTCCCTTGATTCTCAGAACTCTTTCACCTACCATGAAAAGAACCTTAGCCAGTAAAGTAGAAAACCTCATAGAAGTTACTCATCATCTTGATTTACCTATCGAAAATACTGAACTTCCCTTCTTATTTCATACAGTGTTTATGATATGAATAACTCTTTTACTAGTTCTATCATATCCCTGATTAGAACTAGGAGACCGTATGTCAAAGAAGTTGTTCGATCAGTCAACCAGACTTGAACAGTGTACTCTTCCTGAAAGAAGTTGTTCGATCAGTCAACCAGACTTGAACAGTGTACTCTTCCTGAACTCCAGAGTGTTTTCTAATGTCTTCCTTCTAAGTTCCTTCTCTTGGTTCTGAAAGCCAAAGTTCTAGTATGATAGTATTGTCTGCATTTTAGATTCCAAGTATGCTCTGTACTTGTCTCTTCAAGAGGATCCTGTACATCAGAACATAATCAAGATCATGATCTAGTATGAGAGAGTACTGCAGGATACTGAATCTGCAAGTATGAAAAAACTTTTCACGTTATTGATATAAATATATTCAAAATCATTAATTGGTGTTCAAATTTAATATTTTACTCATGATCTAAAATATGCGTCTTACTCACCTCTGAATTAGCTTCAGCGTTTAGAATTGGGGTAACATTTTTCGACCCAAAAAAAGAAAGAAAAAGGAACATTTAAATATTGGGGTGAAAGGTGGTGGTGACGACATCGTTTCAGATGGGCCCTCACAAGCCTGTCTAACCCTCACCAGTTTGGCAGGCCAGTTTCGTCACTTTCTTTGTTTATTGCATTAATTTGTATTTTTGTCGTTTTTTGTACCATCTCCAATAATTATTGGCTTCACCGGCTTGATGACAAATGAATACGACTTCGTTTTGAAGCTGGTTTTTTTTTTTTGGTGGCTGTGCGCTAAAGACAATTCGGTAAGGCCTTGTTTCGTGACCATTTTTCTCCCTTTCTTTGGTTCCGCTAAGGACTTTGGACTATTTACTCTTGCCCCGCCCAGTGCCCTTACTTTATTAGTTTATTTAACGGGGAAAAATGTTTAAATATTTGACGTAAAATTATTATATATGTAAGGGGAATTATTGCGCAATCTATATAAATAATCTAAATCACTGAAATTTTGGATTGCATGCTCACTTTGTTGTGGATGACAAAGGAAATTGGTGATTTGTAATGGAAGTTGAGTACAGTTTGTTTTCTTTATATTTGTTGAACGGAAAGAAGAGTCAGGGAATTCTTACCCCAACCTTGGGACGATAAAGAACACCGAACCCAACCTGGACGATAAAAGACAAATGACATCGAGCACAATGCTCCTATTCCTCTAATCCGATGGGAAAAGAATGAGCAACTTAATGTTTTATCTGATTGACAAAAAAGTTGATTATGAATTTATAATTAATAAGAACAGGATGTCTATTGGATCCACCTGCTTCTAGCTTGCAAACTTTTATTAGTAATAAGTGGTTTAAAAAACATTAGTACTAAAGTATCAATTTATAATGTTTTGTTGAGTAATTCAAAATTCAAATGACACCTACATTTATCTTTAATTTTTCTTTTCGACTACAGAGAACCAAGAGTTAAATCTTAAGAGTATACACCAAGAATTGAACTTTGATATTTCCTCTGGATTTAATATGGATTTTTCCTAAATCAATACTTCAGAAAGTTGACAGCATTATGAAGAAGGGGAAAAGTAAAATTATAGGGTTTGATTTCTTGGCATGTATGAAGAATCTTTATAGAATTATGGTCAGATTTCACGTGTCTATCTAAATGGGAGGTGGCTATCACAGTAATGAACATTAATTTCTTCATATGCTTCAATATCTTCAATTTTGTGTGTTGAGCGCGTTCTCATTATCATAATGGAGTTCTGAGCGAAAAGAAAATTATCAAAATGGAAAATTCTATATTAAATTGAAGGTTTATCTTATATTATATGAGAAAATTAAACATGGCATTTTCCTCATTAATTTCTCTAAAAAAAATTATCAGTTTTGGTTCCAATTAATGCAAAAATAAAGTAAATTAAATCCTCATAATTTGTTTCTGTTTACAACAATTTTACTAATTAAATCCAGTTTATAATGACAAGTGATAGCTATTAATTGGAACTCACTATTATTAGGACAACATTTCCAAAGGAGCACATTATATTTAAAAGGAAAAAGGGTCACCCTACATAGAGTTGAAAAAGCATATGTAAAAGCACATGCAAATTATTCATTATAAATCATGTTTCATTGTCATATATCTGATTTTGTAAAATGTTGAGTCGCAATTTAATCATGCAAAATTAAGAAATTTATGACAAATATCTTTACATTCTTGGATATGTCCAACTGTCCATATATAAAAAAAGCTTCCATTAATTAACCTTACAAATAAGAACATATACTACCAGTATATATATGTTACGGACCGACCTTCAGGCCCAACACCTGGACGGTCCAACAAGGAATATATCACATATCAGGATCTACCTATAATAAAGGGAAATCTTATCTTATCTATAATCAAGGGAGATCTATCTTATCTAAAGATAGATTCGACCGTTATGATACTAGGGCAGTGGATTATGCCCATACTATCCCACATGAGGCACACCCTATAAATATAGAGGTCAAACCCTAAGGTGAAAAGAACACTCTTGCTGGAGCATACACACCACCCATTTGGCTAAACGCCAACGGGTGTCCTCGAACTACGTGGACTTTGATCCCTCTATAGGGTACGTAGGCCCTAGGCATCGCGCCTAGGTCAAGTCCGCTCCATATAAGCAAATAATCAAACAGGCTAGTCCATCCGGGCTAGCCACATCTGGTTTCCGACCAGAACAATATATAAAATAAAAAGCTCCCATTCATTAACCTTAGAAATAAGACCACACTTTTTACTCAAACCTCCCACTTTTCGTTACTACATCACCGCAGAAAAATGAGAAACTTTAATATTTATACATCTTAATTGTGTTATCTAAATTATTCATCGTGGGAATCCAAAAATATAGAATTTTTTTACCAGAAAAAACATAGAATTGAACACCTGGTAAGGAAAATCTCCAATCTTAGTGTTTATCATTGCATGGGCGAAAATGTCAAATGTTAATTTTGTATTAATAAAAATTGTCTGAGATATAAATTAAACCCTAGACCATCCATATATGTCATACCTTAATTATCTAAAGATAACCGAGTCACAAATTTTGATTAAAAATAAAACTATGATTTATTTTGATATAACTTTGATGGATATATATATGAATTAGAGTCAATCTTTTCTCATCCTTTTCATTGGCAACAGCTAGTGTAGTAGCTAGGTGGAATCAAACCGACCTACTATTAATTAAAGGTCTATAAATAGAAAAAATGTTATTCATAATAAAAGATCAGAGAAGAGGCTGATAAAGATGCATTAGAAGAATATATTTCATTGGTAATACGTGGACACTTTATATATAGAGGGTTGAGCCTCTTGATCTAATTACTTCAACTAATGACACTTGTGCCTATAATTAGTGTTTACAGCTGTAACCCAACTTCAAAGGTTGCTATATAAGCTTGATGATTCTCTGTTATGGACAGTAATGTTTCTAAACATGTAAACAAGTACACCAATTTATATATATATATATATATATATATATATATATATATATATATATATATATATAAATGATGCGTACACTTGTAATGTGATAGTGCAATCATTTTCTGTTTCAAACAGAGTTATATATTGGAGGATGTGAAGATAGTAATGTTTCACAACTACCCTATCTCCTTCAACCTCAAACTACTGGTCAGGATGCACATGGGATTGGTCTGTGTATATTGTTTATTTAACGCAACATGGACGAACATAGGAATGAATACTCCTTTAGGGTAAAATGGGGGGAATCTGATGAGAGGGTACGTGAAGCAGTCATATCCTGCAAAACCCAACACAGATTTAAATGCGAGAAGTAGCTACATTGCACAGCTCGTTTCCTTGTTTGTATGCGTCTTTCTATATAGATTTTGGGTCCCCCACCACCACAATCATCCCATTTTTACATTGGTTTTTTCCTTTGACAGAATCAATCTGTGAATTTTTGGAAACTACAGCGATTTTTGCTGAAAAGCATCTCATCTTTTTCTGCCCCCTCTCACGTGCTTCGCATCCTCCTTCTCCTCCATTATTTACCCCTCCCTCCCTGCAATCTCAATCCCTCTCTCTCTCTGCTCTCTTATCTCTCTCTCTCTCTCTCTCTCTCTCAAACTCTCTGCATGTTAAAGAAGCTGTATGTGGAGCCATGGGGAAAATAGTTGGATTACCTTGAGTTGAAATAAATTTGCAATCGTTTATCTTCAGATGATCAAAATAGTAAAAACTCTAAAAAAATAATAATTTAAAATTGAATTTGAATTCTCTGTGATTATTAAGTTATTGTATATTATAATATATTAAAGAAAATAATTGTGAAAAAAAAGTCAATGAAGTCTTGCACGATATTAAACACATAATTTCATACATATAACACTGCTTTTCCATTTTTTGAGAGTTGTTGTGGACTGAGATAAATGGGCCTCGGAAGATGAGGCCCATTGATGTGTACTAAGTCGGACGAGACCCATGATCCCGTGGACGTGCACTTAGGGGGCAAGACCCACGATCCCACGATCCCCTGATCTTAATCATCACAGATAACGGAAATGGGAACATGCCGAATGGAAGGGCGGACACGCCACCAACCAACTGCCAGGTTCCTCCCTCTATAAATAGGAAGGATTTAACAGGTGCACGGTACACACATACTCTCTCTGAACCTATTTACCATATTGCATACACAGAGCACACACCCCACACTTTTAGGTGAAAACCCTTATATTCAAGCTCTGTGATCTCCTATCTATCTGGGTATCTCATCCATAGATATCCAAGAGAAAATTAAAGATCCTACATCAACTTACTAGTCCGATCCCGAGCTAGACATCAATGTTCTTATACTGAACATTGGCGCCGACCGTGGGGACCGTAAATTTCGAATCCCACATCGCAAAGCTACGGGTTCAACCAGGAGCATGGCGAACACCAGAAGAAAAAACATAGAAACTCGGCAGGATCAACTGCCAGAAGGAGCGGGGCAAAATCTCCAGGAGCCGACATCTCGCCAGGAAGGTTCTACCAACCCGGAAGCAGAAAATGTGTTGGTAGAAACCGAGTATGAGACATCGACACGGCAAATTCCCCTCCCGGAATGTTGTCATCCAAAGCAAATTAATCCGCGATTCTACCACGACAACACCAATTGGAGTTCCAGACGGTAGACCCCGACATTCGCATTATGCAAACCACACTCGGTTCCATATATAATCGGATGGGGGAAATGGAAATCCGTAATTGCCTACAGCGTGAGGAGGATACCCGAGCATTCAGGGATGAGTTGAATAGTCGAAATGAAGAGTGGAAACGAATGTTTGAACGACATTTCGGATGTGCAGAAAATCGTACTCGGATCCCGGGTGAAAATGTTGTCGACCATAGCCGAGATGAGGTTTCCATATCTCAGAAGGCGGGAACTTCACGAGCGCAACAGAGAGAAGAAACCATACTCGGGGAAGATCAAGAACAACTCATCGAGGAGCGGTCGCGGAAGATACAAGCCTTGCAGGAACATATCAAATTCTTGAGACAGCTCGGAGGGAACCCAATTGAGCATGATCAGGAAGTGAATTCTCGGGCAAACATTGAACAAGAAGGACAAAGTCGGGCAGAGGCAGAGAAGTTAATTGGGGAAAAAGCAAAGGAGCCACTGCAGGCCCGCAAGCACCCAAAGAAAGATGCGACACCGACTTCGTCTGAGTCAGACGCCTATGATGACGATATCCAGAGTCCGTTCGTGGATAAAATAATGGCCGCACCATATCCAAAAAGCTTGGATACCAAAGATTTTCCTAAATATGACGGAAGTCAAGATCCGCAATTGCACATAGGTCACTTTAAAACGGATATAATGGTGAAAGGGTTTAATGGGCCGGTGATCCCTCGACTATTTGCCGGAACATTTCGAGGTCCGGCTCACATATGGTTCAGCTCTCTACCAATGAAGTCGATCACTAACATGAAGGACTTCGAAAAGAAATTCTTGCAAAACTTCGCTACAAGTCGGAAACAACCAAAAACCGAGTTCCAACTCGACCAGTTGCGGTCGCCGTCGGAGGAGAGACAAGACAAAAATATCCGGAGCGTTTCAAGGACGTAGCCTTACATGTCCCCGAGTTGAAGGATGAGGTACACTTGCATTGTGTGATTTCAGGCTTAGACAAGGATTCTCGCTTAAAGAAGTCGGTGATGAAACGTTGGCCTAAAACTCTGTCAGATTTCTGAGATCGCTCTAAACAATACATAGAGCTGGAGCAGATGGACATCATGACCCACGCGCCTCGAAGTTAGGCGAAAAGCCCGACTCCTAGAGAGAAGCAACAATTCGGAATGAATCAGCGGGATACTCGGACACATGTAAGGGATAGCAAATCAAGAAGAGACAAGGCTGAAGGAAGATATGACAGATATGCTCCGTTAAGGATACCGCAAGCACAAATTTGGAAGGAAGTCTCCTTAACGGAGATGAAAAAGGTGGAACGACCACGGCCAATGCGCAATGAAACCACTCTGGATAAATCTAGATATTGCGAATTCCATGATCAGCATGGCCACACGACGGACATGTGTTGGGACTTGCGGGACACCATTGAGAAGTTTATTCGAGAAGGAAAACTGCGCCGATATGTTATACAAACACAAGGACGACAAAACAAGCGTCAGGAAGGCAGAAGTAGGAGCCCGGCACCTGAAAAGAAGAGAAGAGAACAGAGGAAACCGGGGCGAGGCCAGGATGACGAATTTCCCCAGTCAAAATATGACTGTAATGTCATAGTCGGAGGTTTTGGTGGAGGAGGAGACTCGGTTAGTCGAGGAAAAAGTATTTGAAAGAGATCCTCTCGTAAGAAGTCGTCCCGAGTTTAAGGGAGACCGCAAAAGCTCCCTTTGAAGCACTCGGATTCACCGATGAAGAACTGGATGAGGTAATACCAGGGCATCATGACGGCTGGTCATCAGGAACGTTGGTGGACTGCCGTGTAAAGAAAATCTTTCGGATAATGGCAGCGCCGTTAACATCATCCTTTGGGATGCGTTCAAACGCATGAGGTTTGACTCCGAAGAGCTGAAGCCCTGTAAGACCGTGTTAACGGGTTTCAACGGTCAAGATACCCGTCCAACGGGATTCATTAATCTAAAACTCACTCTGGGCAACAAGGAGGCTTTTAAGACAGAAGTGGTTCGGTTTGTCGTTGCCGACTTCCCCTCCTCATATAACATCATCCTAGGACGACCCGCTATTCATGACTGGAATATGTTGGTGTCTTCAAATCACCAGAAGCTGAAGTTTATCAACAAGAGAAACAAAGTGGTTACCGTCAAAGGCGACCAAAAAGACTCTCGGCAATGCTACTTTGACACGGTCAAAGATAGTAAAAATTCAAAGAAAGGTGAATCAGAGAAAGAAGCCCGATAGGTCCAAGTTGTGGAGTTAGATTTGAGGGAATAAGACAAGATCCAAAGAGCAGAACCAAATGATGAACTCGAGGACTACGTCTTGGGGGACACCCTAGAGAAAGTCACTAAACTCGGGAAAGGGTTGGATCCCGAGATCCGTAGGGAAATTGAAAAATTCTTAGTCGAGAATAAAGATGTATTTGCATGGAAGGCCTCTGAAATCCCAGGGATGGATCCTGAGTTCTGTTGCCATAGTTTGGTGATCCACCCTGGCTCAACACCCGTGGCGCAAAAGAAGAGGAAGCAAGGCTCCGATCGGTCTGAGGCCTTGGAAGCACATGTAGAGGAGTTACTCGGCCGGATTTATCGGGAAGTACAATACACGACATGGCTCTCCAACGTGGTTATGGTTAAGAAACCAAATGGGAAGTGGCGTGTTTGTACTGATTACAAAGATCTGAATAAGGTATGCCCAAAAGACGCATTCCCAATACCTAACATAGATCAACTGGTGGATAAATCCTCAGGTTTTCAACTCCTATCATTCATGGACGCATACTCGGGGTACAATCAGATAGCCATGCATCCCGATGATCAAGAAAAGACGGCTTTCATCACAAATAGCGCTAATCATCGCTACAACGTGATGCCTTTTGGCCTTAAGAATCTTGGAGCTACTTATCGGAGGATGATGACTAAGGTTTTTGCTAGTCAAATGGGGAATAACATGGAAGTATATATTGACGATATGATAGTCAAATCGAAGGAAGAGAGCAACCATGTCAATGATCTCGCGATGCGTACATTTGAAAAGCGTGAAAGCATCGGATCGATCGAACCCGCCAAATGTGCATTCGGAGTACCATCGTGCAAATTCTTGGGTTTTTTGCGACCCACCGGGGAATAGAGGCCAATCCAGAAAAATGCAAAGCGGTGTTGGAAATGAAGGCTCAGTCAACAAAAAAGAAGTCCAACAATTAACAAGGCGATTGGCGCGTTGACAAGGTTTTTGCCTAAGTTTGGTGAAAAGTCACTTCCTTTTTTCAAACTTCGAAAAAGAGGCGCATGGAGGATGGAACTCGGGTTGTGAAGAGGCATTTGCAAAGATAAAGTCGTGTCTGGCATCTCCGCTGGTGCTCTCTAAACCCGAACCGGAGAAACACCGATCCTATATTTATCGCCAGGAGATGAAAGCGATCGCCGCCGTCTCGTCCGAGAACCCGGAAGAGGGCAAAAACCCGTCTACTTCGTTAAAGGGGTTTTACAAGGTTCCGAATTGAGATATCCGAAGTTGGAGAAAATGGCATTTGCACCGCCGATCGTGGCAAGGCGATCGCGCCATTACTTTCACGGGCATTCTATTGTAGTCGGACAAATCAACCCATACGTCAAGTCGCATAAGCCGACTTAGCCGGAAGAATGATAAGCTGGGCAATCCAATTGTCCGAGTTCGACATCAGCTACGAAGCCCGGCCAGCAATCAAATCTCAAGCCCTGGTTGATTTCCTAATGGAGTTAACCCCGTCAACTCCAATGGAGGGAATGCAGAATGAGCCGTGGAAGGTTTTTGTAGACGGCTCATCAAATGTTAAGGAAGCGGCGCGGGTGTCATTGTGGAGAGCCCCGAAGGAGTTGCAATGGAATTATCACTTCGGCCGGATTTCCGACATCAAATAATCGCCGAGTATGAGGCCCTCATCGCAGGCTTACTACAGGCTAAGGAGAATGGAGCTCAACAAGTACATTTAGCAACCGATTCTCAACTGGTGGCTTCCCAGATACAAGGAGCCTATCAAGCCAAAGGCCCGTTGTTGGCAAAATACTTGCGAAAAGTGAAGGATATCATTGCTGATTTCGATAAAGTAGAAATTGAGCACATTCCTCGGACTGAAAATGTTAGAGCCGATGTCCTGTCTAAACTCGCTAGCACTAAAAGTCTGGGTAATCTTCAAACTGTGATACAGCAGAATCTCCTAGAACCGAGTTGCATCATGCTTATTTCAGATAATTGCGATTGGAGAAAGCCAATTGCCGACTATCTTGAAAGGGGGATCGTTCCAGAAGACGCGGCGGAATCAAAGAGATTGATCAGAACAGCGGCCACTTATTCAATGATGGATGATCAGTTATATCGAAGGGGTTTACACTCTCTGATGGCCAAATGTCTCGACCAACTTGAAGCCCAAAAGACGTATTTTGCGAGAAATCCATGAAGGAATAAACGGACAAAGACATGGGAGCAAAGGCATTGGCTCGAAAAGCAATACGAGTTGGGTATTATTGGCCTACTATGGCCCAGGATGCCAAGGATCATGTCCAAAAATGTGAAAGCTGCCAGAAACACGGCAGGATAATATGGACCCCTCCATCCGAGTTGACACAGATCTCAGCCCCTTGGCCGTTCTACAAATGGGGCATGGACTTGTTGGGGCCATTCAAGGTGGAACAAGGACAATTGAAGTGGCTCATTGTTGCGGTGGATTACTTCACCAAGTGGATTGAGGCTGAACCTTTGGCGACCATCACCTCGGCATATGTGCAGAAATTCCTCAAGAGAAGCATTATTTCACGTTTCGGAATACCAGCCGAGTTGGTGACCGACAATGGAACCCAATTTGTAGATAAAAACTTTCAAAAGTTAGTAGCCGACTTTCAGATTAAGCATCATTTTGCTTCGGTTGAACACCCACAATCCAACGGACAGGCTGAAGCAGCCAACAAGGTCATAGTGGATGGACTGAGGAAGCGTATAGAAGATGCTGAGGGTAGTTGGGTTGAGCATCTACACTGTGTGCTATGGGGACATCGGACCACTACTCGACATCTACAAAGCGAGACCCGTTTCGACTCACATATGGATGCGAAGCGATGATCCCGGCCGAAGTGGGGGAACCTGTGGAGAAGGCTACGCCATTCGCGAGAGCGGAATGATCGGGGAGTTGGCAAAGTGGAAATGGATCTCATAGACGAAATCAGAGCCACAGCTCACCTTCGGGATTTAGCCGCCAAGCAACTCGCCGCCGCAAGATACAATAGGAAGGTAAATCGGTCCCAAGTACATGCATATTCCCACAAGAATTAAGTCTGATGTAACTTTGTCGACCGAAGGAATAAAAGAATATAGGGTCATGGAGCCCATATTTTCCAATCATGAAGTGTTAAAGGCCGAGTATAACTCGGGACAGTAAACGCCTATGAATTGTAATAAAGTACTCTTTCATAAGCGACTCAGGGCAAAAGCCCGATTATGCGAAAAATGTCGTCATAACAGCCGTCAAGGAAAAACGTACCCCAAGTCTTGAATGACAAGGAGAGTATCAATACAAGACATGAGTGACTCAGGGCAAAAGCCCGATTACGCGAAAAATGTCACCATGACAAAGCCGTCAAGGAAAAACGTACCCCAAGTCTTGAATGACAAGGAGAGTATCAATACAAGACATGAGCGACTCAGGGCAAAAGCCCGATTACGCGAAAAATGTCATCATGACGAAGCCGTCAAGGAAAAACGTACCCCAAGTCTTGAATGACAAGGAGAGTATCAATACAAAACATGAGCGACTCAGGCTTAAACCCCGATTACGCATAACATGTCACGGCGGCAAAGTCACCAAATGTAAAATATCCCGAGTCTAAAATGACTAGGAGTGTCGAAAGGCAGAAAAAAGCAGATAAAGCAATTAGGAAAAAAGGAGTCAATTCGAACGACATAAGTTTGTATTAATGGTTCTTGTTCATTACAAAAAGCCCAGGTGGGAAGAGCTGCAAATAAAAAGTACAAAATACATTCAGAGAATCAGTTGTGGGGAGGAGACTGGTCTTGCCCATGGCCGTCTGGGATCGTCTCGGAAGTAGGAGCAGGAGAAGCAACAGCTGGGGAAGGAGTGGGGAAAAAATTCCCGTCTTCGACATAGGCATTCATATGAACCCCGGCCAAATTCAAAGTCACTGTGGGGTTCAAAAATTGAACCTGCTCCAGGGCGTTAGCAAACGCATCCGAGACGCCGTTCGTCAGCTTGGCCACATCGGTTTAGGCAACAGAGAGGGCATCTTTATATAAAGTTATTTCTGAGGAATCAGCGTCTTTGCAGGATGCCAACTCAGACTCCAAGGCCGCAATTTTACTTTTATGCTGGCTCATGGCTCCCAAGTCTTCTTGGTGAATCTGCAGCCTCCGAGCGACTTCGGATTCAGCCTTGTTTAGACTATCTCGGGTTCGGCTGAGTTCTTCTTCCAAGCTCTCCTTCTGGCCCTTGGCTAACTCCCAATCTTCCAGTGCTTGGGTCAATCGTACTTCAACTTGTTTCTTCTCCTCTTCAAGGGCATCCAAGTCCTCTTCATTGACGCCGACTTTCTCCTTTAGATGGGCAACTAGCTGACATAAGCCGGCGTTCTTCAAGTTCACACGAGACAGCTCCAAGAGCTCCTCCTTCTCAGTCTCAGCTAGTCTCTTCCCATCGAAATAGTTTGGGGGAGCACGAAGACCTTTGCGAAGACCTGGAGGTACGTTGCCCTCCCAAAGATAGGAAGAGGGAACTCGGACTAAGGGGCCCTAAGCTGATCCCGAGGGCGCATCTTGTGGAATCTCGGGCTCGGGAACTGAGGAAGATGAAGCGGTAGCTTTCCTCTTATAAGTTTTTGCCTTCTTGGCAACGGGGGGAATGCTAGGCTCTCCACTCGGGGGTGCTCGTTTTCCACCTGTGGGCGTATGGACCATCTCCCGACGGCAAGTCACGTCAAGGTAGTCGGGCCTTTTCCCCATTTGATCACCTGAAAAGAAAAATACATAGCATCATACATCTGAGGAAATACATACGAGATAATGAAAGCAGAAAATATCATACCCATGACGGGTTTTGATTTGTTAGAGGTAATGTAATCGGCCGAGTCCACCAAAGGCCCTTCTCATCGACAAGTTTTGTTAATTTAACAATGGTTTCATCCTCGAATCGGAACACTACGAAGGGGCGGGTAAGAAGTCCTTGGATTGAAACTTGTGATGACTTTCACCCCAAAAGATAGCGGAAAGCGCTCTTCAATCCTCCCGGACGGGCTCCTCTGAAGAAACCAAGGCAACTCCCCGGGTTTGGCGACTACTTTGAAAAAGGAGGACTTAAACCCTTTCCATGAGTCTGTATACGGCTTTAGAAATTTTCGTCCATGACAAGCACAAAGTGACGTCCAACTGAACCACATCTTCTCTTCCTCCACGGTGACATTGGTTTCCAAAGGTACGAAGAAGCTGCAGAACACGGGTACGGAACACTTAAGTTCATGTTTCGCGCAGTAATTCTCAAAAGCTAAGGCAAAAGCCCAACCATTCGGGTGTAGCTGCGAAGGGGCCAGGTGCAGATGGCGGAGTAGGCACATTTGGAGGTCGGAAAAGGGGAGCGGAAGGCCAAGACGGGTAATTACATCCCGATAAAAATAAAAGAAATGGCCGCCTTTATCAGATAACCGACCAGAAGCCATTGATTCGTTCACTGAAGGTAAAACTACATCGTATCCCGGGCCACCTCGGACGATTCGGTCAAGCTCTTTGGCGGACATTTTATTCCGTACTCCGGTTACAGCACTGCTAATGGCATATTCCTTAGCCGACGTCATCCGAGAAGACCCTGCAGGGGCAGATTCTCCGGTCTCGGATTGATGAGATGGGTGAGAAGGGGAAGATATCTAATACCTATAATAAACAAAAAACAAAGGGAAGAGTCAGAATCATCAAGTATACCTGATGTAACAGGAGTGACACGACGAGTATCACAGAACAAAGGGACAGGAGGAATCTGAGAAGCAGCAGCTGAAGTCGTCGGCGGCCCGACGTTGCAGCAACATTTGTCAATAAGTACATCGGCTTCTCTCTCTTGGCCGTGGCGGATAAGCTCTGTCGCCTTATGACGGCAATTTTCGCAAGGATTACAACCTTGAAACATGGTCGGTGGATGATTAACCATGGGCGTCGAGGAAGAAGCGGCCGACAAAGAAGCTGGTGCACTTGCGGCCGAAATAAATAACGGCAATGTCATATCTCGGACATCTCCCCTTCTTCCACCTCCCCGAGAAGAACCACCCCCCCGAGTGGGGCCAAGTAATCTTGCCATCCTTTCTTCTTCAGTAGGGAAGAATGGACTATAGCCATTGTTTGGTCGTACAAAGTGACGTTTTTAAGAATTTCCTATCTTCCTCCCGGATAGGTCTACCATACATGTCTACTAGCATCTCGGGATCGGGATCCATCTTTGTCAATGATAAGAGGCTATAGGCGCAAACAACCCTATCAGCGCTAAACCCTGATTGCCCTGAATGGCTTGAAAATTATGGATTCAAAAGGAACTCCTACGAATGCAAAGAAATACTACCCAGAAATTATGAATGCAAACCTATTCACACCCAGAATACCCAGAAAACTCAAGAACACATAAACAGAGAAATTACCAAAAGGGGAAATGCGGTAGAAGAGGAGTTATACAGTTCAATCGAAAATCATACGCATTTAAGGCAAGCAAGAACGTTGAGATCAAGCGTAATACCGGAAAGTGATGAGAGGGAACTACTTTCTGAGAAAGAAGAATAGCAAAGGAATGCTCTGCAGATGGAGACTTCTTCAATCACTTCAGAAGCCTTAGTGAGTGCAAAAGTGAAGATTGAGATGAAAGGGTTAGAATATATAGGCGAGGAAGCGCCTAGGAACCCCAAAGCGCCAATCGCCGTGACAATTACGAGGTGAAAACCATTGAATAATCATGACGGACGGGTTAAAATACGTGTGAAACGCCAGGGGCCATTAATAGGCACGATAACCAAAGGTGGCGCTTGAGGACGCGTGGCTGCAGGCGTCAGAATAAAGGTTATCCGCTGCTACGCGGGCAAATGAAAAGGCGCCTAGCCAAATTAGCTAATCGTCAGGGCGGGAGTTAAGATGTGCAACTCGTCCTTAATCTACACGGGAGGGTGATATGAAAGGATCAGTGAATACCCGAGTATAAAGTCAGGCATTCGAAGGCTAAAGTTCGAAGGTTACTCGATTTCAAAAGTCGGGCTTAGCGGCCGAGACTTCCAGGCAAAATCTTCCACAATAAAATCAACTCGGCCGATCAGAAACCTGGACGGCCGAGCTTGGGGGCAACTGTTGTGGACCAAGATAAATGGGCCTCGGAAGATGAGGCCCATTTATGTGTACTAAGTCGGACGAGACCCATGATCCCGTGGACGTGCACTTAGGGGGCAAGACCCACGATCCCATGATCTTAATCATCACAGATAACGGAAATGGGAACATGCCGAATGGAAGGGCGGACACGCCACCAACCAACTGCCAGGTTCCTCCCTCTATAAATAGGAAGGATTTAACAGGTGCACGGTACACACATACTCTCTCTGAACCTATTTACCATATTGCATACACAGAGCTCACACCCCACACCTTTGGGTGAAAACCCTTATATTCAAGCTCTGTGATCTCCTATCTATCTGGGTATCTCATCCATAGATATCCAAGAGAAAATTAAAGATCCTACATCAACTTACTAGTCCGATCCCGGGCTAGACATCTGTGTTCTTATACCGAACAAGAGTGATCTAAAATAAGAAGTATTGCTCACACCTATAGTTAGACTTACACTTTTTTTATATTTTATATTAACATAATGATATCAATTTATTTATTAGTTACACATATATATATAGCCTTTTTAAGATATTTTCCTTCCACGTAATTCCCACATTCTCAAACCCATATCCAAGTTGTTGCTAACTCAAACTTTTTTAAGTGTAACAGAGAAACCTCTTATACAACAAAGAGAATCATCAGGCTTGGTTGATTTATAAATAACATTTTCTATTTATAGACGTTTAATAAATTGTGGGTCTGTTTGATTCTACCTACTATGTTGCTGAAAAGGATGTGAAAAGATAGACTCTTAGTGACTATTAAAGTTATCAACATTGTTGTTTATCATCATCATCAAATACTAAAGAGGAATAGTAAGACAAGACCTTCACTTTGGTTTGCCTTTTTCTATGTCCACGGCTTGAAACCTCAAACCTAAAGTATTTTTGGTGCTTTTATGTCAGATGCACAAAAAGTTATTTTAGAGTGCTTGATGCATTTTAAAAATATATATCAGACTGTTAAATGCAAAAAAATATTTTCAGGCACTAGGTGAATTTTTAAAAATATTTGAAGATGAATATATATATATTAGAATACTGTGCATATTATAAAAATACTTCAAGGTTTGTATTAAAATATACTAGTATATTATTTCCCTTACGCACGCTGCATATAAGGGCGTAAAGATTGCGTCAAGCAGCAGAGAATTTGAAGGTCCTTACGAAAACATTCCTTACAACCAAATCCCACACAAAGCAACAAACTCTCATCTTCTCTACTTTCTCCATCCGAGTCCACATTCCCTGCTAAGAATTAGCTGCTTCTTACCTGCTTAGAGTCAAAACGCATCGTTTCCATGAAAAGAGAACCAAAAGCACCGTTTTCATTAACACCCACTGTTTACACATTGGCATCTTTTTGCCTGGAAAATTTCCCGCGAAAAGCAGTAGTGACAAAGTGGAAGAAATTAGAAAAACATGAATAACAGAGGAGGTGGATCCGCGGGAAAAAAAAACCCTCATGCTTGGTTGCTGAGAGGAAAGACGTGACTTGCGAGAGGGATGGAGTGAAAGTGGAGACTGAGGGGAAGTTATAACAGGTGAAAAAAATAATAACAGGGATTGAATCTCAGTCTTTGGAAACTACCCTTTCTCGCTTCCTTAACATCCATCCTCAATTGCCAAGTTTTTTCTTCAAGGGTTGATCTTTTTGAAATTCAAAACTCCTAGCTATGGACGCCGAAATTGAGCGAGAAAACTTCTCCCGACAGCAATTTCGTTAGTTTAGCTCCAAACCGGCCCGAGGTGAAAACAAACTTCTACACAAAGCCGAAAACTATAGGAAGATAGTTAGATAACATTACGAAGGAAAGACAGTAGAATATTTGATTGTGATTTCCAATCAATTCCCCCACCCAAAAAAAAAACATTGTAAAAACATTAAGAGTATGACTCATGCTATAGAGCCGATTAAACATAGAAAAAGTGCACCGAAATATAATTTCATGGTATGAGGATAAGAACTATAACACTGCCACCACCTTATTCATTCCGCAATTGAACCAACTTATAACCATCAAGTGTTCCACAACTTTGTATTTACATTCACAAAACCATAAATGGACATCATTTTTCGATTGTAGACAGAGTATACAAGACATGAATAGTTTTGTTCCTCTTGAGCTTTCGCCGCTCCGAAGGAAGGAACGGACGAGCAAGTTGTTTGCTTTCAATTTGGGTAATCAAATTGGGAATTTTCAATTTCTTGGTAATTTTTACGTTGAGCCGCATGGAAAGTCGGGGAAAACAAACATGAACTTAAATCTAGTCCTAATAAAAGATAAAGTAGACCACCTTATCTCTAGTAAGTACAAGATGACATACCAAGATCTATTCACAAGAACCGCTTACTCTCGATGAGGAAGTTTTCAAACCACACACTAGAGTGAAGATTTGAGGCTCTAAGGAATGAACAAAACCACCTAGACCTCTCGTAGAAAGATCCTCAAACTTCAAGTCGGGAAACGTTGCCGACAACCGGAGTCGAGTGCATAAATGAAAATATGAATCAGTTGTGCTCGTTGCTCATTGGGCTTTCTTCCGATGAATCTCCGGTAGGTTTCGTTATTGGCGTCCTCGGCCTCCGATCCCCGCATCACGTAACAAAATCAGCTTGATTAGGATCTCTAAATCCAAATCAAACCAAGGTGGTGGTAAGAAACTTAGGAAGAAGCCATCATGACTCTTGAAGACTCACTTTTCCACTCGGATTGACCACCATTTCGAAGATCTGGACAGAACTCAGATCAAGGAAATGTACAAGAGGAAGTGGTGATTTCCTATCGAGTAGATAAAATATAGAGAATAGTATTTGTGTAAAAAGTGGCGTGTGTTGCCCACCTACTTACTGTGTTATTTATAGAAGTGTTGTAACCCTAGAATATACAAGTAAAGCTATATGTACATATTACCTTTTACATATAACCGATTGGGCTAATATACACAATGGGCCCTGTTATTTTATAAGCTTTAGTTTACACTTATTGGGCCTATGGTTACTGATTGCTTTTACACTCCCACGCAAACTAGGGATCGGCCGCCTGTTAATTGCTGTTACACAACCACGCAGACTAGGACTTGGCAATTGAGTTATTCCTAGTTTGGCCCTAAACTCAGAAAATCGAGAGTGAGACAGAGCCTTCGTGAATACGTCTGCGATTTGATCTGCTGAGGGTATATACTTCACTTCCAACTCACGATCAAGTACTCTCTCTCTGACAAAATGCACATCTAGCTCGATGTGCTTAGATCTGGCGTGAAAAAGGGTTTGCTGCAAGTGCCGCTGCACTGAGATTGTCGTACCAAGCTATCGGTGGTTCACGAAGATGAAGACCGATCTCCACTGTGAAGGATTGTATCCAGGAAAGCTCCGATGAGAGGTCGGCAAGGGCTCGGTATTCAGACTCGGCGCTTGATCTGGAGACTATTCGTTGCTTCTTGGCCGACCACAAGATGAGGGAATCTCCAAAATAAACGCAATAGCCTCTAGTAGACCTCCGATCATCTGGACAGATAGCCCAATCGGCATCCGAGAAGCCCTGTAAGGTGAGATGATTACTTGGCCTGATGTGGAGAGCTAGGTCTTTTGTTCCTTTCAAATATCTGAGAACTCGCTTTACTGCCTGCCAGTGAACGCTTGTCAATGAGCTCAAAAACTGACTTAGTTTGTTGACGACAAAGAGGATATCTGGCCTGGTATTAGTCAGGTATTGTAAAGCTCCTATGATTCTTCTATACTTTGTTGGATCTGTGAGTGGTATGCCATAAGTTTTAGATAGATATTTGTTTACCACCATGGGAGTAGGAACAGCAGATGAGTTATGTATGTTGCTTCTATGTAGAATGCTTTGTATATATGTTTCTTGTTTCAAATAGAGTCCAGTTGCATCTCGGTAAGCTTCAATTCCTAGGAAGTGATGAAGATGTCCTAGGTCCTTTAGAGCAAATTTGTTATTTAGTTGCTCCACAAACAGATTTATCAATTTCACTGAGTTCCCAGTCACTATAATATCGTCAACGTAAATAAGAACAAATATAACAAATCTCTCATGTCTGATGAAGAAAAGAGATGGATCACACCTTGAATATGTAAAACCCCAGCCTTGTAGGGTTGTTCTTAACTTGTCATACCAGGCCCTTGGTGCTTGTTTGAGTCCGTATAATGCCTTGTTCAATAAGCAGACATGATTTGGGTGTTTAGAATCAGTGAAACCCTCTGGTTGTTTCATGAGAACTACCTCTTGTAACTCACCATTTAGAAATGCATTGTTGATGTCCATTTGTCTGATTTGCCAATTGAGTGTAACTGCAATGGCTAGGATGAATCTTAGGGTTGATGATTTTAGGATGTTAATCGAATGTTTGATCAAAATCAACATCGTGGCTTTGTTGAAAACCTTTAGCTACTATTCTTGCTTTGTGTTTCGAAATGAGCCATCCGAGTTGAACTTCTTCTTTAGAATCCATTTGCAATCAACTAGGTTTCCTTGTCGAGAATAGGGAATCGTTTCGTGTCTTGTTTCTAATCAGTACATTGTACTCCTCCTGCATTGCAACTCTTCATTCATGACTCTTCAATGCATCTGTGACTGTAACAAGAACTGAATCTGCATTGTTCTCTGTTGTAACAGTGCAAATATAGGGAACTTTCTGTTTAGATACACTAGCTTTGCTTCTTGTAACCATAGAGTGTTGATTTCTCACTGTGAGTTGTTGATTTGAAGTGTCCTCTACTTCCTGATCTGTTGCATTTGGTTGTGTTGAAGAATCTGAGGAGTTTTCATTAAGAGTGACTGGCTATTCTTCTTCATTTGCAGAGTTCTCATTCAGGTGCATGGACGAACCAGAGTGATTGCTAGCTGATAAATATGGATCTGGTTCAGGATTTCCTTGCTGTTGTGATGGCTGCTTGCAAGGATGTTGTTGTCTAAGTTCAGGTAATGACACATTAAGAAAGTCTGGTGAATGGATCCCTGCTTCAATTGTCTTTCTTTTATTGATAAAACCTGTAGCAAAAGGAAAGTCAGCTTCATTAAACTGAACATGTCTGGAGAGATAAATTCTTCCAGTGGAGTTAAGACACTTGTAGCCCTTGTGTGAGTTGCTGTAGCCTAGGAAAACACACTTGGTGGTTCGAAAATCCATTTTGTGTTGATTATAGGATCTTAGGCAAGGATAGCATGCAGAGCCAAACACTTTAAGTCTACTATAGTCTGGATCTTTCTGTAGAAGCTTGTAATGAGGTGAGATTCCACCTAGAACACTTGTTGGCAACATATTTATTAGGGTTGTAGCTGTGTGAAATGCCTCCCACCAATAGTGAAGAGGCATTTTTGCTTGAGCAAGCAGTGTGAGTACCATTTCAACTATATGTCTGTGTTTTCTCTCTGCTCTACCATTCTGAGAAGAGGTATGTGGACATGAATGTCGGAAATGTATTCCTGCATCTTGTAAAATGCTTGAAAAACTTCTATATTCTCCACCCCAATCACTTTGAAGTATTTTGATTTTGCTTTCAAATTGATTCTCAACAAGCTTTTTAAACTGAACAAACACATTCAGTGCTTCATCTTTGGTTTTTAGTGGAAAAATCCATGAAAATCTGCTGTAATCATCAAGAAATAGGATGTAGTGGCGAAAACCATTTAAGGAATGCATAGGTGCAGGTCCCCATAGATCTGTATGAATTACCTCAAGGGGTTTAGTGGCTTGTGATTGAGAGGATTGAAAAGGAAGAGAGTGTGATTTTCCAAACTTGCAAGACTCACAAAATGTATCTTCATTTCTACTAGTTTTGAGATTACAATCACTAATCACTTGATTAAGCACCCTATCACTAGGATGTCCAAGTCTACAATGCAATAAATTTCTACTAACACTAGAATGAGTAAATGCTGTGTTAACAGCTTCTTTCTTAACAGAAAACACACAATTTGTGCTCTTGTGTTTACTGCAATTTTCTTTTCCTTGTGAGAATCCTTTTGAGACTTTAAACATTCTTCCTTCAGTTGGAACCCCTTGCAGCATTGTCTTCCCTGTTTGCTGTTCCTTCACAGAAAATCCACTAGTGTTAAAAATAATATTTGCATTATTGTCATTGGCCACTTTGTAAACACTCGCAGTTCTTTTTAATTTCAAAGTGAGTAGAATATTGTTCAACCGGATCGTGCTATCATTCACATGAGATAAGGTAGAGGATCCAACTTTTTCTACTTTAAGTTTATGACCATTTCCTACTACCAGATTTATGTTACCTTTGGGATTAGTAGGATGATCAATGCGGCTGATATCATTAGTAACATGACTGGTTGCTCCGTTGTCCAGGTACCAAGCATCATCATCAACACATTCAGGAGTAGCCCAATAAGCAAGATTATCGTTGTTTGAGCTGGAGGTAGCTGCTGGGTTTTGTCTCTGCTTTCCAGGTTTGGTAAAAGACTTATCATATCTCGTAAAAACAAGTCTCAACTTCATGACCAAAACGTTCACACAAACCGACATTTGGGTCCTGTTTGTATTGAAATTTGCATTGTAGTTCTTTGGTTCCACCTCTTTCGCCATAACCTCTTCTGCCTCTTCCTCGGTTGCCACGGAAAGAGTGATTTCCACTCCAATTTTTGGTAGGTGGACGTTCTGAACCAACATAATTTACATAACTGTTGGAAACTGAGAGTTTTGAGAACTGATTTAGCTGCTCCATTCTGTTTTCATAGGTTAAAAGAGAGGACTGAAAACCAATCCAGCTGAGTTCATCAATATCCTTGCTCAGCTGCACAACTATTGGGTTATATTCAAGATCAAGACTCGCGAGGATCTGAATAAATAGATCGGCAGAGAAAACGAGCAACCAAATGAGTGAAAGTTGCTCAGAAAACCCCTTCATCTTGGTAAGGTATTCTTTCATTTTCATGGAATCCTTTCTTGTTCACTGGAAATCAGATTTGAGCATGAGAATCCTTGATTTGGTTTGTGCACCAGCAACTTCTTTTGTCACGCCGAGTCCACTGCAGTGGAGACCTCAGTCATTTGAGAAGACACTTCCAGTGTCATGGTGTTCAAGATCCAGCCAAAAACCAGCTGATCTGCAGCCACCCAATCTTCAAAGGCTGGGTTGAGTGTGTTGTTGCCATTTTCAACAGTGAACTGAGGAGGGCAAGGTTTTGAACCATTGAGGAAGCTCTCAAGTTTGTGGCCCTTGATAATGGGTAAGACATGGGTTTGCCAAATGAGATAATTTGTTCCATCCAACTTGACAGAACAACTTTGGGAAATGCTATTGCTAACTGAGGATTTTGAAAGAGAAGCAGCAAAGATGAGAGACGTGGCTTCAGAGTTCTTTTCTGTGTGAGGAACGGATGAGGAGTCTTGAGCAGTGTGTTCTGCCATGGCTGCTAGCCTAGAAGCTCTGATACCAAGATAAAATATAGAGAATAGTATTTGTGTAAAAAGTGGCGTGTGTTGCCCACCTACTTACTGTGTTATTTATAGAAGGGTTGTAACCCTAGAATATACAAGTAAAGCTATCTGTACATATTACCTTTTACATATAACCGATTGGGCTAATATACACAATGGGCCCTGTTACTTTATAAGCTTTAGTTTACACTTATTGGGCCTGTGGTTACTGATTGCTTTTACATGAGTGAAGCCCTTGATGATCCAGAACACGCACACGGTGAAGCTGAAGGTGAAGAAAGAAGCGATCTAATGAAGAAGGAGAAATGGATTGGAAATGAAGATCAGAATTGGAGTGATCGGTGGACTCCAGATTAGAATAGGAGTGATCGGTGAAGGATTAGCAATCAAATATGCAGTGAAAGAGTAAGAGGGAGAGAATGTGTAGGAAAGAGATAAGGAGAGAGAAAGCGAGGAAGGCAACGAGAAACGGTGCAAACGGTGCTTTTGGTTCTCTTTTCATGGAAACGATGCGTTTTGACTCTAAGCAGGTAAGAAGCAGCTAATTCTTAGCAGGGAATGTGCACTCACTTTCATCCTCTCTCTCTCTCTCCCCCTTTAAAACCAGTCATCTATGGTTTCCATTTCCCCAAGCCATAGCAACACAGATTCCAAACCCTTCTTCTCTCCTTCCTTCCCCTCGCAGCCTCAGCTCCAACTGTAGCACCAGTACCAGCAGCAGCAACAACAACAATGGCGTTCACTCTCTCAAACCCATTACCAGATCTGAACCCGGAAACCCGTATCCCACCACCTTTGTCCAAGCCATACTTATTCCTTCAAGCAAGTCGTCCAAATGCTCACCGGATCCCCCAAACCCACCGCCACTAACTCCTCTGACTCGTCTCCCACGAAACCCACGTGATCTCGCCCATCAAATCCACACCCAAGAAGCAACAATCCTCAGGCTTCAAGCTCTACCAATGAAGGAATTCGCTAAGTAAGAATCTCAAGATCAGTCCTCTGATCCCTTCGTTTTCGCCCAACATTTCCAGGTTCTCGTCTCAAAACCCGAGATTCTTTTGCCGAGTATTCTTGACTTCCCATCCCCGGTTCTCGTGCCGATCACGCTGCTCATACCCAACCCATTCGACCGAACCGGCCCGGTATCAATATCATCATCAGCACCATTATCAATCATTATCAGCACCGTCTGCCTCCCTCATCGAGAGATTCTATGACCCCACTTCAGGTGAACCTGGGAATTAAATTTGCAGTAATTAGAATATTTGGCCACAAATATTCTATTTCTTTAAAATGGTTTGTTTGTCCGAAGTTAGTGATATTTTTTTCTTGTGCCATCATGAATAATATATTATTAGTAATTAATTTAAAAGTTGCTGAATAACCCTGTACAAGACAAGTTCTGCTAGATGGACTGACATTAAAACATTGAGGCTGAAATGGCTGAGGCAGCAAATAGGACTTGATTTAGCACAAAGAAGAAGGTGCAAGATCTACCACAAAAAAGTTTACTCCAGTTTGATGATCAACTTGATTTGGTTGCTTTGCGTGGAAAACCAAAGTATCATCCAGGTCAGTCAATAGAAGAGTATATGTAAGAGACTTCACTAAAGTCCCCACCTTGATTTGCAATTGGTAGACTTACTTTATTGCGAGTATATTTTTCTTTATTATCAAGCTCCCCGAAGGCTATGAGACCCAGGTCAATCAAATCAACTCTTCATAAGTTGATTTCATTTTCAGGATCTGACATAAAAAAAGAAGTCTTTTGTTTCGTTGGTCTTATGTCATCTTTAAAATATAGTATAAAACGATAAAAAGGAACATAACTCCCAATTATCAAGGCGTGGAAGTGGTATTATATTGTTGTTCGTTGTTGTTTTAAAATTTTGTCGTCTATCTTTCGGTCAGTGAGGACTTTACGGTTAGCAATATAACTAGGAGCACATGCCCGTGAGGACTTTACGGTCAGTGATTTAGTTTCCATCTCTTGTCTGGATTTTCTTCAACATCAAGAATAACGGTACCTGAATACTTTGTTTGATTCTGCACAAAAGAGATGATGAAAATTTGATGAAGCACACATTATGGTAAGTCATTTTCAAATTTTATGCGCATGATATTAATTTGCTTAAACAATAGAAGGTACTTAGAGAGAATTCATTCTCTCTCTTGCTTGTGGGAACCTTGATCCTCACTCTTTTTCAGTACATTTAAGTTTATTCCTGTTGAAGAACAATTGAGCTGTTGAGTAGCCAATCTGTTGACGAATCAGACAATGAAGTGGAACAATATATGATTGAAAATTTGATGAAGTGGAAACATTAATTCTTGATACCCATCTTTTGGTTGGGTTGGAAATTTGGTCGGCTTAGCATGAAATAATTTTTTGGTGGTTTGCAGAATTTGTTACAGTGATGCTACATTTCTACGAATGCATTGTTATGTTAACTAAGTTTTGAGCATTTCATTTACAGATATTGGGAGAATGAGAAGGCCCGCTTAGATTACAGGCCGGTGCACATGAATACATTGGATAATGAGGTTGAATCATTCCCTCCTAAAGCTCGTGTGTATTAATTAATATGCTCTTCAAATTATTGGGTATGGCCTTTGCGGAATCTCAAATTATTAGAGAAATTTTTTTCTTGACTTACCTACTTACAATATTTGTCACACACACTATTATTTACACATAATTCCTTTCCACTCATAAACTTTTAATTGCTTCCCTTATTCTTTCTCCTTGTTAAGGTAAAGATGCAAATTTATCCCATAAAATTTCGCTTAGGAACAATATTGTCTTAGAATATTTTTAGTTTCAGTGTTGCCCAAAAAGTATTAAAATTGAGTGATATTGCCTTTTACCGTTAAAAAGGTAGCAGTCGATATCAATTTTTAAATGGGTCAATGTTAGTCTTTTAAAGGTATGGGGAAAAATTGCTTCATTTCGAAACTTCCAAGGTGAAATTAACTCAAAAAACAATTCTGGGGCAATATTGCTCCTCAGTGAATACTTTTAGAGAAAATTTTCACCTTAACCCCATATTTTCTAGATTTTAGGCGCTACATATATAAATGCAAAATTTCTATCACAATAATGCGCATTGCTGAAGTGTACAAAATTATTATGGGTTAAGGGGAAATTACATACAAAATAAATTCCATTCTTTTCATTCCTACATTTTCTTCGATCCAAACGGACCCTTATAGTCATAGGCTCTGTTCTATTTCGCTAGCTGTTGTTTACTTGGATGAATTTAGGACTAATATCTTACTGTATTTGATCTTCTTCTTTTTTCCTCTTTTGCCCGTTGATATTACATGTTTTGTTTTCAACGGCGTCATTGCAACCTCATGCTCCTAGTGCCCTTGAGCGTGAGTCTTTGCCGGTTGCGCAGATGACTGTGGAAGACTACACTTTTGGGCCTTACAAGATAGACTAGAGTGAAGTGTTCTATTCCACCAATCTTTCTTATGCCGTGGTTAACCTGCGTCCTCTTCTTCCTGGTATGTTAACCTATGAGCTGATTTTGAAAGGGGAAATGTAAGAAAATTTAAGAATAAGATACTAGGAAGTTTCACACACATCACCCCATTTTTTCAATTTGACACATTTGTGGGGACTAGCCTAGTGTGTCCCATGGGGGTGTTGGAGTACACATGAGCATTTTAACAAGTAACAAAATTTACAAGTGTACATACATATAGAAATTGGAATATACTAGTCAACATGAAAAGAAATCAAATCAAGAAAGCATGAGGAGCTTGGTTGACATCTGCTTCCTCTAGTAGCTGCAAGAGGCATTCAAGTTGGACTTCCACATCTCCCATATCTGGCCTTTCATTGGGATCTTCACTCAAGCAACACTCTATCCATATACAATTTCCAACACTTTTCTTCCATTTCTCCCACCAATCTCTCATCAATAATTCCCTTTCCATTTCCTGTAGTTGTCACATTACGTACTTTCTTAACCACACTAATTGTAAATGGGAAAAAAAATTTGCGCCTTCAATATGATGCCCCTTATCCTGACTAATTTGGGACACAGACTTCCCACAAATTAGTTCTAACAAAAGCACCCCAAAAGAATATACATCACATTCATATGTTACATTATTAGTGCTTCTAAAGCACTTTGGAGCTATGTATCCCTTAGAGCCCTTAACAGATTCCAAGTTGAGGGGCTTTGCATCCTTTGCTGAAAACTTTGGTCCTTTTATAGAGAAGCCAAACTATGAGTGTTTTGGAACCCAATTCTCGTCCATAAGAATGGCAGCCAACAAAATATGACGATGAAGGATGATGTGTTTGGTACTAGAGTGAAGGTAGTGTAGTCCATGTGCTACCCCTATACTGATCTCTAGCTTCTTCTTCCATGACAATGCCGTTGACTTGCTCCTAAGTTGACCTCGGAGCAATACCTTGGAGGCGTACTCATAGACCACAATCATTTCATTGTTATCACCACAAAATCTAACAAGTGACAATAGATTTGAGTGATTTAGCTGACACTTAAATATGACATCGTTCTTGTATAGAGTGAGGTTATTTGAGGAATTTGCTGATTTGTTTTTGAGCTGCTTCGCTGCAATGTCTTCGATTTCGCCATTGACGTAGATGGAACCCCGGTACGCTAGACCGTTGTCACCTTGGCTGAGAGAATGACTTTCGTCAAAGTTATTGGTCCATTTTTGAAGTTGGGATAGAGAAAAGCGATGGCATGGATATTCTATTGAAGTGGAAGGTTGTTTGGTAGAAGATGAACAAGAACAACCTCTCCAAAGCACTTGAAGAGCATTCCTATTATTCCTAGTAACGTGGGAGCTGTGTTTGAGGCAATCCTGAGTTGGATTTGAAGAGTGCAAGAGAGAGACTTTGAAGTGCCTGACAAAAAAGGAGATAAACAGCAGCTATAACGTCCTCCATTTAACTTAACATAATACCTATTTAAGGGTTGATCAACCACTAAGTAATGCTTCATCATTTACCAGAATATACAAAAAAAAAAAAAAAATCAGAGTATGCAAAATGAGCCCTAACGTAGCAATATAAAATCATCCAACATATACCAAAAAGACGGAAGCACTCCTTTCGGGAGAAGTATCCTAAGCTTCTGAGGCCTTCCCTGATGGACCCGCACGAGAACTATTACCTGAAAAATGTTGGTAACCATCAATCCAACTCATTGCGAATACAAATATGTGTTAGTGAGGTGCCATGTGGAACAATTTATATAACAAAGTATTAAAAATATAATTCACCAATATCCACATCACAAAATTATGTATCATAAATCAGGTATTACAATTTTTCATTAACACAATTCACAAGATGCCTCCCACTAATCCAACCGAACCGCCTCATTTCCTCCGACTAGACCCATGGGCTAAGTTACATTCATGTTACTGGCTACTCAAAAGCTTACTGGTCATATGACGAAGACCGGCCAAAATCTTCAGTGCACATGTCCCAGACCATGGGTCTTTTCCCCTCAGTGAACTAGTGGGGTGTCGTAAGCCCTCATTGAACTAGTGGGCAGTCCCTCATTGAACAAGTGGGACAATAGAAAGCCAACCATCATGCATCAATGGAGGCCTCACCACGTGGTGGAATAACCTACTCCATCTATTCTCAATTCAACATTATCATAATTATCACAATAAATAGCTCAACAGGAATTTTCCAAGATTTTCACGTTCATTTCAAAATAAAATTCTCATATACATGTCATAATAGCTCAAATCCCAATTTCTTGTACCTATATAAATATATGCAAATATTTCACAATTCAAATCATAAGGTTCCACAAAGCAATTTTTATCAAGATATTCATAATCATTTCACAAAATACTCACAAACAACATACTAATACACATAATAAGTGGAAAGTGGTTACCTCTCCAAGCTAACTATTATCACATTGCTCCTAATTCAACAATTCAAACACATGCCAAAAATTAATCTACCACAATCAATTTACTAACCATTAATAATTCTTCTAAAATTCTACATAATAAAAATTACAACTTATAATTTTCGTAAAATTAAAAATATATAAATTTTAGTAATATATTTGGAATGCTTGAAGTGGGCACATTATGATGAGACTGAAAAAAAAATCAGTGAGACCATTGTAACTATTAATTCTCCCTTCGATTTATTATTAATAAATAATACCCTCTCTTTTTATTATTAATTAATAGTTCCCTTTTATTAATTATTAATAATTCCCTTTTTAATAATAAATAATAATATTTATTATTATTTATTTATTTATTTTATTACTTATGCCCTTACCTAATGATAATAATAATAATAATTACTTACTTACTTATTTACTATTATTATTATTATTATTATTATTATTATTATTATTATTATTTATTTCATTATTATTTCTCTATTGTTATTTGAACTCTCCTAATAACGTACACAGTAGTAAGCTGATTTGGGTTTTATATATATATATATATATATATATATATATATATATAGTGAGCGCACACCACACACACAACTTTTTCCTACTTCTCACTTTAATATATTACTATTGTTTATTTCTCATGCTTACGCTTTATAGTTTACAGTTACGCAAGTACTTCATGCAATAACTACACACATGACTCTTATATTATTTACATATTCACGTTTTGCCTTGTTATTGGAATTACACACTTGCTCTTTGCTACTATTACTCAGCTTCCCTCGCTACACTTTGTTGTTCTTTGCTCATTATATGCTTCTCACGTTGCTCTTGGCACCACAGCGTTCTTGACACACTGCTCCTACATCTCTTCACAAATGCATAACGCAGACAGCATATCACTATTGTCTTACCACTGCACTATGCTTGCTGATACCTAGCACACATCTTAACCATATACTATTTTACACACTTACAAATTGCTTTATAAAATGCACACATCTTAATATCCTACTTACTCTACTAACGATACAGCAACTTATGACAGCAAGCATCTCTTTTGCAGCAATATACTTATATGATGTTTTCTTCTTGTTTCTCCAAACTAGTGACAACAAGTTTGGGTTCCTAACATATATCTATATGTTCTCTTATCTTTTTCCTTCTCTTTCTTCTATTTCTCTTTGTGCAGAGACATATATATACCTATATAAAACAGAAAAATGTTTCTTATGTCTTTCCCAGGTGTAGCGAAAATATAAGTAACGCACACACAGTGATTCCCCCTTTTCTCTCTCTCTCTCTCATTTCATGTATTGTGACGCATAACAGCCCCTGTTTCATCTTTTATATACAGAGCAACGATGCAAAAATCAAAACCATCCTATGAAAGCTCTAAACACAGCGAACAAGGTTAGGAAAGCTTACCTTGTTCAAACTAAAGCTTGCATATGTCGTGATCTTTGACGGGAACAAAACACCCCTTTTTTTTCAGAATAAACGCAGAGGAAGAATGAATGAGAATGATCACAAGCTAACCTCTTTCTTTTCCATCCTCATCTTTCTCTCTCGGTTTCAGCTTTTTATCTCCCACCCTCTACTGCTCTTTGTGTGTTAATGGATGAAGATGAGCAAAGATATATATAAGGACCAAAGGTCTGGTCTGAGGAAGAAAAACAAACGGTCCGAGAGATTTTCCAACGTTGGGCTCGAGGTGTATGGTGTGTATCTGCTGTTACGTGTTTGACCTGCTTGGTTAACGTGTTTAAACTCAATAGTTGCGTGTGTACAGTAATTTATTTAATATCTAGATATGCTCCTTTGATATTCAGATATGCTTTGCTGCTGCGTTTTGGTGCAGCAGAAACAAATGAAATACTTGGGCTTTTATTTGCTGTTTGGCCGAGACAAAGAGGGATGAAGTGTATCTGCTATGGTGTTCAGATGAAATGGAAAGTAAAGGAATGAGTGTAGGTGTTAAGTGTGTGCGGGTGTAGACCATATGTGTGTGCTGTTTACCCTGGATAAGAAAACGTATGGGGTATAATATTGGGCTGAAGTTGTTATTGTTAGAGTATGGGTTTGAGTGAGTTCGTTTGGGCTTGGATGAGGGAGTGTATGTATTTATATTATTGGCCATAGTTTCCCATTAAAATATAGTAATTGGAGAGTGTTGTACATTGGACCATTATGACTATAAACATGAGCATGTGCATATCATATATTATCATGCAATAACATATGCACTTTACATAGGTCCATTAATTAAATAATTACAATTATTGGAAAATAAATTAATCCTTAATTCTCTAGGCCATAAAATATAATTTCTAAAATTTTCAGGCCTAAATTGTTCTTTTCTTAAATTCATTCTTTTTCCCAAAATTAATTAATTAAGGGGAAAATAAGCCTTAATTTCCAATAGTTTATTCCATAATTATTTTAAACCAAAATTTCATAATTACTTTCCATATATCATTCAAACTTTAAATTCCAAATATTAATTTTAACATCTATCGAGGCTAAATTTCCCATAATTAATTCCACCATGATATTTCTATATCCTCAAAATATTATTTCATAATCTTCCCAAATTTTCAAGGTCCAGAATAATTTAAATAATCATCTTAAGCTTTTTCTCATAATAAGCTTAAGACTTATGAATTCTACCGGCTAGAAGTCTTCTTATCTCGTTTTATCTACAACCTTCTGTCCCAAAAATTTGGGATGTTACAGCAGCTCCGTGGAATTACGCATTGCTTGATCCATATTCCATCCTTAGAATTGCGCGTTTTCTTGTAGACCCTAGTATCATTATTGATCAAATAATAGGATTATACTGTATTATTCTATTATTGGATCAACAAGGATGTTGGGGTCTGCAACAAAACGTACAATTTCAAGGATGGAATATGGATCAAGCAACGTGTAATTCCACGGAGCTGCTGTTGATCCCCTTTTTTCTTGGGCACTTCGAAAGTCTCTGTCTTGCCACTCTTTAAATCCAACTCACGATTGCCTCAAATGCAGCTACGAGCCTACCTTACTAGGAATAATGTGAATCTTTTTCAAGTGCTTTGGAGGGTTGTTCTTCTTCAACTTTTACCAAACAACCTTCCACTTTAGTAGAACATCTATGCCATCACTTTTCTCTATCCCAACTTCGAAAATCAACCAACACTACAAAAAAAACATCGCATTACCTACGGAATTTTGTCATGGAAATTTCCCACGGAATTCCATGGGAAATCATATTTGCGACGGAATTTTCACGGAAATTGCAATAACTTTGACGAAAGTCATTCTCTCGACCAAGGTCGCCACGATTTGGCATACCGGGGTTCCATCTCTGTCAATGGCAAAATTAAAGACATTGTAGCGAAGCAACTCATAAACAAATAAGCAAATTCCTCAAACAACCTCACTCTATACAAGAATTATGTCATATTTATGTGTCAGCTAAATCACTCAAATATGTTGTCACTTGTTGGATTTTGCGATGATAACAATGATATGATTGTGGTCTATAAGTACGCCTCAAAGGGATCGCTCCGGGGTCAACTTAGGAGCAAGTTAGCGGCATTGTCCTAAAAGAAGAGGCTAAAGATCAGTATAGGGGTGGCATGTGGATTACACTACCTTCACTTTGGTACCAAACGCATCATCCTTCATTGTCATATTTCGTCAGTTGCCATTCTTTTGGACGAGAATTAGGTCCCAAAACTCTCATATTTTGGCTTCTCTATAAAAGGACCAAAGTTTTCAGCATAGGATGCAAAGCCCCTCAACTTGGAATAGGTTAAGGGCTCTAAGGGATTCATAGCTCCAAAGTGCTTTAGTAGCACTAATAATGTAACATATAAACGTGATGTCTATTCTTTTGGGGTGGTTTTGTTAGAAATAATTTATGGAAAGTCTGTGTCCCAAATTAGTCAGGATGAGGGGCGTCATATTGACGACGCAGATTTTTTCCCCTTTAACAGTTAGTGTAGTTGAGAAAGTACGTATTGTGGCAGCAACAGAAAATGGAGAGGGAATTATTAATGAGAGATTGGTGGCAGAAATGGAAGCAGAGTGTTGGAAATTGTATTTGGACATTACAGAGTGTTGCTTGAGTGAAGATAATAATGAGAGGCCAGATATGGGAGATGTTGAAGTCCAACGTGAACGTCTCTTGTAGCTACTAGAGGAAGCAGATGCCAATTGAGCTCCTCATGCTTTCTTGATTTGATTTCTTTTCATGTTGATTAGTATATTCCAACTTCTATATGTACGTACACTTGTAAAATTTGTTACTTGTTAAAATGCTCATGTGTACTCCAACACCCCCACGGGACACACCAAGCCAGTCCCCACTAATTTGTCAGATAGAAAAAACAGGATGGTGTGTGTGAAACTTCCTGGTATCTTATTCTTAAAGTTCCTTACATTTCCTCTTTCAGAAGCAGCTCACAGGTTAACATACCAGGAAGAAGAGGTTGCAGGTTAACAATGGCATAAGAAATATTGGTGGAATGGAACACTTCACTCTGATCTATCTTGTAAGGCCCAAAAGTGTAGTGTTCCACAGTCATGCAAAAAGCATAAGCAAAGAAATCGAAAATTTACATGGAAACCACAAGAGAGAGCAATTTTACAGTTGAAATATTGAATCGATTTGTATTTATCTTGATGGTGGACGAGAAGATCGGTCATGGTCTGCACAGTGCAATCGACAATGAGAAGATTGCAGATGTTGAACAGTAAGAATCAGCCGCCCTTCTCCTTTTGTTCCTTTCCCAATCGTGACTGCTCCATTTCCAAGAGTCTTAGGTCTCCATATTGAATAATGTTAAAGAAGCGAGTGAGAATTGGGAGCAAGCGATGGCACTAGGCGTAGCAATCGCTGCTTAACCATATTCCCCTGGGAAAACCATTTTGGAATGTTATTTAAAATTAAAACATGAAATAATTTTTCTTGGGTGGGTTAGTAATGTTGAAATTGGAGACCAACTTATTCAGCATATGTGATCCAATTAGCAATGTATTATTATTTAGTATCAACCATTAAGAAAATATTTGTATGCATTCTAATTTATATACAATATATTTAATTAAGGATTTTATTTTTTATTATTTTTTAATAATAATTTAAATTTTTTATAAATTTAAATTTAAATTTTTATCTTCAATTATAACAATATATACAACTAATATGTATATGTATTATTTAATAAGATTCACGCTTTTTCGGGTCATTTTCTATCTCAACTGACCTTTTAAATAATAATCCAATGCTTTCTTGATTTGGAATGAAGCCACTTGATCTGTCATCGTCAATCCAAACATAAATCACATTTACAATATTACTTTTATCCTATCTTACTTTATCAAAAGTCAAATTGAAAATAAGTCACTTCTTCCACAATTAACAAAAATAGGCATTCTATGGTAAATTTTTTAAGTAGAAATTAGCCACGAAATTTTTCCATGCCTAATTCCGTGGCAAAAAAAATATAAAATTTAAAAAATTTAAATTTTATATTAAAATACTCCCTCTGGTCCTAATTATAGGAACACTTTTGTAATGTAAATTGTACTACAAAAGTATTCATATAATTAGGACAGGAGGTAGTACTACTTATAATATTAATTATAAAATAATTGTAATTAAAAATAACTTTTTTATTAGTATGAATATTATATTATTCATAAATTTATAAAAAATGATATTTATAACTTTAAAATATTAGTTATTAATTAATTATTTTTATTTAATTATTAAAATTGTATTATTAGATATTAATATTATAATAAAAAAATTTATAAAATAATATTTATTATTTAATTATATTTAAAAATAAATTATTAGATATTAATATTATATTTATCTTTTTATATTAAAATTAATATTTCTAATATTAAATTATTCGTCATTAAGTAATTATAATTAAAAATATAATTCAGTTTTTAAAAAATTGGCTAAAATATGCTAATAAGAATATTTATTAAAGATCTAAAAAAATTTGATTTTGAAATTAATTAATCATTAATATATAAATAACTTTTTAAAATCTTTATTTAATTAATCACAAACATTTGAACATAAGCTGGTGGGAAAAAGTGAGTTCAACTACTCCTCTTCAAAATTTCCAATCTATTTCTATTGAAAAATGTAATTTTGTGAAGTTCACATCAGATGATATGAAAGGTCTTCTCCCAAATTTAAGAAAGCTATGTGGAATCATTTCCAGAAGGAATCCTTCTGCTAGGTTTGAGGGAACTTCGTATTGAATACTGCAACAAGCTATCATGTCATCAAGCACAGTGGCAAAATATCCCACATCTCACGCGTCAATCTATTCTGGATATGAGATACAATTATCCACCAGGTACTCACTCTTTTTACGAAGTATTACATTTTATGCTAGTTCATAAATGCATTCAGAGTCAATTATGCTTCCATATAAATGTTTCTCAATGTTAATTACCGCTTACATTGTTGGAATCACTTATTCTTTCGGTTAACCTTTTGGTAATTTATTTGTTTTGTTTTGCTTTACTTTAGGGATTCTCTCTCTCTCTCTCTCAACCTACTTTGTCTATTTTTTCTTACCTTGTTTCGTCGTTTCTTTTTGCCCCCTAAATTTAACGGGTCCATATATCAATTTAAAAAATAATTTAATTGACTGTTTACATATTAAAAAAAGTGCATGGTTATTATCCTTAGAGATATTCAAACAATTTTTGTTCCAGAAATTATTGTGAACTAATCATTTATTTTAATTAACTAAAGAGGTCGTAAGTATTTCTTTTTTGGATTGAAAGAGCGATTTTGTTTTTAATCTGAGCTGAAAGTACTCATTGATTATTTAGATGTTGACCAAAATAAGTATATTTATTAGTTCAAATGATGAAAATGAATGATAATTCTGACTTCTTGTTTGTATTACTTGTCTTTATTATAAATATTTGATTTCAGAATGGTGAATTTCGATAAACGAGTGCTGTGGTTCAAAGCATTAATTAATTACATTTGCTACTCTGCGATTACTTATCCTACACTGAAACATAAACGATTTAACACGTTTACATAGTCCATCATTATATTTACATTCTCATTACTTCAAAGATTAGTGATGTAATCCAGTTGGTGATCAAAATTATATGCAGAGACGCAGATTATTCCACGAAGCTTATATCAATAGCTCCTCTAAGACATGCTTCAAAAAGTTTTGTTTCTCCAACAGGTGTTTTTTGGCTTATACATTATTCAATCATGTAATGAGGTAGCAATCTTATGTAGTGTTTATATTAAACTATTATAAATATTTGATGACTGATGAATTTCGATAACATTAATTCATAACTTCATCTACTATCTTATTACTTATCCTTTACTGATACATAAACTTAACACGTTTAATAGTCCATTATTTTATTTACATTCTCATTATTCCAAAAGTTAGTGAAGTAATCCATGTAGGAATCTTACCAGAAACGCAGAAGCGTATCGAACCGAGACGATGTAGAAAAAGATGAACCTTCATCGTTTTGATTACCTGGAAAGATGAGCGATCTAAAAGCTTCTTCTCAAACGGTCCAAGTCACGAACAGTCCAAGTCCGCTCTATGATCGATCTTCCAGACTATCTCTCGAGGGGGATGAGATGGTTGTGTGGGCAACCGTTCAGATGATGAACGTCTGCCTCTAGGGTTTTATTTCTGATGAGAGCCTCCTTGTGAATTCTCGTTTCTCAATGGGTGAAAGTAGGTTTATATACTACTACACAAAAACCTAACCCTAAACCCTAAGGGTCATAGGGCTCTTGGGCTGTAGTCTCACTTAAGCCCAATTGGGCTTAAGTGACCAAAGAGCATATATTCCAACAATCTCCCACTTGCTCTTTGAGATACAAAACTTGAGCTCGTAAACCCAAGACCATGTAGCCTTTAAGCCATCATCATCTGATAATTTACCCCATCCCTTGTTTCGAGCTAGCTCGAGGATCTATCATTTGTCATTTATCGAGGCTCATGATAATCAAGATTATCTAGTTCGGTGCTACTCCACTAAAAGCCCGAATGTGAACTCCAAGATTAATGACAATTATAACACGAATATGCATTACCCCTTTATAAAATGTCTATAATTTGATTGATTAGTTTTACGTAACTCAATCAATTATTTATTCCTTGACTATGATAGTTTCTCTAATGGATTACATGCACCGCCGTTGTCTTCAATATCCAAGTACCGAAACATATCAAGTAGACATTTCCTATAAATTCCATGTTGTTTATCTCATAAACACCGATAACCAAAAAGTCTCAATCCCAAAATACCAAGTTATTGGCCGTCATATAGATCAAACCTCACCGTTGGTAAATCAAAGAATGAAAACTATTCGACTACCTATTTAAAATAAACTTAGGATTAAGAGCAACTACATGACTATAGTTATCGGAGATTTGATTCCTTATGACGAAAGAGCAACCTTAATCAAATCTCTCCTTGATCCATTCAATGTAAGTATTAATTCACACCAATATTTTATAATGATTCGGACAAAACCATTTCATAAAATATTGCGGCCTAAATAAAGTGCCCAACTTAATTTAATAGTTGTGAAGCTATTCATCAATTGTGAGTACCTATGACCATGTCCTCTATGAACGTATCCATATGATCATATACTCCACAATTGATCCGGACCTTTAAGTCTGTAAATAATGTGCGAAATTTAAATGAAAAATACCTCATTTATACCATTCAGAAAAAATTGCAATGTCATAATGTCTTGCTCAAAGAGCACAAAATAACAAAATGAAATTTCAACTTCCTAAAGCTTATAGCAAACGGAATCCTCCAAAGACCCATAAATGTAACATGCCTCTCGAACACACGTTCGTGCAAACTCTTAGTAAAAGGGTCGCAAGGTTCTCTTCGATGCTATCTTTGCTACTTACTCGGCCTACGTGGCGTAGTCGCCACACATGATTGTTTTACACTTCTCCAACAAATGGCACCGCCATTATGGGTGTACACATATCCCGAGGTGGATTTACTTGAGTCAATATCTCCTTGGAAATCGAGTCCGTATAACCAATGGTTTCAAGACTCCCACTAGAATAGACCAACATATAATCTCTCGTTCTCCGTAGGTACTTGAGTATATGTTTAACCGCTACCCAGTGTTCCTCTCCAGGATTAGATTCGTACCGGCTTACTACTCCCACTGCATAGCAGATATCTGGTCTGGTACAAAGCATAGCATACATGAGACTCCCTACCGCTGATGCATAAGGTATCCTACTCATGCATTCTCTCTGCTCAGGAGTTTTAGGAGATTGCTCCTTAGAGAGATGAATCTCATGCCTGAAGGGTATCATTCCCCTCTTGGAATTCTCCATGCTAAACCTGGCAAGTATTTTGTCGATGTATTTAGCTCCGGGATAATGCCAAAACCCTATTCTTCCGGTCTCGCAAGAGTTTAATACCAAGAATATAATTGGCTTCCCTAGGTCCTTCATAGCAAAATTCTTGCTCGGCCAGGTCTTTATGCTTAATAATACCTCCGTATCATTTCCGATAATGAGTATATCATCCACATAAAGTACCGTAAAAGATATCTTGCGTCACCTTGGATCCTTTTATACACACACGGCTCATCGGGACTTTTCTCAAAACCATAAGACTTAATGGCTTGATCAAATCGATGTTCCATGATCCGGACGCTTGCTTAAGTCCATAAATGGACCTTTGCAACTTGCATACCATATGTTCTTGCCCTTTGGCTATAAACCCTTTTGGTTGCCGCATATAGATCTCCTCTTCCAAATTTCCATTTAGAAAAGCAGTTTTGACATCCATTTGCCAAATCTCATAATCAAGATTTGTCTTAAAGCCTAAGAGAATCCGGATGGATTTAAGCATGGCAACCGGCGAAAAGGTTTCTTCATAATCCACATGTTCTATTTGGGAGTACCCTTTTGCCACCAATCTAGCTTTGAAGGTTTCAACCTTCCCGTCCGATCCTCTCTTTCTCTTGTAAATCCACTTGCACCCAATGGGTCTTACCCCTTCAGTGCATCTACAAGAGACCAAACGAGTTGGAATACATAGAATCCATTTCATGATTCATAGCCTCAAGCCATTCGAGCATCAACATCTCCTAGTGCCTCGTCATAGCTTGTGGGATCATCATCTTCATCAATGATGACATCCCGATTTGACTCACCCAACAAGAGAAATCTTGTAGGTTTACAAATCAATCTCCCACTACGACTTTGTCTCACTTGATGTTGGGCATCTACAGGTGGGTCCATATTTTGTGGATTAACAATTTCTTGATGAGGACCCTCATTAGGTGGATTAACCAATTCGTGATTTTGTTCTTCCATACGTTCATCATTATGCTGAACTTCCGGTTCTATTTCCGGTTCCCGTGTTTGTTCGGTATGTTTTCCATATTTTCCCCTCTTTGAACAACCACAGAATAAATGCCGGAACCTTTCGAGGAGGTGGCGGTGAAACTTGATCTCGAGACTAGCTCATCAAGAATAACCTTACTTCTTGGCTTATGATTTTCCATATAGTCCTCCTCTAAGAAAGTCGTGTGTGTGCTCACTATGACCTTCTTATCTTTTGGACTATAAAACAACCAACCTCGGTTCCTTTAGGATAGCCTATAAACATGCATACTTCAGGACGCGAGTCCATCTTATCTGGTTTATGTTGCAAGACATGTGCCGGAGCACCCCAAATCCGAATATGTTTCATGGTGGGCTTACACCCTTTCCACAATTCTATTGGTGTCTTTGAAACCGACTTGGACGGTGCTAAGTTAAATAGATATATAGCAGTTTCTAAGGCATATCCCCAGAATGGATCAGAAAGAGATGAATAACTGAGCATAGATCTTGTCATTTCTAAAAGGGTTCTATTTCTCCTTTCAGCAACTCCATTACTGTCGCGCCGTCATCCGAACTCATCTCAGCACGAAACTCCGGGGAAGGACCGCCACAAAGAGTCGATCACATGGCCGCGTAACCACCCCGAAAGGTGGCCCCACGCGCCCTCACGCGCCACTTCTTTGCCGCGCGTGAAGCCCGAGTCTCAAGGATTGTGGCGACGCGTGGGGCGCGTCCCTCGCTCCTCCGGGAATGGTTCAACTCCCACTTTGTTCGTCTTTCCGTCCTCTTTCCAACCATATATTGTTTGTCCAAATCCAAGGTCCAAGTCCACGAAACGTGTCGTACGGCGTCGAATGTTCATATTCTTGAAGTTTCTTGATCTCAAACTTTTACGTAAATTTGAAAATTTACATAGAAATTGCGAAAAAACATAAGAACAAGCAAGGAGGAAACCTAATCATATGGGATTAGCCTCCTTGTTACAAATCAAGAAATACACGAGAAAATCTAACCATGGATTAAAGCGATTAAAATTAAAACTAATATCAAATCTGAATTATAAAGAATAAAACTCATGAAATCAATAACAAATATATAAATAGATGCCATATTTTTCAAAATATTATATTTTGAAAAATATGATATTTGAAAAATCGAGATTTGATCGCATAAACTAAATCGATGCCATATTTTTCAAAAAAATAATATTTTGAAAAATCGAGATTTGATCGCATAAACTAAATCAAAACCGGTTCTTTTCCTCATCGCCAACCGGCTCGATGCCAATTGTAGGAATCTCACCGTAAACGCGAAGCGTATCGAACCGAGCCGATGTAGAAAAAGATGAACATTCATCGTTTTGATTACCTCGGAAAGATGAGCGATCTAAAAGCTTCTTCTCGAACGGTCCAAGTCACGAACGGTCCAAGTCCGTTCTATGATCGATCTTCCGACTATCTCTCGAGGGGGATGAGATGGTTGTGTGGGCAACCGTTCAGATGATGAACGTCTGCCTCTAGGGTTTTATTTCTGATGAGAGCCTCCTTGTGAATTCTCGTTTCTCAATGGGTGAAAGTAGGTTTATATACTACTACATAAAGACCTAACCCTAAACCCTAAGGGCCATAGGGCTCTTGGGCTGTAGTCTCACTTAAACCCAATTGGGCTTAAGTGACCAAAGAGCATATATTCCAACAATCTACTTGGTCTCAAAATTATATACGCAGAGATGCATTTTCCACGAAGCTTTTATCAATAGCTCATCTAAGACATGCTTCAAAATGTTTTGTTTCTCCATCAGTTGTTTTGTCGCTTATACATTAGTCACTCATGTAAGAGGAATTATTCGCAACAAGTAATCATGAACGTACACTTCAATACAAGTTTCTGTCTGTATAACTAATGACATTTCCTTTATTATTTTTATTTTTTTAAAATTCTTATCTGCTTGTTTTTCTTATCATGTGGTTGTTGCAGGTAGAGTAAGCAACACGGAGATTCTTCTTCACAAGGTGTAATTAATGGTCTAATTAAGATCCTTCATATATTATTATTATTTTAAAGAGGTTTTAATTGAACCAAAAGCCTTTGATTTCTTCCTTCTCTTGTTTTACTATTCTACCCTATATTTGCTTTGTTTGTTACTTAGCAAGTTACTTGAGGATAAGGCATTGTCATTTCTTTTCTTTTTTATCCCAATTTCCTCTGGTTACTTTCCTTTCAAATGCTTAATTAAAATGCAGCATCAGCAAGAAGGAGACAAAGGGATTTGCATTGTTGATAAAGCCAATCCCCTTCATGGCCAAAGTATATTCTCTACTTTTCTGGAAGTTCTCTTTATGTTTCTCTCGCGCCTTACTTTTTATCTTTTTCTGAAAGTGAGTGAGATACATCAAAATATGTTCGTTTTCTTTGTTACTTGTGTCAATGTGAGGATGAATTATGTACAATGTATAGCGAATACTCGTGACTTACAAAATTCTTGAGCTTTACGTTTGGGGAGAGGATGTAGGATTCAATTTTTGATCCAAACCTCTGATATTGTGGTGTCATCATCTTATTTTTAATTTTAACATTTTTTTTTTCAAATCATAAACTTTTTTTTTTGGTAAAGTAATTAGATATATTACTTATAATGAGAAAAAAATCTCGTTTTCATACAATAGATATTATGAATTCATTTGTAACAGGAATTTCAATTGCTCTATTTTTCTTCCATTTTTGTGATCTTGTGCGATTTATTTTCTTGGATCCAAGTATTGCGAATATTCATTCTCACTGCAACAGAAACTACAAATCATAGCGTAGAAAGAGATGTTCCGTTGATTGACTTTCACGTGTACACTTGTTGTTGCCTTCTGTGTCCACCTGTATGTGATTATTTTCAGCCTAAGAACAAAATACTACTATCATTTTTGAAAACTTTTCAAATAAAAATATTTCCAGATTATTTCCAGTCTTCTGTGGCGCACAATGAGTAATAACATGATGCTCATGATGCTTGCAATTAATTCAAAACAACTAGGACTTCGTCTTCTAATTAATGTCAGTATATCAAGACTCTTCTAATTAATCATCTCTAGAAAACAAATGGGACTTTGTCTTGTTTCTCCTGGACGGCATTTCATTGCATTATTAATATTTGAAAGTTTAGGGGCATAAAGTTAATTTAGTTTCAGAGTTTTGGTGCTAGCTATATGTTGTGCTGATCGGACATCTATACATTTTATGATGCTTTGTTCGTACGCAAGTGCACGGTGATTGTGCCTAATAATAAAGTGATAAGTAAAGATCGTTCCCATGGAAATTTGAATAAGCGAATTGGTCAAGGAAGAGACTTATGAATTTAATTAAATTGATCTAAGACAAATTTTTGATATGAAATAAGAATTTTGGAAACTATTACTAAAATCAGAAATTAATAAAAGAAAATAATTCTTTAACTTCAAAGATGAAGTGGAGTCTATAATTATTACTCCCCTTTGTATTTCATATAATATTTTAATGAATATATATGTATTACTCTAAGGTTCAAAAACATTTGATAAAGCTCATTCAAGTCAAAATCAAGTTTCTTTTTTCATTAAAATGCACAATCTCTTGCTACAATTATTGAAAATCAACTTTAAGCAAGAATCTTAATGTGACAATGTAGGGTTAGTAAATATATTTCTATTTTACCAACAAACTGTTCAGTTATCAAGTAAACTTCAAGTCAAACATGTTTTTAACCAAATTCTACACCTATATTAGCTTTCTCAAATCAAATCCAATTGAAAAAAACAATTTAAATGGTGGCCAAACATTTAGAAGCATAAAGCAAAGGACAAAATCAACACATGTATATCATCATTAGCTATCAAAAGAGAGAAATACTCAAGTTTGAATCCATACAAAGGTTCAAAATAATCATACAATGAAAGCTTTAGCTACTCATGTTCAAAAATAGCCACAAATACACCAGATATCTACATTCATATCAGAAAAATGGAGAAGAAAGGGAAATGAATAAGCAAAACCAAGGAAATGAGCTTGAATCCCTTCAAATCTTCAATTTCCACTTGAATCTCCTTCAAGAACGCCAAACCCTAGCAAAGAGAAGCTCCCAAATCGCCTTAGAAATGAAGAATGATGCTATTATTCATGAATTTCAATATTTTAAGCCCTAGAATCAATTCTAACCTTAATACGTACAACCTTATTTATTGTCGTTGGTTGCAGCCAAAAAACCTTTTGTGCGACCAAACACTTTTCTGTCTTGTTTTTAGTTGAGGCCAAAGAATGCTTTCGCTTAGGCCAAAAGCTCCTCTTCTTCTTATCTCGTCTTTTCTTGTTTGGCCACGGTGTATATATTAACTTTCTAAGCTCATTTCCAACTTCTTAGTCATTGATTTGCGCTTCAAATGGCTCAACATGTGGCTCAAATGATAACTTATCAACACACGAAAGTCTATAAAAGTCAATGTTGATGAAATATGGCAAAATATTCACACTTAACCCAAGAATTCTATCAATTTATCACAAATATTTACTAGTCACATTTTCCTTGCATATTAATCCCCACATATGTATGAATTCACCAAAAAGTGTGAGAAGTTAAATACAAATGTGCCCAAATGTGATGAATTTCATGAGTTTAACATGCTTTCAATTTGGTGTGAACTCTAAATCAAGATGGTGTAATTTTTTGACTACTTAAGATCCTTCAAATATTTTTACACCAAGAAAAGTTTGAATTGAACCGTATCTTTAATGGGAGAATATTTATATACTGCTGCTTATATTAGCCAAACAATCATGACATATATATACTCTTCTGTTCCTTAATGTAGCATCTAATCAACTAATTTGATTAGATTAATAAAGTTTGTTAAATTAGTTAATATGACATATTTTCTCTCAAATATGTTAATCATCTTTGTTAATTCATTTCATCTCTCTTTATTATTGTTGAGAGTATCTATAGGGATAATTTGGAAAAAAAAAATGATAAATATGTAGAACTATAATCAACTCTTAAATTAGGTACTACATTAAGAACCGAAGGAGTATCTTTTACAGTTCATCCAGATAGTCACTAACCCTTAAATTCGGGTTTGTGAAACTTGTACATTCTTCTCTGATTATATCCAATTACTCTAAGCCAAATGTATAGGTAATCACTTGGTTTCATTTCAAATATCTGGTTTTGATAAGCTTCTCTCAGGTTATGTGTTTTTGTTGGTTTTGTTTCTGGTTTCTTCTAAGAGCCTATTGATGTAAATATACTGATTTAATATTTACAAGGGAAACCATCAAGTCTTCTATTACTTAATATTCCACCTTCAGCCAGCCAGCTATCCATCGTACCAAAAGTTCCGTATATAGTATTAGTGCTTGGCAAAAGAAGTCGTTTTTTAAGCATTTTTCGCATGCTAAAAATAAAATTCTTCTCACTTGGTTACATCGAATTCCTTTCACATAATATTCTGTGTTAAACCAACTGCTTTTAAATTATTGCCGTTTTCTGAAACAAAACTATAATTTTATTGTAATTCTTATCAATCAATCACTCATATGGACCCCATATGCAATTTTTTTCCCCCCGTATGATGTTAGGGTTAACAAATAACAATGATATTCAAAAATATATTTGAATTTAGTTGGTTGAAAAATTGATGGTATTTAATTGAGGGGAAAATTGTACAGAAGAAACAATTTGCTGCATATAAACTAAACTTCAATATTTTCTTGATATATATGTATGTTTGGATATATTGAAGTTTTTTTAATCAGGGAGGGAGAGGGTACTTGCTTTCCGTTCCCCTAACTTTATTTACTCCTTCATTTCTATTTATAAAAGTTAAATAACTGAATCACACAGTTCAATAATATATTTAAAGTTAGTTAAAAGTAATAAATAAGTTTTATTTTTCAAATATACCATTATTTATGAAGGCAAGTAAGAAAGAAAAATAAAGTAAATATTAACATCACTAACCTTTTTATTAATGCAATACATATAATTAAATGAGGGGCAAAAATAAAAAAAATAAAAATAGTTAACTTATAACTCATAAAATTGTAAGTTTAAATCTTGTTAATGCGAAAATCTTATTAATGAGTGATGTATGAGTATCTTTATAAATTCTTTTTGAGCCTGCAAACACATATACCCAACTCATGAACAACAAAAGTTTAGTTACACTAGAAGACGTGACAAGAACAACATATCAAATAAATAAAAACTAATGAAATGGTCATGAAAAACAAAGAGATAAGATGTAATAGGCCAGGCCAAATCCCCAAACGATATTGGTAGATGTGTCATGTATCTCCAATAACCCCATGTTCATATCAAGTCAGGTGATAAGCACAATAGACTAGTAGTGTTATATTTCTTCCGGTCATAATTATAAGATAGAGTTAACTTTGTTTAAAAAAAATTAAAGAAGCTAAGTAAGTTATTTAATCATATTATATGTTGTATGTCCTAAGATTATATATTAGTTTATTAGTTAAACTAGTTAACTTAGAGAAAAAAAAAAACACAAATACAAATACTCTAAAGTAATTTAATTAGCTTCATTAATCTCTTCAAAAAAAGTCAACTTGTCTCACTCTTTATCTTAAGTATAAGATTCAATTAACTTTGTTAGAGAGATTAAGAATAAGTTTACAAGTGAAGTAAATTAATTTTAGAAAAAATGTTAGTATAAATACTTTAAAACAATTTATTTAACTTCATTAATTTCTTTAAAAAAAGAAAAAGAAAACTGCATCTTACGCTGAAGAGAGTATTATGCTAATGAGGCTGCCATAGCAGGATTCCACATTGGGATTTGATGAAAACATCTATATGCTGAAATAAGAGAGTGGAAGAACAAGAAAAAGAAGTTGGAGAGTCAAAACATTTATCTGGGATAAAATTTAAAGGACCATCTTGTTTAAAATTTAAGGAACAAAAATAAAAATCAAAATGGGATAAACTTGAACTAACTTTCGTTAATTAATATTTTTATCATCGGAATTATTGTTAATTGACTAATTGACCGTAACCTAGCTTCGTAATAAGTCTTCACTGTCATGTAATCACACCCAATTTGTCTTTTCTTCTGGAAATTTTGCTTCGAATTTAACCCAACAAATTAAGCCACCCATGCTCTTTCTATGGGAAAAGGAGAAACAAGATGATTATGAGAAAATCCTCTCCCCTCTTTCTTTCTATAGCTCTTACAAACAATCTAATCTCTCATGGCTGAACTTGTGGGTGGCTCTCTTCTTTCTGCATTTCTTCAGGTCATGTTCGATCGGATTGCCTCTCCAAACGTTGCGGCCTTCTTGTGCGGGAAAAAATCTACTGAAAAATCACTCCAAAGGTTGAAGACAACGTTGTATGCTGCTGGCGCCGTGCTCCATGATGCTGATCGAAAGCAAATCACTGATTCAGCTGTGAAGTCTTGGCTGGATGATCTCAGAGATGCGATTTATCGCGCCGATGACTTGATAGACGAGATTTCCACTCAAGCTGAAACTCGAGTTGAGGTACAAAATTGCTTTTATCGCTCTTTTAACTTGAATGCTCGAAAGATGGATTTCAAGATCCATGACGTAGTTGACAGAATCGAATCGATTTTGAAGCACAAAGATATTCTTGGTCTGAGAGATGTTGTGGGAAGAGAGACCTTGTCATGGAGGCATCAGTCAACATCCCTCGTGGATGAATTTGATGTGTTTGGAAGAGAAAATGAAAAAGAGGCCATACTTGAGTTGTTGCTTTCTGATGACGATAATAATAAGATATCTGTCCTTCCCATTGTGGGTATGGGTGGGATTGGGAAGACCACTTTAGCCCAAGTAGCATATAATAACGATCAAGTTAAGCAGAAATTTGATCTTAGAGCCTGGATTTGTGTTTCTGAAGAATTTGATGTCTCTAAGATAACTAAGAGTATAGTAGAGTCTATCACTTGTCATGCTTGTGGTATGAAAGATTTAAATTTACTTCAACTTGATCTCAAGGATAAGTTATCTGGGAAGAAATTCTTAATTGTTTTAGATGATGTTTGGAATGAGAGTTATGTTGATTGGGATCTTTTAAGAAGGCCTTTTGAATCTGGGACGAGAGGGAGTAAAATCCTCATAACAACTCGTAGTGAAAAGGTTGCTTCAGTTGTCCGAACGCTTTCACCCTATTGTGTAGGTAACTTATCTGATGATGATTGTTGGTTGATATTTGCCAAACATGCATGTCTCTATGTAGATTCTATGGTGGATTCAAATATAGAAAGCCTTGGTAGGGATATTGTCAAAAAATGTAAGGGTCTCCCTTTAGTTGCCAAAACTCTGGGAGGCCTTTTGCGCTTCAGACGTGATATCAGGGATTGGAATATAATATTAAAGAGCGAAATGTGGGACTTGTCAAAGGAGGAGAGTGAAATTCTTCCAGCTTTAAGAATCAGTTATCATTATCTCTCTCCGCAATTAAAACAATGCTTTCTTTATTGTTCCATGTTTCCTAAAGATTATGAATTTGAGAAACAGGAATTAATCTTGTGGTGGATGGCTGAAGGTTTCTTAGAGCCATCAATGAAAGGGAAGACTTTAGAAGGAGTGGGGGAAGAGTATTTGTATGATTTAGTTTCAAGATCGTTTTTTCAACCCTTGGTCATTGATAAGCCTAATAGAATTTTTGTTATGCATGACCTTATCCATGACCTAGCAACATTTGAAGCAAGAAAATTCTCCTGCTACAGCTGCAGGTCTGGCAGGGGAAATGAAATTACAGGCATGACACGTCATGTGTTTTGTGAAGATGGAGACTTTAGCTCTAAAAGCAAAGCAAAATCTTTGCGGACAATTCTTGTGAGGAAAGAGTGTGGCAGGTTTATGCCATCAAACAGATTTTCTAAGCTCAAGTGCTTGCGTGTATTATCACTTTACAATGTCTTATCTAGGCCACTGCCAGATTCAATAAACAAATTGATTCATTTGCGCTATTTAAATCTCTCTCGCACTAGTATCAAAATGTTACCTGACACTTTATGCCTCTTGTACAATTTACAAACTCTGATAATTACATATTGTGATGATCTGACCAAACTGCCCAATGACATGAAGAAGCTTGTGAACTTGCGGTACCTTGATGCTTCCCATTCTGGATTACAAGTGATGCCGAGAGGAATTGGTGAATTGAAAAAATTGCACTTTTTGAGTGACTTTGTTTTGGACAGAGTTGAAGGAGCTAGTATTATGGAATTGGGTGGGCTTCAAAATCTCAGCTCATCTTTGACAATCAAGAACTTGCAGCATGTTGCCAATGGTGGTGAAGCCTCATTGGCAAGATTGGTAGATAAGCAGTCAATTGAAATTTTATCTCTGACATGGAATGATGCTGGTGATATCATCACCTCAAGAGACATACTCGACAATCTGCAGCCTCATGTGGACCTGAAATGTCTCCATATTTATGGATATAAAGCAACTTCATTCTCAAATTGGTTAGGATGCCCATTGTACTGCAAAATGGTTCAACTGATTCTTTGTGATTGCTTCAATTGCAACCTGCTGCCACCACTTGGGCAACTACCTTCTCTTCAGATACTACAGATTGAAGGATTTGAAGCATTGATGAAGATCGGTCCTGAGTTCTACAAGAGAAATGATGATACTTCTTTGGCACCACCCTTTCCATCACTTGAAATTCTGGAAATTAGAAACATGCCTGTCATGCTGGAATGGGGCAGCTCATGTTCCATAAATGCTTTTCCTCAACTAAAACATCTCACATTGAAGGATTGTCCTAGATTAAGTGATAATTTGCCTAGTCATCTTCCTGATTTGGGAACACTCCGCATCGATGGATGTGATCTGTTGGCATCTTCCATCCCAAGGGCTCGATCTATATATGCCAGTGGTTGTAAAAGAATGGATTTTTTTGGGCAACATCATTTTGAACTTGCAGAGTCCATCGTTATATCTAGTAGTTGTGAGACACTTTCTTGCTTGTCATTATATAACTTTCCTAATCTGCAACAACTCATAATGTCCGGCTGTAAGAATCTCAAATCTGTTGTATATACAAAGGTAGCTTGTCAGCATCTCAAGCATATTAAGCTAATTGATTGCCCCGATCTTGAATCATTCCCACTAGAGGGTTTGTTGGCACCCAACATGACTCATTTGGAGTTAGAAGGATGCTGCAACTTGAAGTCATTGCTTGATCTCAGGATGAATCTTCCAATGTTACAACATATATCACTAAGGGGTTGCCCAGGCATTGAGTGTGTTCCTGGGAGGAGTTTGCCAACTAATTTGATGTCACTTTACATCGATCATTGCACTTTTTCATGCATATGTTGTTCTATGGAGTGGCAGTCTTTAAGCAGTCTCACTACTCTTTCAATAAATGGTAAACATGACGATAGTATACAGGTTTTCCCAGCAGAGTGCTTGTTGCCTTCCTCTCTTACCATTCTGTCCATTAGCAACTATCCAAGTCTGGAAACATTGGACTGCAGGGGATTTGTGAGCCAAAAAAGTCTTCAAGAATTAAGAATCAGACAATGCCCCAAGCTACAACGAATAACAGGACAAAAGCTACCTGCCTCTCTCACACGTCTCAACATCTATCAGTGTTCTTTGTTTGGAGAACTGTGCCATGCAAGGAATGGGGAAATTTGGTCCAAAGTTTCTCACATCCCCAACATTTCCATTGACAATAATCGGGTTTTGTGAATGGATAAACTATCAGTAAGTGATATGCATTTCATTTGATATCAGTGCCTTTCATAAAGTCATTAGTCATTACCCCCAAAAAAAAAAATGACTGGTTTCCTCTCTTTCCGGGGAAAAGTTGGAAGATTTTTTTTTTTTTAAAAAAACAAAATTAAGGCGCTGTTTATTGTGGGGCAAAAGTCACCCATGACCCATCAACTGTATGACAGATCATGATGAAATATGTCTATTGCATGTCATACCATTTTTACCTGCAACTTTTTTGTGCATCTTTCTTCATGACTGATTTCCGATTTAGTTTGATATTATATAACTTCCTTTCATTCACATATTTTAGGCTTCATTAAATAAATTCCTGACAGCAATGCTCTGCTCACATAAATTTGGGGTGAGACTGGCTAGATGAAGAGCAAACAGATTTAGCTAGGATCCTTGCTTTTGGTTAGATGAAAGAGTGGCTTTTTTTTATTAAAAAACAAAATACCTTTTATATTTAATTAGTTCTTTTTGGGTAATATCTTTGATTAACTTTTCATAAATCATATTATACCTTAAATTTAAGATGTTCATTAGATCTACCTTCGACTTTTGTTCATAGAAGATGATTCTGAGAGCTCTCACTTTCCTTGGCTGCCAACTGACTGTATTGTACCTTTTAAAAAAGGAAGATTCCTCATCTTCAAATAGTGAATGAGGTGGTGCAAAGTGATTCTTGTGCAAAGTGATACAGATACTGCATTGGACCCTAATTTGTTTGGTATGAGGGAAATGGAGGGATGGGTTTAATGAGTTCGATTTTTTTTTTAAAAAAATGGAGAAGTATAATTAACAGGTTTTTAATCAAGTTTTCTTTCCTTTTCTCTTCATTAAAATTTGTTCTTATTCATTTTTTTTTTTTTAAAAAATTAAGCTCATTAAAATTTCTCCTCCTCTCTATTTCCATCATGCGAAACAGGCCCATATAAAGTAGGTTCACTGCCTTGAACCCCAATGTCTATCAGCAACAGTTAAACTCATTTGTTTCATTTATGTATTTCACACATTTGATATTGTTGGCTTTTGGATTCTCTACAATGTATCTGCAATTTCCAGACACTTTATAGAGTGTGCAATTATTGAAGTGTGTACCTGCAGAAACTTTTTGCTTTTCTTGCTCCTAATGTTTTTGTAATCATCAAATTGTTCCTTTCTTATGTGATGGTCATGTTTCTAAGATTTCTATATTCACAGATTGCTAATGGAAACAAAAATAAAGGAGGACTTTGCTTTTGATCACTGACCAAAATACTTCAATAGATAGTAGTTGTGAGAATTCTAGTTTGTGATGCATCTCATCTTTTCTTATTGACTCAAGAATTGAAAATCTCTCTGTAAATGATAGATCGGGGGATCATGGCTGGACTTGTATTCCTATTCTAAACAGGTTTGAACTGAGCCAATGCCCTTGATTGCCATTTCTTTATAATTATTTTAAAACTATCTATATAAATTGTATATATTAAAGAGTGTTTCCATTGATGAGCCCTTCATCATGAGGGTGATGTTAACACAACTTTTAATTTTTGGTGTGTGGATTATTTGGGACATGTTAGACAATCTTAATCCGATTTTAATCTTTGTTCAAACATTCCATATCAATATGCCATCTTATGCAGTACATAAGAACAAAGTGTTTTTTATTGTAAAAACAAGAGGTTATGGCATCTCTAAATACTACGAGTAGTAGAAAATATTTTCAGTTTTTGATGAAAAGGCTTCTTTAGAACAATCTGTCACAGCATAAGAATTCCATAACCAGCATAATGCCCATTGAGAACAAGGTTTATTATTCTTACCACTTTTAAGTGAGGATTTCCTCAAGTGCATCTAAAATGTAGGCAAAGAGTCATGCATGCTTACCCCCACAAAAACATTACATAACCAATGTTGATGCTTCCCTCAGTTTATGGATTGATTCATATTCAACTCTCTCTCTTTTTATTTTTAAGACCATTAATAACTGCATGTAAACTCGGTTCAAGGCATGTTTGTCGACAAGTTTAAAGCAAGGTTCTGCTTGATTTGAGTATTATTATTGTATGGAAGAATCAGCTTCAAGAAAAACATCTTGGCTTGTATGTAACATGTTGCTCATCTAGAACAAAATAAAGCTAGTAAGTAGTTGCTGTAATAATATGTAAAAAAACATAAAAAGCAAACTTAATACTGCAAATCATGAACCATTTGTGTTAATTATGCAAATTAAAGCCCAAACCAAATAGAATCTAAATAATTCTGTCAAAGAAGTTGTCAATTCTTGCCATTGTGTTTGTGTTGTGTTTATCAGTAACGGATTTGGACTGTAATAGTCTAATGCAAGCTTCTATCGCAACACCGATTCAACACTCACATGATAGTTCTTAAGTAAGCCTCAATAAATTAGTTTATGTTATGACATAATGATAAATGTTATACTCATCTCCATAGATATTGATTATGCTTTGTAATATTAATTGGTTCCCTGAGACGTTAATTGAATACAGGGAAACAAAGTATGTATATTCGTGATCAACTTTGACAGCGAACCCAAAAATTCTGGAGAGTACAGTGGGACCTCTCCCTTTTCTATCTATTTTTCATTATTATCGTCATTGAGTCAAAATCTAAACGGTTTGATATTTAATATTTTATAAAATTATTAATTTTAAATAAAAATATATAAATAAACTCAAGCACATTAAATCAATAGTATTAATAAACTGTACATTAAATCAATTTTGCTAATCAAATTTTATCACATCATCCAGACCCAGCATATTAATCGAGAATATCTCCACCACCACTGGAGCCTTTGAGATTCTTACCAGTGTTGTTAAAACGTAGAGTCTACGTTGAAACGGTAAGGGTGAGCAAAAACGTAAACACGTAAAACGTAAGAATTTACTACGTACTACAAAAAAAATAAATCCAACATATATATTAATTATTTTTGTTGTAGATGCTTGAAAAGATTAGACCAAATTTGAAATGGAAGTTTGAGCTTAAGTTGTAAAATATTAGTCCCTTTTCAAAACTTTTTAAAAGTTTCAATTAGATCCCTATGTAAAGGCATGCGTTTTGGCAAAGTAGGTTTGGTTTCTTCTTGATTCAACTTATGCATCAGCCGACGAAACCCGGGCGCCGCGAATCGAACTTTGGACCTTCATACCTTCAGACCTTCTTCAGTTCTTCGTCTTTCATCCTTGATCATCGCCTTCATCAACCTCGATTCCATCCACCTCTAACCTCACCGACGACCTTGGCTTCTTTCACCATTCTTTCCGTCGCCGGCGAGTACCAGCCCCAGCGATGAGCGATCAGAGAAGAAGAGGGAAGCAAAGTCAGAACGCTTAACTCGGTCGTTTCTACCGTTTCGACCGAGTCAGAACGACGTCTCCACCGTTTCAGTGCAAAAGCCGTCTCAACCTCCATTCTGACTCGTTTGTCGCTGGAAAAACGTAAAAACGGACGTTTCAACGTTTTGAAACGCCGTTTTAACAACACTCGATTCTTACCTTATTGTCCAACGCAATCACAAGGATGTTCCTATCCACATTTGTATACTTTTTTTTTTTGGGATAAATTTGTATACTTGATTATGAGACTCAGTTTTCTTAGATTTGAAGCCCACACTCGATAGCTCCCTCAGTGGGTAACTACCAACCTTCATGCTAAAAACTCAAGTTGGTGGCAGAGGTGATAAAAGCTTAAGCACCAAGTGCACCCCAATTCCTTTAACCCATATCAGACATGGCCCCCAAGTTTATGCTAACTACCTAGGACTATCATTCCATCCCTCTTAAAGGAGATTTGTCCTCAGACTTGTTTTTGAGGAAAATGGGATTCGAACTTATGCAGGCTTTGATACCAAACCTTAGGAACAAAGCACCAACCATCATAGTAAAAGCTTAAGGCAATAGGAGAGGTGCACCCTAATTGAAACGCTAACCATCGTGTTGCTTGCTCAGGACAAAACTAAAACTAGTAATTAGTTGATGTAATAATCTATAAATCACATAAAAGCAAACTTGATACTACAAATCATGAACCATTGGTGTTAGTTAAGCAATGCACAAACCAAATAGAATCCAAATAAGTTGTCAATTCTTACTAATGTGTTTGTACTGTGTTCATAATTAATGGATTTGAACTATAATGGTATAAGGCAAGCAACACTGATTCAAAATTCACATGTTAGTTCTTAAGTAAGCCTCAGTAATTTAGTTTATGTTATAACATACTACTAAATTATTAATAATTGATGTTATACTCATCTCTAGAGATATTGATTATGCTTTTTAACATTAAGTTGTTCTCTGTGACATTTCACCAATTTTATAGGAATGATTTCTGGACCTCAACGGGAATATGAATCTCTAGAATCTTCCCCGCTGCTGTTGGCTACTGAAATTTCTATTCTCTGTTGCAATTTTTTTAACCATCAAACATTCCATTGAACTGACAAGTAGTGAAGTACATGAGGTAAAAGTTTGAGCAAATGGAATTGTGAGAAGATGAAAAAATAACCTATTTATACATGTCAGATTTAATATTTAATATTACAGGTTAGATTTTAAACTCTATGTATGAATCAATAACCTTGTGTGATCCCTCCGTCATTTTTTATATTTTTAGATGATTGAAAAAACAAGAGAAAATATGTCAAAAATCACTATTTAAAAATTTTATTGATTAGAATCAAGTATGTCTAATATGTGAGCCTGAAAAGAAAGCTATTGAACACATACATGCTATTTTTATGCCCTTGGGCTAAGTATTGTTGTTAGCAGGGACGGAGGCACACTAGTGCCTATGTGGGCAAGTGCAGACATAAAAATTTAAAAAATATATATATTGTAAAGGACTTTTATTGCAATTTATCTGATTGGGATAGTTGGTTAAAGCTTTCCCCAGTCAGCTACAAGGTCCCCGGTTCGAAACCCTCATCCCTTGTGTTTTTTTTTTTTTTTCAATCCCCAAATCCCCGTCCCCCAAACCCCTCGACTCTCACCCCCCAAACCTCTCGACTCTCACCCACTCCTATTCGATCCGTCCTCGCGCTCTCAGCTCCAAAGATCCGTCCTCGCGCTCTCAGCTCCAAACTTTCCCTCTGTCGTCGGCGTCTTCCGGATCCACCGTTGACCCACCCTTTGCCTCACTAATTGGTGTAATACGCTCGCAGATCTGTTCGTCTCTCGCCCGCACCCGCTCACTCAGCGCTCGAAGGGTTCGTCACAATTTCGTTTTCCAGTGCGTTCCCAATCTTTGTCTTGTTTCTATACTCCGACAAATTCCCGACGCAATTTCGAGCAAGTCTTTCGTGTTTTTGAATTGCTAGGTTCTGTATATGCTAAGTTCGAAAATGACCGGGTGAAGACTTGAAGCGTTAAAATTCAACGAGGAAGCTTTTCATACACCGCGGCCGGAGGAGGTGTGTGTATAAATTTAAATTTCTTGCATTTGCATATGCGAAGAAGATCAATCGATTCTCGAAAATGCAGGAGCCTATCAACGAAGCTAGCAAGATCTTCTTCATACAATGACTCGAGGTCGAAACCGCGAAAGAAGAAGCAGAAGCAAAATTAGAAGAAGAAGAAAGAGTACAAGATCAACGAAGCTACCTGAGGTCTTTTTTTAATTTGTTAATAAGAAAATTAGTTGATCATTCTTGCAATATTTGGTCTTGTGAGGCACTTATAAATAATTTGGCTCTTAGTTTTAATAGCAAAATGATTAAGGCATTTTTTAAACATGAGACCATGCTGCTGCCCATAATTTTTCACTGTATGCCACGCATTTGAGGACTATTGTTAGAGGCTTAAATAATTAACTTGATCTCTTACATTCTTAAGTGATGGTTGGTTGAACTCATGCATGCTAACTTATGTTGAACGTGATATATTTGATACGATTGATGATGAAGATATAATGCAATATTTTCAAGGAATGAAGAATCGAAGAATGCTTTTGTAATCGTTCGATGTAAAGGTTAGTTGACTCTTGATTATTCTTTTTCTATGTTAAGTTTAAGTTTAAATTTCAAATTGATTTGATAATTTCATGAGAATCATACTTATATCAAATTTCTTATATTCATTACATTCAATTCTCCAATCACACATGACTAGGTATTCTATTATTTTATATGGATTTATAGTTAAAGGATAATAATTTAAAAAAAAAAAGGATACAGGGTCATGTGTGATTAGAGAACCTAACAAAATAAATATAAGAAACTTGATGTAAGTATTTTTCATTTCATAAGCCGAAATTTTGAAACTAACATCCAAATAAATTGAAAAAAAAAATAATTACTCAAATAATTGACATTACAACAACAACATAGCCTTAATTTCACTAGGTGAAGTCGCCTACATAGATGAAACAAGCTTAGTCAGAAAAAACTAAAATCATTGTCATTAATATAATAAAATCTCATGAGGTAAAAAAAAAAACTCATAAATGATTATAAATTAGCAACAATTATAAATATTATAATATGTGTGTATTTGAATAATTAATAACAATATATGGGCGGTTTTTTTTTTTTTTTTTGTAAGAAAGGAATATATGGGCGGTTTTGTAATCCCTTTGTGGTGGCCTTTGATTGCGACGTTATTTATTGGAATGTAATACCCGATTAAGATTAAGATTAGTTCTTGTGAACAAGATTCAAATCCTCTCTCTTTTTCTAGAATCCCTTATTTACTCCTAAGTTTTTTTAAAAAAAAAATACAGTTCAAATATAATATTTTATAAAAGAGTTAAGGTGTAAAAATAGCCCTAAGCTTTTAGTAAAAGTGTATCTAACACCATATTTTGGAGGTGCAAAAATACATATAAACATTTAAAATGAGAACAAAAATGTCGTATGAGTTAAATTTAACTTAACAGTGTAACTTTTTATAGTGAGGCCCACACTCTTACGTCAACATTTGTGCTCTCATTTTGAATGTTCATGGTCTTTTTACACAGGTAGTGCTTGATGCACTTTTTCGTAAAAAGCTTATGAGTATTTATACACTTTAGCCCTTTATAAAACTATTGTTAAAAAATTTTATAAATTAAAATTTTTTATATTACAAGTGTGAGCTAGCTAGATTAAGTTTTAATATGTGAAATTATTATTTTATTTATATCCTATTAATACCATAATAATATTTTATAAGATATTATGAACCGTACATTATTTGATTTTAGAAAAGGGATTGGGAGAGGAAAATGGTTAAGAAGATTATGGGAGGAAAAGGGCATCAGATCATCTTTCATTGAATTTGATATGATATAAACTATATAAAGATAAACTTTCCTATGGATGGCAAAAAAGTTTAAATTTCAAATTGATTTGATAACTTCATAAGCCAAAATTTTGAAATTAACATTAGTATAAATTGAATAACATTACTAAAACCGTTCTCATAAAAATAATAAAATCTAATGATGTAAAAAAAAAAAAAACCTCATAAATGACTACAAATTAGCAACAATTATATATATATATATATATATATATATATATATATATATATATATATATATGGGAAAAACACTTCTCATGTTGTAGGAGAAGTGTATTTCATATCACACACACGTGAAATGGTGGAACCCATATATACATATAATTAGCATTATATGTATATGTGGGTCTCACCATTTCATGTGTGTGTAGGAATTTTTTTTTCCTCATGCAACATGAGAAGTTTAAACCCCTATATATATATATGAGTAAAATACTCTAACCTCCCTTCTATTTTTCCTTAATTATATAGGCATTCCCTCTATTTTTAAAACAAACATTTAAATCTAAATCGTTCACTCTGTTAATAATATTCTAAAAAGATTCTAAAAATATATTTTAAAATTGAAATTTATATAAAAATAATATTTATTTACTAATTTAACCTTAATACAAAATCCTAAATTTTAATTGATAGCTTATAATTATTCTAAATTTTTAGAAATTCAAGTAAGTTTTTTAAAATTTAGGAAAAAAATGAAATCATAATTTAAATAATTTATACAATCTCTTAAACCTATATAGTTTATTATATTTAATACAAGAATTTTGTTTGATATATATTTTTAGTCATTTAATAAATTTAAAATAAAATAAAATAAAATAAAAATCATGAAATATTAAAATTATAAATGTTATAATCTCCAACTTAATAAATTTTTAACATATTACAAAGTTTTTTTTAAAAAAAAAAAAATCTATCGAATTAAAATTTGGTGGGATTTTTTTTTTTTTTTTGGTGGTTTAAATAATTCTAATATTAAATAGGGGAATTTTGGAAAAACGAAAGTCTAAAAGTCAAACTTAACGATTAATTAACGGTTTGGGTGGATGAAAATAGAATCTGTCAAAATATAAATAAGGTTTGTGTAATATACATTATAATTTTAAAGGAAGTCTATAAGGGTTTTCAAAATAAATGAAAGGTTTGTATAATTAAGGTAAAATAGAAGGGTGGTTAAAGTATTTTGCATATATATATATATATATATATATGGGCCGTTTTTGCAGTCTCATTAACTGGTGGCCTTTGATTATAACGTCATTCGTATGTAATGTCCTATTAAGATTAGTTTTTGTCAAGGTTCATTAGGATCGGTCACTTTGAACCTGGTCGGAATCTTGGGTTAAGGGTGGGTGGTCGACTAGGGTCGACCGGAGTCAAACCGGTATTAATTAAAAAATATAATTTCATTAAAATAAGAAAAGATATTTATATTTTAATAATAAAAATATTTTATATAGAAAAAATAAAAAGATGTTTAATATTATATTGATTATTATTATTTTTTTAAAAAAGAGCACAGTTCTTCTTGGCTTGCAAACGTCTCAATTGATTTGTGGTTGAGTGGTTTCACGATTTTCGCTCACATAGCTAAGAAAAGTGTGCCAATTCAAGCAATTGTACGACTTCTATCACATCTCATTAACTCCACCCACACTGCACGCAAAGTCTCATATCTCTCCATTCACATTTTATATTTTGACCTCATTTCTTCTTCTTCACTCTCACTCTCCCCCCAGCCGCCTGTCCCTCCTCCACCGTAATCCAAAGAAATCATACCAAATGCTTGATCTGCTTCTTGTTCTTCTTTGATTTGCTTCTTGTTCTTCTTTGATCTGCTAAAGGGTGACAATGGATGGATCTGCTCATATTCTTCATCTACTCATGTTCTTCATCTTTTTCATCTGCCCTCATGTTCTTCATCTTTTTCATCCACCGTAACCCAAAGAAACCCTAACAAATCTCATCTGCTCATGGATGGATCTACACCTCCGTCGACAACGCCGTCTATTCTCTCTCACCATCTCTCTCTAAACGTCAACACCCGTTCTCCTCTCTTCTTCAATCGAGGTTTTTTTCAAAAAAAAAAAAAAGATTTTGTGACTCGGTCAACTCGGCCGGGTTAGGAAGCATGATTGCACATACAAAGAGGGAATGATTGCACATGGTTCAAATTTAGTGTTAGGAAGCATGTATCAAGTTTCCTGATCTTTTCTTCCTTTCTTCATTTAATATGTTCCTAGTAGACTCAAGGTTAATTTATCATAATCTTCAAGACTTTCACATGTTAGCGCATGATGTATTGCTCATATTCATTTTGTCTTTTTCTTTTGCTTGTGATTATTATTGATGCAGAGCAATGACTTTTGAAGTCCTTATATCTTCTATGTGCGTCTGGATGCTTTTCTAGTAACTTGCGTTGTTCACCAGTGCCACCAAAATTATGACAGATATCAGTAATCTGCCACTAAATTCTTAAACTCCAAATTGCCTACTTAATCATATTATGAATTTTTTAGGATAGTATATGCTTCCTCCGGTCTTAATCTAATTATAGAACAATATTTGGGAGTTGATCTTGGTCCTAATTATAGGACAACATTCAATTTTTTGTCAATTTCTTCCTAAAATACTCCTATTGATACTTTCTCAATAATAATTAAACACAATGATAATTTAATAATGCGCCTATATATTATATAAAATAAGTAATGCTTGCAACTCATTAATGTCTCATACATCTCAATTCTCCTGTTTTTTGTGAAAGCTTGGACAATTCTACAATGTCAGATTTTGTGAGAGCTCGAAAATTCTATGATATGTGTGTGTGTGTACGTACTTATATGTGTGTGTATACATATGTATATATATAGATATATAGAAATGTGTGTGTCTACACACACACACATATGGGAGGATAAACACACTCACATAGCACACATTTTTATTAGGGAAAAAAGGCTTACATCTCATGGATTTACATATATTCCCTGGACTATGAGAGCTCGGAGAAGTTGAAATTCCAGACTCAGAGAAGTCGTGTGACGTGGGAGAGGTACACATGCATGGGGCTATTGATTCAACAATATTTTCTTGAAGCCATTTTAAATTTTAAATAAGGGCATTTTAGAAAAATAAGTATAATTACCTAATTTAACTACTATTCTTAATCTCTCCAAAGTTTGGTAAATATGTCCTATAATTAGGATCGAATGGAGTATTATTTTTGTTTCACTAATCATACTCTGAAAGACTGAAACATCTCTATGTATGCATCAGTAAAAAAACTCCTCAAGGATTGTCCTCTTTAAATACGGTTAGCAATTTTATATATATATAGGATTTATCGTTTGTTATGTCACTTGACATAAGGTCTTATCATGTCATCCCAAAACTACGTCGTTTTGGGAGTTAGGGGAATTAATGAAGGATGTATTGGTATTTTTGTTTTTGTATTTATTATATGAATGTTACCAAAACACCCTTCATTAATTCCTCTAACTCCCAAAACGACGTTTTTGGGGTGACTTGACATAACCTTATGTCAAGTCACCCAAAACTACGTCATTTTGGGAGTTAAGGAATTAATAAAGGATGTTTTTGTATTTATTATATGAATTTTACCAAAAAAATCCTTCATTAATTCCCCTAACCTAAAACTACGTCGTTTTGAGAGTTTAATAATTCCTCTAACCCCAAAACGACATAGTTTTGGAGTAACTTGACATAACCTTATGTCAAGTGACATGACAAACGATAAACCCTATATATATATATATAAAGTGAAAATGAGTACATCATAAGAATATTTTGACCACTCAGATCATGGAAAATTTATTCATTTCGCACCTTGTTGATGTCTAAATATAATGATCTGACAGCTAAAATTTGTTCAAAATGACTCATTTTCCATCCACAAACTAGGACAATCCGAACTCTACTATTATCCCGCTTTTTTATGTAATTTGGAGTGTAAGAAGGTTAGAGGATTGCCCGAACACATGCTCGAGAGGTTTTCCGAGTGTCTTGGAAATTAAATTTTAGTTACAATCCATCCTATTGTAAATGAGTATAAGATTGTGACATATATTGGAAAATTTAAAACTTATGGGGTGATGTATTTTCTCTAACAATGTGTTCTTAGAGAAACCTAAATTTTGATCTCATTACAGATTTTTATATTTCTGATCATTACATTACAATAAATGGAGTTATGTTCAGTTTTGGGTCACTTCTAAGTAAGAAAATAAGAGGTATAGAGGGTTCTGGAGTACTAATCTTTTCGACTTAGCTCTGATACCATTTGTAACATACTAACGCGTCGCTCTCGATAGCTTATGTTTTGTTGTTTTTCGGGATGTTACAAGTGGTATCAAAGTCAGACTTATGTTTTTTGGATGTTACTAGTAGTATTAGAGTTATGGCTCAGTTGGGTTTCCTTGCTCTCTAGGATGCTATATCTCAGGTTTCCTGGCCCTTATGCTCGAGTTTCCCCTATTTTCTCCATTCTCTAAGATGTTACAAGTGGTATTAGAGTCAGACTTAGGTTTCCTTGCTCTTTGAGATGTTCTAAATGGTATCAGAGCTATTGCCTGACTTGGGTTTCTTTGCTCTAAATTAATGTTTCATGCTTGTTTCAAAACCATCACCAAATGGTAAATGGTGTCTTACCCTCTTTGCCTCAATAAATCATAGAGGACATTATCAAGAGGCTTCCAATGAGATCCCTTATGAAATTCAACTATGTCTATACACATAAAAAAAAAAAAATTCAATTCATGACATCGAATTTCGTAAGGACTTCTCAACTAGTCCAAGCAAAAGCCTTTACTTCTTATCCAGCGTAGCCATGAGCATGTTCTTTTGCATATATGCTTTCTTAATTGCAAGAAGCAGTTTTTTGAGCGTTGGGTTAGGCTAACGTCAGCTTCCTTCGTATTGACCCAAGTCGTGGGTTCCCGTGATAGCTTGGTGTGCTATGTCAATTATAATCCATATCCCTCTACTACCCTTTTAAGTAATCCGCAAACTAAAGAGGTGATAGAATTATCATTACACGTGCCTTTAATTTCTGATATTTCTTAAAATTTTAAAACGTTTTCGAAGTTTGATTTTGGCCATAGTCATGTTACAAATGAATACAAGATTGTGAGATTCATTGAGGATTTAAGACCTCGACGGTTAAATTATTTTCTCTTACGTCATGGTCTTGGAGAGGCGTGAATTTCGATATCATTAGAGATTTTCAAATTAATCTTTTTTTCTTAGTAGATGGAGTTCTCTTCTGTTTTAAGTCACCTTTAGATAATCGGAAAATAAAAGGTATTGAGGGTGCAAGGGCAATAATCTCTTTTAACTTGGCAACGGAGTTGTTCAGTGTGCATCGTTGCCTCGTTCATCAATAAATTCTAGAGTCATTCAACTGGCTATCGTTGATGACAAATTAGGGATAATTACTACTAACATGACTGAAGACCTGGATAACATTCTCTTTACATTGGGCTGATGGACGAATGTGTGGAGAGATGGAGTGCTAGGAAATTCATGGGAACTTTTAGTGCATGAATGTTAATCAATCAAGTGGTGGGCCCATGTTTTATGCAATATTAGAACTTGTTGTTTTTTTAGATATTACAAGTGGTATCAGATCAATACTTATCTTTCCTTTTTTTTTTTGTGTGGATGTAACCGATGGTATCAAAGTTATGGCAGTGGGGTTTCCTTTTTCTCTAGGATGCTATATCTCGAGCTTCCTTGCCTTTAGCTCAAGTTTCCTCAGTTTTCTTCGTGCTATAAGAGGTTGTAGGTGGTATCAGAGTCAGACTTAGGTTTCCTTGCTCTTTGGGATTTTCTAAATGGTATCAGAGCTATTGCCCGACTCGGATTTCCTTGTTCTCTTATATGTTACCGGTGGTATCAGAGCCAAGTTCAAGTTTCCTTGTTCTTTGGCTCGGGTTTCCTCAAGTTTTGTTATTATTAGAGATGTTATAGGTGGTATTAGAGCTATGACCAGGATTTCTTGCTCTTTGATACCTCTTTGTTTGTTTTCTTTTTCTTTGATACCACTTTATCTTGGTTTGGAAAAAAGCTATTTTTTCCAGATTTTTCATTCTCCTCAAGTATTTTTTTCAATATCGGTAAGTATCCTTCATTATTTTTTTAATAATTGTTAGACCCAAATTTTTTTTTTTTTAAAGATTAGTCGTCTGACTCGAAATATTTTTTAAGATTCGAAAATAAATTTTTAAGATCATGACAAGTATTTTTTTGGTACCAATCAGTATTCTTAAGTATCTTTTTAGTATCTATTAGTACCATGAAATATTTTTTTCAAGATCAGTCATTACTTTGAAATATTTTTTAAATATCCTAAAATAAATTTTCAAAATCATAAAGTATTTTTCAGTACCAATTAGTATCTTTTTAGTTCCCGTCAATACCCTGAAATATTTTTTCAAAATATTGAAATAAATTTTCAAGATCATGAAGTATTTTTTCAGTATCAGTCTGTTATGTATTTTAATTTTGTACACAGATTTACGTAATTTTTTGTAATTATTATGAAATTTAATGTTAAAAATATTTAAAATACAACCTTATCCTTTATATCCAATTATACCAAAAGCTAATGTCATTTTTTAACAAATTTGACCTTGAAAAAATTATTCTAATAACAATATCCAAACACTATCATTTTATCAAATCACTTTTGCAATAATCTATTCTATAAAAAGCTATTCTCAAAAAAAAAAAAAAAAAAATTACCTCATAAATCCCAAAAATTATTCTCCAAAATTTAAATTCAAACAGCCTCTAAGATGAGATATGTTTGCACGCATAGGAAATTCGATTAAGCATATATCTCACAGATATAGACACGTATAAACCTAATTTAAACACTCATTGAGTTGATTTCACGATACCACCTTTGTAGGGATCCGTAAAATACACGCATGGAGTGGATTAAAATTTCTACGAATCCCGTCCCAAGAGCCAGACCTAGCGTTTAAATTGGGTTTTCTATATGTTATTTTGACTTTTGGAAATTATTTGACTTTTGCAAATTATTTTAATAAATTGTTAGTTATATTAAATTGCCTAATATTGTCTCGAAGGGTCAGGACCATTGAATTTGTGTTTGTCCGATGAATCATCACCGCGTTCAATGAGTTTCGAAGGATTCGAATTCGTGCCTCACCCTTTTGAACTATTGAAATTATTAATCATTTGACAGATGAAATTCTGATTCTGTTGATCGATTGTTTTTTAAAATCGTTTTGATCCTGCAATCGTTGATTCTGCACATTGATGAATTTTGATGAAATTCAATATGATTTTGGTCGTTTTCGATATGATATGTGTTCTGAACATTTCATTGCATTCGAATCCATGTTTGAGTCTTGGGTAAAGGGACGAAAGAAGGACGCTGCAGTTCTTCGATGACCATCGTCGTCTCCTTCATTAGAATCAAAAATCGAAGGAACCAAAAGAGCAACAGATTTTCGATTTAATCTGTATGGGTTCGATTTGATTTTGAAAACTATTTGGTTAATACTTGTCCATGTTTCATTTCGGTTTTGTTTCCATGCTCACCGTCGTCATAATCGCCGGCTTTTAAGCCCCCGATCGCCTGAAACTGTTACTTGCAATCGCGGGTTGGGTAGGGTAACCTGCCTCGCTTGGTAAGAAGCATCAAACGTCGTTTTTACGCCAACACTGCGTCGTTTCATATCTCATGCAGAAAGCCTCTTCCCGTTTCAAAAAACGACATCGCTATTGGTTTTTTTTTTTTTTTGAGAAAAAAAGTTTTGAAGGGGTTCGACATCGGCCTCACTGCAAGAAGACAGCCCGGTTCTGAAGAGCTTAATGGGGACTTATGAGATCATGGGGACTTACGAGATCGCCTACTAAAAGTCCGTGTGGAAGAAGCGAGGATCAAACATACGTCCTTTTGGGACTTTTTTACTATCGCATCCAGGTTCACCAGCTTTGCGCGATTAGTCTGGATCGAGGTTGTCGGCTATCGGCGCATATGCGGGGACCTCTCCTGCGAAGTTTCAGATCCACAGCGACTGAACTCGAGACCTTCTTGAAGTTCTGCCCCAAGTCCTTCCACTTGGCCTAACTCCATTGAGACGTCCTTTGGGACTTGAACAAATCACTTACCATCTATGCCAACTCGCCGCTTTTGGTCCCTATTGAGACTCTTCATTTCACTTATTCGTAAGGGTGGGCCGGCATGCCACAGCCAAGATTTGGCCGAAGTCTTTGAGAGGCCTTAATGGGGACTACGAGATAGTCACTAAAAAGAAAGCCCCGACACGAGTGGGGATCGAACACACATTCCTTTGGGACTTGAACAAATCTCTTACCATCTATGCCAACTCTCTTTGGCCGCTTTTGGTCCTTATTGAGACTCTCCGTTTCACTTATCCGTAAGGGTGGGTCGACATGTTTCTGAGCCTAGGGAGTTTGTAGTTTTTGTTTGATTTTTTTCAATTTGTGGGCTGGACGAAGTTTTGGGCGTTTAACCATTTTTATTTTGTTATATTTTATTTTTTCCTGGGCTAAGACCGTCACTGGGCTGTGAATTTTGTTTTTTCAATGTCTATTTTGCAAACTGGGCCTCTAAGATAGCGTTTTAGTTCGAATTTTATGAATAAATTTATTGTAACAATATCGGGGTTTTGACGTTAATGTTTTTTTTTGACGCTTTATAACATTTCTTGGCTTTGTTGTTTTATTTCCTTTCTGGAAAAATCAATTCTGGCCCTGTTTACAATTACATTTTGAATTTTTCAGGGCTATAAAGTTTTAGGGGTTTAAACTTCTCATGTTGTATGAGAAGAAGAAGATTTCTACACACACATGAAATGGTGGGACCCAGACATATATATGATTAACATTACCATTTCATGTGTGTGTAACATGAGAAAAAAACTTCTTCTACAACATGAGAAGTGTTTTTCCCAAAGTTTTAATCTCCAGAAATAATTTTTGGGTTAAATAAACTTCTTGCTCAATTAAATTTACTTCTGTTTTATGTATAATTTTGATTACGTCACATTAAATTGTTTAAATTAATAAAAAGGGTTAATTTTGGAAACTTTCATATTCTGAAAAGATTTGCAAACTTATTGTTTTTATAAGTTATTTAATTGTCTAAATATCTGGAAAATTAACTTTAGACAATTATCTAAGGGAAAATCTCTTATAAAGACGGTTAAAATAGGAAAATCCTACATTAGTTTGATAAACTCAAAAAATTATTAATTAGGTCAAGGACCCAATTTAGAATATTTAAATATTGGTTATTTACCAATAATACTCCTAGTCCATCGTCCAAAGAAAAAAGGCAAGTGAAGTCGGATGTCACACTTGTACATTGGCTATAGCCATCCACATCCCCTACTCCATTGTCCTTCGGCTTCCCTTAGAGGATCTTGTTGGAGCTTTCACGAGACCCCGACCTCAAAATCGCAAGAACAAGGTTTCTTGAGAAGTGCCTACCATCTTAAAATCTAGCTTCCTGGATTTTTTCATTCTCGTTTGGTTATGTTCATTGTCTCGATTAATGTGAGTCTTGATCAAATTTTCCTTGTTTTGGAATCATGATAATCAAATCTCGATTCTGTCCTTCTACTGCTACATTTTTCGGCCTATTTTCACCCTTTTGCAGTTCATGCGGCAAAGAAGCTTCGGTGGCCATATCTGGCTCTCACCCTTGAAGATTACTCCCGAAAACGCCTCCAATAGTCGAAATCAGCGATGAGAGAAACACCAGGAGGCGACCGTTGCGCGTCTCTCCACCGCCAAAGTCAGTGTTCTTCGCCACCGCGTCGGTAAATATTTTGAACATAAAATTCCAAAACTCTTTCCTCTTCTTTTTCTCTCTCTCGCCGATGGTCCCTCTTCCTTTTGTCGATGATAAATTCTGAGTTTCTTTTCCGTTGCCCAAATCAATTTCCACTGGTTCTCTATTATCTTCTCAGCTGGATCTTGGATTCCGAATGGATCTTTCCAACTGGATCTTGAATTCCAGATGGGTCTTGGGCCTTTTCTTGGTTTTGGCATCTTAATACTAGATGGAAAGAATGGGCTCTAAATTACAAGAATGCAAGAAAGAAACACCTTGTGGGCTCAATTATGGTAGCAATAAACATCTAAACAGGCTCATAATACAACCTTGCTCATGATACCATGTTAACTAGTATAATTAGAGAAGAAAATAAAGAAAAAGAATATAAAGAATGATGTATTATTAACAATAGAGCATAATGCTCTTACAAAGACTAATTGTGATACTCACTTATAATATTAGTGAAGACCCCTTTATATAGACTAGGACCCTTAACTAACTCACTAATCCTAACTAATTCACTAACTAATCAATTATACCCTTATATTCTAACACTATCATTCCATCCCTCTTAAAGGAGATTTGTCCTCAGACCTATTTTTGAGGAAAATGAGATTGGAACCTATGCAGGATTTGATACCAAACCTTAAGAACAAAGCGCCAACTATCATAGTAAAAGCTTAAGCCAGTAGGAGAGGTGCACCCCAATTGAAACCCCAACCATCATGTTGCTTGCCCAGGACAATACTAAAACTAGTAATTAGTTGATGTAATAATCTATAAATCACATAAAAGCAAACTTGATACTACAAATCATGAACCATTGGTGTTAGTTAAGCAATGCACAAACCAAATAGAATCCAAATAAGTTGTCAATTCTTACTAATGTGTTTGTACTGTGTTCAAAATTCACATGTTAGTTCTTAAGTAAGCCTCAGTAATTTAGTTTATGTTATAACATACTACTAAATTATTAATAAAAAAGTGAAGGAAAGCGTTTTTTTGCCAACCAACTATTAAATTCAAAAGCGGTGTAGCCAAATAACTTTTAATGAGACCAAAAATGCCAAAAAAACAATTGAATTTGTAAAAAAAAATACAACTCCGTTAGGTTCACACCAACTTCCGTCTGAATGAACGCCACGTGGGATTTTGAAGAACGCCACGTGGGATTTTGAAGTCCAGCTCAGTCCCTTATATTTTTTGGTCAATGCCCAGGTGGCGTTTTTGGGTTTTTTTTTTCCCTGATGAATCCTATTTTTTATCAGACCCCCTGTCGACAAAACGAGAACAAAGAACCCAGCGGAGGACATCGACCTCGCCAGAAGTCGAATTCGATTAGACGGATTGGCTCCACCGGCGGAAGCCTCGGATTCGACGCTGCCTGTGACCGCTGAGAATGCAAAAAAATTGTTCAGGGTGGCGCAGCTGGAATTGGTGAGATCGAGACTGAGGAACATCCAAAATAGTTGTATCCCCTATCCAGAGTTTCTTCGGATCTGCGAAGAATGCTGTTCGGACAAGGATCAAGCGACGCGCGTTGCCAAGATTCTTGATGATTGTGCTACTGTGGTTATCTTGGGAGATTTTGTTGTTCTCAGGCCTGAACAGGTTCATACCTATATCCCTGTTTTGTTTTCCTCTCAGCTCTTATGGTTTAATCTGTTTCATTCTTTTATCTATTTTCTTTGTCCTTTTGGGGTTTCTACAGAGGGTCATGGTGAACATCAGAGATCGGTTTCACTTTTTGTCAAATTACGACATTTAACTACACATTTTTCTCCTTTTTCTTTGGAGACTACCGAAAACTGATAAACTTTTATGATGATTTTTGTTTTTTCCACAGGAAGTTGAAACTTTGTTGTTTCGCCAGATCTAAAACGTGTAAAGGATCCCACGTTTGAGATGGTAAATTAGGACTTTTGAAGGAACGCAAAAGCCCTTCAGCTTTCTTCTTTCAGACAGATTCATTCACTTTACCCAATGATAACATCCTTTTGGGATTAACTCTGATAACTTTTGGTTCTGTTTGAGAGAGAAACCATAGTTGACATTAGCTGTCTGAAACTTGGTCGATAACTTGTGTTTTTTATTCGAGACAAAAACAACAATTGACGGATTTAGATCAATTTAATCTTAGAGTAACCAATCTCTAGTGACATAGGAATTGGGCATGAGCTGACATTGGTCAGAGTATTACTCTTACTAATCATAATACGAATTCATGATAGCTCAGTAGTTGGGAAATTTCGGCATTTCACCTGGGAGTTGGGATCCTCTCGATTTGGTTCTTGATGAAGTAGTTGAAGTTAATGGGATAGAGGTCTAATAATAGAAGGTGGGTTAGATTAGGAGAGGGGTTACAAAACCAAAGAACATCAGAAATTTTCAGAAATGAAAATTTGAGATGACTCCTCTCTTTCGCTCGCTCTCAGGTGTCGAAGGATACCTCTGTTTTTCTGGGTCGCAAGTGGAACGGTATGGGTTATTTAGGTTATGTCGTTTTCTCCGTATGAAGCCAGCTGGAAATTCTTGACCAAAAACAAAATACGCCACCTAGGACTGAGCTGGACTTCAAAATCCCACGTGGCGTTCTTCAAAATCCCACGTGGCGTTCATTCAGACGGAAGTTGGTGTGAACCTGACGGAGTTGTATTTTTTTTTACAAATTCAATTGTTTTTTTGGTATTTTTGGTCTCATTAAAAGTTATTTGGCTACACCGTTCCTAGACTAATAGTTGGTTGGCAAAAACGCTCCTTCACCCTATTAATAATTGATGTTATACTCATCTCTAGAGATATTGATTATGCTTTTTAACATTAAGTTGTTCTCTATGACATTTCACCAATTTTATAGGAATGATTTCTGGACCTCAACGGGAATAAGAATCTCTAGAATCTTCCCTGCTGCTGTTGGCTACTGAAATTTCTATTCTCTGTTGCAATTTTTTAACCATCAAACATTCCATTGAATTGACAAGTAGTGAAGTACATGAGGTAAAAGTTTGAGCAAATGGAATTGTGAGAAGATGAAAAAATAACCTATTTATACATGTCAGATTTAATATTTAATATTACAGGTTAGATTTTAAACTCTACATATATATGAATCAATAACCTTGTGTGATCCCTCCGTGATTTTATATTATTTGATGATTGAAAGAAGCAAGAGAAAATCAGTCAAAAATCTCTATTTAAAAATTTTATTGATTAGAATCAGGTATGTCTAATATGTGAGCCTGAAAAGAAAACTATATTGAACACATACATGCTATTTTTATGCCCTTGGGCTAAGTATTGTTGTTAGAGATTTTGGAAGATGTGGAAGATGAGATGGAGCTGGGTGTTTTGAGAGAAAACCCTGACCCTAAAGAAACTGTTGTTAGAATCATTTGAAGTCAAATAAATGGAGTGCAACTGTATTATTTCATCACATCTTAAAGATAAAGATTAAAACAAATAAATACTAATTAAAAAATGTCCCATCACATCATCTTTCAATAATTTCATTTGATATAAACTATAAAGATAAAATTTCACATGGATGGCAAAAAAGTTTTAATTTCAAATTGATTTGATAATTTCGCAAGCATCATACTTATATCAAGTTTCTTATATTCATTACATTCAATTCTCCAATCACACATGACTAGGCATTCTATTTATTTTATATGGGTTTATAGTTAAAGGATAATAATTAAAAAAATAAGACACGGGGTCATGTGTGATTAGAGAACCTAACAAAATAAATATAAGAAACTTCATGTAAGTATTTTTCATTTCGTAAGCCAAAATTTTGAAACTAACATCCAAATAATAAATTGAAAAACAATTACTCAAATAATTGACATTATAACAACAACATAGCCTTAATCTCACTAGGTGAAGTCGCCAACATAGATGAAACAAGCTTAGTCAGAAAAAACTAAAATCATTGTCATTAATATAATAAAATCTCATGAGGTAAAAAAAAAAAAAAAAACTCATAAAATGATTATAAATTAGCAACAATCATTGTCATTATTTATTGGAATGTAATACCCGATTAAGATTAAGATTAGTTCTCGTGAACAAGATTCAAATCCTCTCTTTTTTTAGAATCCCTTATTTACTCCTAAGTTTAAAAAAAAAAAAGTTCAAATCATTGTTGTCAAACTTGCGAGTTAACTCTCCGAGTTTACGGTTTTTACGTTTCTACCATACAAAAACAAATCGAGTCAATGGTAAACTCGGGTTAGTCGTAAACTTAGTTAAACTCACGAATTTATACACCAATTTACCGCTTTTATGTTTCTAGCTTACAAAATTGTGTTAACTTACCCTTAAACTCATGTTAACTTTTTGATTTGATCATCAACTTTATATATAAATTTTATAGAAATTTCCTTATTAAATATGATAAATGATGAAAGTCATTTGATCATGATCATGCTCTATTGAATTTTTATAGAAATTTTTTGATTTGATCATGCTCAACGTTTTTACTTTTTTGATTTGATCATGATGTTGATGGATTTGATTTCAATTATGTGGATTTAAAATATATTTAAATCAAATTGTTGTTATTTTTATATTTTAATTATTTAAGTATACACTAATAATACCAAATTAATAATAAAAGTAAACTCTTACGAGTTTACGATACGAGCTTTACGCCATGTCACGAGTTTGCTTAAACTCACGAGTTTGACAACCTTGGTTCAAATATAATATTTTATAAAAGAGTTAAGGTGCAAAAATAGCCCTAAGCTTTTACTAAAAGTGTATCTAACACCATATTTTGGAGGTGCAAAAATACATATGAACATTTAAAATAAGAACAAAAATGTCAACACAATTAAATTTAACTTAACATTGTAACTTTTATAGTGAGGCTCACACTCTTACGTCAACATTTGTGCTCTCATTTTGAATGTTCATGGACGTTTTACACATGTAGTGCTTGATGCACTTTTTCATAAAAAGCTTATAAGTATTTCTACACTTTAGCCATTTATAAATCTATTGTTAAAATATTTTATAAATTAAAATTTTTTATATTACAAGTGTGAGCTAGCTAGATTAAGTTTTAATATGTGAAATTATTATTTTATTTATATCCTATTAATACCGTAATAATATTTTATAAGATATTATGAACCGTACATTATTTGATTTTAGAAAAGGGATTGGGAGAGGAAAATGGTTAAGAAGATTATGGGAGGAAAAGGGCATCAGATCATCTTTCATTGAATTTGATATGATATAAACTATATAAAGATAAACTTTCCTATGGATGACAAAAAAGTTTAAATTTCAAATTGATTTGATAACTTCATAAGCCAAAATTTTGAAATTAACATTAGTATAAATTGAATAACATTACTAAAACCGTTCTCATAAAAATAATAAAATCAATGATAAAAAAAAAAAAAAAAAAAACCCTCATAAATGACTAAAAATTAGCAACAATTATATATATATATATATATATATATATATATATATATATATATATATATATATATATATATATATATATGAGTAAAATACTCTAACCTCCCTTCTATTTTACCTTAATTATATAGGCATCCCCTCTATTTTTAAAACAAACACTTAAGTCTAAATTGTTAACTTTGTTAATAGTATTCTAAAAAGATTATAAAAATATATTTTAAAATTAAAATTTATATAAAAATAATATTTATTTACTAATTTAACCTTAATACAAAATCCTAAATCTTAATTGATAGCTTATAATTATTCTAAATTTTTAGAAATTCAAGTAATTTTTTAAAAATTTAGGGAAAAAAATGAAATCATAATTTAAATAATTTATACAATCTCTCAAACCTATATAGTTTATTATATTTAATACAAGAATTTTGTTTGATATATATTTTTAGTCATTTAATAAATTTAAAATAAATAAATAAAAATAAATATCATGAAATATTAAAATTATAAATTTATAATCTCAAAATTAATAAATTTTTAACATATTAGAAAGTTTTAAAAAAATCTATTAGAAATAAAATTTGGTGGGATTTTTTTTTGGTGGTTTAAATAATTCTAATATTAAAGAGGGAATTTTAAAAAACAAAAGTCTAAAAGTCAAACTTACGATCAATTAATGGTTTAGGTGGATGAAAATAGAAACCAAAATATAAAAGGTTTGTGTAATATACATTATAATTTTGGTCGGTTTTCAAAAAAATGAAAGGTTTATATAAAAGTCAAAATATAAATAAGTTTTTGTAATCCCATTTGTGCCTTTAATATACATTATAATTTTAAAGAACAAGTCTATAAGGGTTTTCTAAGTTAAAAAAAATAAATGAAAGGTTTGTATAATTTTAAGAATAAAAAGGGTGCTTGTGCCAATGTTTACATACTTTTCTGGAGGTGGAAAAATAATTATATTCAAAATTATATCTTTTTTGTATATGCATATATACTGTACACACATTTATAAAAGTTTATGAGTATTTTCACATCTTAACCCTTTATAAAACTATTGTTAAAATATTTTATAAATTAAATTTTTTTATATTACATGTATGAGCTGTCTAGATTAAAGTTTTAATTACTTAAATTAATTATTTTATTTATATCCTATTAATACATAATAATATTTTATAAGATATTTTGAACCCTACATTGTTTGATCTAAGGATAGAAAAGGGATTATGAGAGGAAAAAGATTAAGAAGATTATGGGAGGAAAGGGGATTCTGCGATTTTAATAAAAGATCTTATTAATTATATTTAATTAGAGATCATTGGAGATTCTGCTTTAGGCAAGTCTCATAACGCCCTAGGCTATATAAAGCTCTCATTGGATCGTGACGGTTTTCATTCGCGAGATTATTTCTTCTGTGCCGACAACCATGGAGGAAACGGAGATCAATGGCGCAGCACCATACCTCCCTGAAGAACTCATTACCAACATTCTCATGCATCTTCCGGTGAAACCCCTGATGCGATTTCGATGTGTGTGCAAATATTGGGAAAATCTCTTCAAGACCCCATTTTTCATCGCCGCTCACCTCCGCCAGAGTCATCAGAACCCTTTTTTAATATTCTCTCACGATTACCTATTTGTCCAGAAGGCGCCTCTGTTCCATTCCTTGGTGTTTTACTTCATTGGTTCCTGCAACGGCTTGCTTTGTTTCGTAACCATGAGGAGGTATTGCAGATTCCCTTTATCTTTTTTACTGTGGAACCCTGCGACTAGACATAGCATAGAGGTGCCTACGTCCAGAACTATTAATTACGATGTACATCATATGGAAATAGGATTTGGGTTCAGTTCACTTGTTAATGATTACAAGATACTGGTGATCTATGCCCTGTATTCTGATGGTATGGTTTGTGGAGTGGATGTCTATTCATTAAACAAAGGTTCATGGAAAGAAATAGAAGTTGGAAACTTATTTGATATATCTTGTGCCAGCTCAACTGTCTCTTGTAATGGAGCTATCTTTTACTTCTGGGTTGAAACTAGGCAAGGAGGTAATAGTTTCATTTGACATAGCAACAGAAGTGTTTACTTTGATACCGTGGCCTCCACTATCAGGTCATCCTACTTTTAACTTAACTCAGTTAACTGTGTATGAGGACAAACTTGCTCTACTTATTACAAGTTTAATAGGAGCCTCTTCAAAGGTTGATTTATGGGTGATGGAGGAAGACATGAGTTCATCTGAGGATAGATGGAATTGGATTAAGAAATTCACTAGTGACCCTTATCTTTGGGAATTTTTTCCTTGGACTATATGGAGGAATGAAATTGTCGTGTCTCGAACTGAAATTGGAGGTGAAATAGGGAAGAATGAAGGATGTCTATGTTTGTTCAATATCACTACTAATGAATTTAAGACGCTTGACATTCGTGGAAATAGCCTTCAAAATTTTGTTAATTATGTAGAAAGCCTTGTACTAGTTGTGAATATCACTTCTAATGAATTTAAGTCACTTGTCATTCATCGACATAGTGTTGGTGACATTGTTAAGGCTTTATAGATGTTTTTAATGGTTTGAAAAGCCTTGTACCAGTGACAAAATTGAAGAACTTTAATTTTAAAGGTTCATTATTATATTACATATTTCCTTTATGTAAATATTTTTGGTGGAAATTAATCCATGGAATTTTAGTTCTTTGCGTGCTTGCAAAGTTTTGATCCCATTTAGTGACGTTATCTAGAATAATGAATTCAATTTATTTGCCAGGGATGAATTTAGGTATTAAATACTTTATGTTTCTTATTTTATTTGACTCATTTATACTTTCCGTCTCTGGTGGTTTTTTTTTTTTTTTTTTTTTTAAAAAGAATATAGATATATAATAGGAGCATTATTTAATTGCCGTTGTTTTTTTTATCAACAAAATTGCCCTTGTTTGAGGATAACTCTTCACACCAAAATTGTTTTTTCTATGCTTTTGCATGAAGTAACAATGGCTCCCCTTGCACATTGGAGGAGATGAATACAAAAAGGATGCATCCAAAGAAGCTAATTAAATTACTTTAAAGTATTTATATTTTCATTTTTCTTCAAAATAAATTGTACGGCTTATGTTTAAGTAAATTACTCCTTTAGTCATTAATAGTATAAACATAGTTGATTTTTTTAGAAAGATTAAGAAAACTAAATAAATTATTTTAAAGCATTGATATTTATATTTTTTATATCAAATTATTTTGTCTCGACTTGTGTGTTTGATATACAATCAATGGATACATAAGCTATTTTATTTTAAATAGGGTAAAGCTTTTTGCTTCCAATATTGGTCCCACACTATTACAGGAAAAAAAATGTAATTTAAAATTCATTAACTAACTTATTAGAGGGTAAATCACTTAAAAGTGTTTTATTGAATGAACACAGGGCGAAAACGTATTTTTCTTCACCTTGCATTAATTGTCAATCCATCTTATTAAAAACATGAATATGTCATGTTTATATCAGAAATACTGTCAACAAATAGAAACTCAATTACTATTCTCAAGAACTCGTACAAACTCACTCAGAGGATAAATAGTCTCTATCTTCGAAATTGGTGCAGTCCATCCAAAAAAATCTAAAGAATCCTGAGAAATAACTTCTTTAATTTCAAGATCATCAAAGCCAGCTGCAAGAATGGAAGTTTCTTAAATTAATTGGATAAGAAAAGAAAGTTATAAAACTGATTAGAAATTAACGTACAGTTATACCAATCCAATAGGAGGTATATAAATAACAACAAATCTCTAAAAACCTAAGAAGGAAAAAATATAAAATCAGGAGCAAAAATAAATGTTGCAGAGAGAGGAGTCAGTAGTTCTTTGAAAGAAGTGTCGAGGACTACAGAAGCATGCCCTATCGAAACAAATAGATAGACAAAACATTGTCATCAAGCTAGCAAGCACATTTGTTTTTAGTAAAACTTTCAAGTACGCATGAGATATTTCCGGTCCATACTCCATATTATAAGTCACCTCTAACTACCTCACCTCAATTGAAGAGAGTTGGTTAACTTGTTAACTTTGTCTAAAAATGAAACATTTTTCCAACTTTGCCCATATCTAAGAGCATAGGGGAACACTACATTAGACTTCTAGTCTTTTCCTAGTAAAAAGTAATAGGGGTATTATTTGGAAACAATTTATTAATACCCCCAAGTGACTTTTATTGTAGACCAAAAACTTCTTCTAAAAGCGCCCTATATTTGGGATCGAAGGAGGGTTAGACTTATTCTCAAATGTGTTTTCTCTTAAATGATCTTAGTTTACATTTTAAGTTAGACTTATTCTCAAATGTGTTTTTCTCTTAAATGATCTTAGTTTGTTTGGAAACCCCTTGGAAACATGCTTTTGCAATGTTTAAGACAAAGCTACTCTTACATTATTATTCCAGCAGGTTCCCAAACATACACTAAACAGTAACACAGTGACAATACAATATGATGCAAGGCAACAAAGAATTCACATTAGGTGCTATTCCTTTAAAGGAAATGCAGAAAATTGATTAAATGAGATGGGAAACCGATTAAGTAGATTAAAGTCTTTAATCTTAGTTTTGGTGCGGTTTGGTTTTTGTTTAGGTGATTTTTGGATTCCAATTTTATTCCCTCTAATTAGAGTTCATTTTTAAGGGGTATAGATGTTAGGATTAGGATTTATTTTTTTTATTTTTTTTAATTTTTTATATATTCTATTTATTTAGATTAGATTATTTTATAATCCTCGTGTAGAATCTTGAGATGTGCTCAAGGAAATAGTATTAAATTTCATGAATTTTTCCTTTTTTTTTTGGATTTTGCTTAATCTAATGCTTTCAATGTGTTTAGAAGAGATTTTTGTGTAGGATAAGCGCCTAACATTGACATGGAGGTTTATCAAAGGCACGTGGTTGGTATTAAGAAGGGATTTCTAAGGAGGGAAGACCATTATTAATTAGCATGTTTCATAATAACTAGAGAGCCCTAAAAAGTAATTGGATAATATGCATACTTTTATGCTTGATTTCTCATGCATTTAGAAATATATTTTTCACCCTCGTAACTAAAATATCCGGAAATTAATTAATTTGAGATGGATGCCTAATTTGCATTGAAGGCTTCCATTAATCAATAATCTTCCGTTTCTTGATTGTCCAAACAGGTGGGAAGCGGACTTGTGCTTTTGCAATAGAATAGAAAGGATTTGCCTAATTTGCATTGAAGGCCGATAATCGTTTTCAGTTTGGTAGAAGGTTGTTTTGATATGAATTGTAGAGTTGTGAAAAAAATTCTCAAGTATTATAGCGATACATTTAAAGACTATAATCTAATCTAAATAAATAGAATATTCATTGCAAAAAAAAATTAATGTGATTTTACTCCTCAAAAAATATGCAATTCATTGCAAATGATCATAATCCCCCACGTTAATTAAATTTTGCATTTATACGAGGGAAGTGTACATATATGCAGTTCTTTGGGAAGTTAGAGTTTTGGATAAAATATGATATTGTGGCCCTGTTTGTACTTTCTTTGCTTTTATTCAAATTAAATAATGAATTTTTGGGTTTCTATGTGCTATCTCGTTTTGGAGAATAAATGGTAAAATTGCTTGTGTCATATTCATATCATTCTTCATATCAAGTTTGATACTATATTTGTGAATTTTCTCGGTTCCAATGGACGAATGACCACAATGGGTGTATATGTCCGTGATTTATTTCTGACAGGCGTTACTACTAAATCTATCACACTATTTTACCTGGATATGCTTCCTAGTATTTTTGTTTCGGCACATGCTCTCTTGTTGCTTGTGGAATTAAATCATCAAATGATATTGGCAAAGCATACCACGAACACTTGATAATGAGATTGTTCAATAATGTAGTGTCACACAAAGAGCAAGCTAAAATTTCATGTGACTCTCTATCATTGGATGCTTAAATTTGATTTTTCATGGTTTCGGGCCGGCAACAAATGCCGAGAATTAAAAAAGTACAAAATACAATAAGTTCTCTTTTGTTTCCCTCTTTTTATAACCCAAAGAAAAGCATTTAGTCTAAATGCTATGCATAAGATGCTGCTAATTTTTTTTTTGTTATCCAAAGAAGGTATGATATCCCTTTATAACTGAGTTAAAAAGGAAAAGGACAAAAAACAAAATAGAGAACAAAGAATCAACAGTGTAATAAATCTAAATCTCTTTGCATATCTATCAAAGGCACCCCCTGAGTGAGAGAGAGAGAGAGAGATGAACACCAAAGGAAAGGCATTAACACTAGCATTTCACTCCATGCCCAGCATGATGCTAAGCACCATGTGCATAGCGATGAAACCGTTGCATTTTGCATTGCAAGGCATGATCTTAGCCATTTGTGTGATCATGCTAACAGCACACCACATCATTAATGAAAGGAAACAACTTAAGACCACATACGGAGGTACAATGGTGTTGTTTCACGACCATACACAGTACTCAATATCACACTAAGCATTGAACCCAAACTCTACATTGTTCACACATACAAAGAGGGAATGATTGCACATTGTTCAAACTTAGTGTTAGGAAGAATGTATCAAGTTTCTGTAGGAATCTCACTAGAAACGCGAAAGCGAATCGTACCGACACGATGTAGGAAAAAGTTAAAACCTTCATCGTTTTGATTACCTGGAAAGATGCAGCGATCTGAAAGCCTCTCCACGAACAATCTAAGTCCACGAATAGTCCAAGACCACACTATGATCAATCTTCCAGACTATCTCTCGAGGGGAATGGGATGGTTGTGTGGGCAACCGTTCAGATAATAACGTCTGCCTCTAGGGTTTATTTCTGATGAAAGCCTCCTATTTGACTTAGCCGTCACAATGAGGAAAAAGTAGGTTTATATACTACTACATCCAAGACCTAACCCTAAACCACATGGGCCATAGGGTTCTTGGGTTGTAGTCTCACTTAAGCCTTATTGGGCTTAAGTGACCAAAGAGCATATTAACCCAACAATCTCCCACTTGTTCTTTAAGATACAAAACTTGAGTTCGTAAACCCAAGACCATGTAACCCATAAGCCATCATAATCTGATAATATACCTCATCCCTTGTATCAAGCTAGCCTGGGGATCTACCATTTGTCATTTATCAAGGCTCATGTATGAGCTGTCTAGATTAAGTTTTAATTACTTAAATTAATTATTTTATTTATATCCTATCAATACCATAATAATATTTTATAAGATATTTTGAACCCTAAATTGTTTGATCTAAGGATAGAAAAGGGATTATGAGAGGAAAAAGATTAAGAAGATTATAGGAGGAAAGGGGATTCAGAGATTTTAACAAAAAATCTGATTAATTATTTTTAATTAGAGATCATTGGAGATTCTGCTTTCTTAGGCAATCTCATAACGCCCTAGGCTATATAAAGCTCTCATTGGATCGTGACGGCTTTCGTTCGCGAGATTACTTCTTCTGTGCCGACAACCATGGAGGAAACGGAGATCAATGGCGCAGCACCATACCTTCCTGAAGAAGTCATCACCAACATTCTCATGCGGCTTCCGGTGAAACCCCTGATGCGATTTCGAGGTGTCTGCAAATATTGGGAAAATCTCTTCAAGACCCCATTTTTCATCGCCGCTCACCTCCGCCACAGTCATCAGAACCCTTTTTTAATATTCTCTCACGATTACCTATTTAATGATTTGCCGTTACGTTTGCTTGATTGCGATATGCAACTCCGAGATATCCAGAAGGCACCTCTGTTCCATTCCTTGGTGTTTTACTTCATTGGTTCCTGCAACGGCTTGCTTTGTTTCGTAACCATGAGGAATTGCAGATTGCCTTCATCTTTTTTACTGTGGAACCCTGCAACTAGACATAGCATAGAGGTGCCTATGTCCAGAACTATTAATTACGATGTACATCATATGGAAATAGGATTTGGGTTCAGTACACTTGTTAATGATTACAAGATACTGGTGATCTATGCCCTGTATTCTGATCGTATGGTTTGTGGAGTGGATGTCTATTCATTAAACAAAGGTTCATGGAAAGAAATAGAAGTTGGAAACTTATTTGATATATCTTGTGCCAGCTCAGCTGTCTCTTGTAACGGAGCAATCTTTACTTCTGGGTTGAAACTAGGCAAGGAGGTGGTAGTTTCATTTGACATAGCAACAGAAGTGTTTACTTTCATACCGTGGCCTCCACTATCAGGTCATCCTACTTTTAACTTAACTAACTTTACTGTGTATGAGGACAAACTTGGTCTACTTACTACACGTTTAATAGGGGCCCCTTCGAAGGTTGATTTATGGGTGATGGAGGAAGACATGAGTTCATCTGAGGAGAAATGGAATTGGATTAAGAAATTTAGTAGTGACCCTTATCCTTGGGAATTTATTCCTGGGACTATATGGAGGAATGAAATTGCCGTGTCTCGAACTAAAATTAGAGGTGAAATAGGGAAGAATAAAGGATGTATATGTTTGTTCAATATCATTACTAATAAATTTAAGACGCTTGACATTAGTGGAAATAGCCTTCAAAATTTTGTTAATTATGCAGAAAGCCTTGTACCAGTTGTCAATGTCACTTCTAATGAATTTAAGTCACTTGTCATTCCTCGATATAGCCGTGGTGACATTGTTAAGGCTTTTTAGATGTTTTTAATGGCTTGAAAAGCCTTGTACGGACAAAATTGAAAAACTTTAATTTTTAAGGTTATTATATTGCATATTTCCTTTATGTAAATATTTTTGGTGGAAATTAATCCATAGAATTTTAGTTCTTTGTGTGCTTGCAAAGTTTTGATTCCATTTAGTGACGTTATCTAGAATAATGAATTCAATTTATTTGCCAGAGATTATCGAATTTAGGTATTAAATACTTTATGTTTCTTATTTTATTTGACTCATTTATACCTTCCGTCTCTGGTGTTATATATATATATATATAAAATAGGAGCATTATTTAATTACTGTTGTTTTTTTTATCACAAAATTGCCGTTGTTTGAGGATAACTCTTCACACCAAAATTGTTATTTCTATGCTTTTGCATGAAGTAACAATGGCTCTCCTTGCGCATTGGAGGAGATGAATACAAAAAGGATGCATCCAAATACTACATCCGTTTATTACTTTTCAGGAAAGATTACGAAAACTAATTAAATTACTTTTAAGTATTTATATTTATATTTTTTTTTCTTCAAAATAAATTGTACGGCTTATGTTTAAGTAAATTACTCATTTAGTCCTTAATATAAGACATAATTAATTTTTTAAAGATTAAGAATGTTAAATAAATTACTTTAAAGTATTGATATTTATATTTTTTATATCAAATTATTTTGTCTCACTTATGAACTTATATACAATCAAATGGTATATAACATATGCTATAATTAACTAACTTATTTAGTTTCATTAATCTCACCAAAAAGTCAATTATGTCTTATATTAAGGACATGAGTATTTAACTTTATTAGTCTCTCCAAAAAAAAAATTTAGTGTGTCTTATATTTTAGACCGAGGTATGTTAAAGGTTAGCAAAATTGAATATTGGGAAATGAGTAAAGCATAAATTAATATAAAATAATTTGTTAATATTATTATTGGTTTATAATAAGAAACTTGCAAGAAATTTTACTCGCATTATCTATGAATAGTGGATAATATGATTCATTTTAAATATATAACCTATTATTAGAGCTTGCTCTCGCCGGCACCATAAGAAAAATGGGTCACCGAGTTTTGGCAGGAAAAATTATATCATTTCGTGAATGGTCTATTCTTTAAATTATTTAAGCTATTTTAGTTTAAAAATGGTAAAGCTTTTTGCTTCCAATATTGATCCCACACTATTACAGGAAAAAAGAAATTTGTAATTTAAAATTCATTAACTAACTTATTAAAAGGTAAATCACTTAAAAGTGTTTTATAGAATGAACACAGGGCAATCCGTGTTAATGAGGTCGGGGGCATTTAATCTAAAAAATCCTGAGAAATAACTTCTTTAATTTCAAGATCATCAAAGCAGCTGCAAGAATGAAGTAAGAAGTTTCTTATATTAATTGGATAAGAAAAGAAAGTTATAGAACAGATTAGCAATTAACGTACACTTATACCAATCCAATAGGAGGTATATAAATAACAACAAATCTCTGAAAACCTAAGAAGGGAAAAATATATAAGTCAGGAGCAAAAATAAATGTTGCAGAGAGAGGAGTCAGTAGTTCTTTGAAAGAAGTGCCGAGGACTACAGAAGCATGCCCTATCGAAACAAATAGATAGACAAAAAATTGCCAATTTATGACAGCAGGCGATCGGATCTACCCTGGGGATCTCAGACGGTTGCCAAGCAAAAACGTCCTTGTTGTTTCTCAGGCATTCTTCCAGTTCTGCCTAAACTTCGGGGTCCATCAAGCTAGAAAGCACATTTGTTTCTAGTAAAACTTTCAAGTACGAATGAGATATTCCGGTCGATACTCCATATTATAAGTCACCTCTAACTACCTCACCACAATTGAAGAGAGTTGGTGAACTTGTTAACTTTGTCTAAAAATGAAACATTTTTCCAACTTTGCCCATATCTAAGAGCATAGGGGAACACTACATTAGACTTCTAGTCTTTTCATAGTAAATTGTAATAGGGGTATTATTTGGAAACAATTTATTAATACCCCAAGTGACTTATATTGTAGACCAAAAACTTCTTTTAGAAGCGCCCTATATTTGGGACCGAAGGGAGTACATTTTAAGTTAGGTTTATTCTCAAATGTGTTTTTCTCTTAAATGATCTAAGTCTGTTTGGAAACCCGTTGGAAACATGCTTTTGCAATGTTTAAGACAAAGCTACTCTTACATTATTATTCCAGCAGGTTCCCAAACATACACTAAACAGTAACACAGTGACAATACATTATGAAGCATAAATTTATTTTCCAGTTTCCAGATGCAAGGCAACGTAACAAATGGCGTGAATAAAAAAGTACAAAATGCAATAAGTTCTCTTTTGTTTCCCTCTTTTTATAACCCAAAGAAAAGCGTTTAGTCTAAATGCTATGCATAAGATGCTGCTAATTTTTTGTTATTATTCAAAGAAAGTATGACATCCCTTTATAACTGAGTTAATTAAAAAGGAAAAGGACAAAAAAACAAATAGAGAACAAAGAATCAAGAGTGTAATAAACCTAAATCTCTTGACATAAGGTCTTATCATCTCTCCAAAGTTTGGTAAATATGTCATCCCAAAACACAAGTAAAAAACTCCTCGTTTTGGGAGTTAGGAAATTAATGAATGATGTATTGGTATTTTTGTTTTTATATTTATTATATGAATGTTACCAAAACACCATTCATTAATTCTCTTAACTCCCAAAACGACGTAGTTTTGGGGTGACTTGACATAACCTTATGTCAAGTGACATAAGCTTATGTCAAGTCACCCAAAAACTACATCATTTTGGGAGTTAAGGAATTAATAAAGGGTGTTTTTGTATTTATTATATGAATTTTACCAAAAAATCCTTCATTAATTCCCCTAACCCAAAACTATGTCGTTTTGAGAGTTCATTAATTCCTCTAACCCCAAAACGACGTAGTTTTGGAGTAACTTGACATAATCTTATGTCAAGTGACATGACAAACGATAAACCCTATATATATATATATATATATATATATATATATATATATATATATATATATATATATAAAGTGAAAATGAGTACATCATAAGAATATTTTGACCACTCAGATCATGGAAAATTTATTCATTTCGCACTTTGTTGTTGTCTAAATGATCTGATAGCTAAAATTTGTTCAAAATGACTCATTTTCCATCCACAAACTAGGACAATCCGAACTCTACTATTATCCTGCTTTTTTATGTAATTTGGAGTGTAAGAAGGTTAGAGGATTGCCTGAACACATGCTCAGAGGTTTTCCAGTGTCTTGGAAATTAAATTTTAGTTACAATCCATCCTATTGTAAATGAGTATAAGATTGTGACATATATTGGAAAATTTAAAACTTATGGGGTGATGTATTTTCTCTAACAATGTGTTCTTAGAGAAACCTAAATTTTGATCTCATTACATATTTTTATATTTCTGATCATTACATTACAATAAATGGAGTTATGTTCAGTTTTGGGTCACTTCTAAGTAAGAAAATAAGAGGTATAGAGGGTTCTGGAGTACTAATCTTTTCGACTTAGCTCTGATACCATTTGTAACATACTAACGCGTCGCTCTCGATAGCTTATGTTTTGTTGTTTTTCGGGATGGTACAAGTGGTATCAAAGTCAGACTTATGTTTTTTGGATGTTACCAGTAGTATTAGAGTTATGGCTCAGTTGGGTTTCCTTGCTCTCTAGGATGCTATATCTCAGGTTTCCTGGCCCTTATGCTCGAGTTTCCCCTATTTTCTCCATTCTCTAAGATGTTACAAGTGGTATTAGAGTCAGACTTAGGTTTCCTTGCTCTTTGAGATGTTCTAAATGGTATCAGAGCTATTGCCTGACTTGGGTTTCTTTGCTCTAAATTAATGTTTCATGCTTGTTTCAAAACCATCACCAAATGGTAAATGGTGTCTTACCCTCTTTGCCTCAATAAATCATAGAGGACATTATCAAGAGGTTTCCAATGAGATCCCTTATGAAATTCAACTATGTCTATACACATAAAAAAAAATCTATTCATGACATCGAATTTCGTAAGGACTTCTCAACTAGTCCAAGCAAAAGCCTTTACTTCTTATCCAGCGTAGCCATGAGCATGTTCTTTTGCATATATGCTTTCTTAATTGCGAGATGCAGTTTTTTGAGCGTTGGGTTAGGCTAACGTCAGCTTCTTTCGTATTGACCCAAGTCCTGGGTTCCCTTGATAGCTTGGTGTGCTATGTCAATTATAATCCATATCCCTCTACTACCCTTTTAAGTAATCTGCAAACTAAAGTGGTGATAGAATTTTCATTACACGTGCCCTTTAATTTTTGATATTTCTCAAAATTTTAAAACGTTTTCGAAGTTTGATTTTGGCCATAGTCATGTTACAAATGAATAAAAGATTGTGAGATTTATTGAGGATTTAAGACCTCAGACAGTTAAATTATTTTCTCTTACGTCATGGTCTTGGAGGGGCGTGAATTTCGATATCATTAGAGATTTTCAAATTAATTATCTTTGCGTCTCAGTAGATGGAGTTCTCTTCTGTTTTGGTCACCTTTAGATAATTGGAAAATAAAAGGTATTGAGGGTGCAAGGGGCAATAATCTCTTTTAACTTGGCAACGGAGTTGTTCAATGTGCATCGTTGCCTCGTTCATCAATAAATTCTAGAGTCATTCAACTGGCTATCGTTGATGACAAATTAGGGATAATTACTACTAACATGACTGAAGACCCTGGATAACATTCTCTTTACATTGGGCTGAAGGACGAATGTGTGGAGAGATGGAGTGCTAGGAAATTCATGGGAACTTTTAGTGCATGAATGTTAATCAATCAAGTGGTGGGCCCCATGTTTTATGCCATGTTAGAACTTGTTTTTTTAGATATTACAAGTGGTATCAGAGCAATACTTATGTTTCCTTTTTTTGTTGTGGATGTTACCGATGGTATCAAAGTTATGGCAGTGGGGTTTCCTTGTTCTCTAGGATGCTATATCTCGGGCTTCCTTGCCTTTAGCTCAAGTTTCCTCAGTTTTCTTGTGCTATAAGAAGTTGTAGGTGGTATCAGATCCAGACTTAGGTTTCCTTGCTCTTTGGGATTTTCTAAATGGTATCAGAGCTATTGCCCGACTCGGGTTTCCTTGTTCTCTTATATGTTATCGGTGGTATCAGAGCCAAGTTCAAGTTTCCTTGTTCTTTGGCTCAGGTTTCCTCAAGTTTTCTTATTATTAGAGATGTTATAGGTGGTATTAGAGCTATGACCCAGATTTCTTGCTCTTTGATACCTCTTTGTTTGTTTTCTTTTTCTTTGATACCATTTTATCTTAGTTTGGAAAAAAAGCTATTTTTTCTAGATTTTTCTTTCTTCTCAGTATTTTTTTCAGTATCAGTAAGTATCCTTCATTAATTTTTTAATACCTGTCAGTACCCAATTTTTTTTTAAGATTAGTCAATACCCTGAAATATTTTTTCAAGATTCTAAAATAAATTTTTAGGATCATGATAAGTATTTTTTGGTACTAATCAGTATTCTTAAGTATCTTTTTAGTATCGGTTAGTATCATGAAATATTTTTTCAAGATCAGTCATTACTTTGAAATATTATTTAAATATCCTAAAATAAATTTTCAAAATCATAAAGTATTTTTTAGTACCAATTAGTATCTTTTTAGTTAAAATCAATACCCGAAATATTTTTTCAAAATATTGAAATAAATTTTCAAGATCATGAAGTATTTTTCAAGATCGATCTGTTATGTATTTTAATTTTGTACACTGATTTACGTAATTTTTTGTAATTATTATGAAATTTAATGTTAAAAATATTTAAAATACAACCTTATCCTTTATATCCAATTATACCAAAAGCTAATGTCATTTTTTAACAAATTTGACCTTGAAAAAGTTATTCTAATAACAATATCCAAACACTATCATTTTATCAAATCACTTTTTGCAATAATCTATTCTATAAAAAGCTATTCTCAAAAAACAATTTTACCTCATAAATCCCAAAAATTATTCACCAAAATTTAAATTCAAACAGCCTCTAAGATGAGATATGTTATTGCTGCATTTAATTCTTCTCTATTTGACTTTTGCAATTTATTTTAATAAATTGTTAGTTATATTAAATTGCCTAATATTGTCTCGAAGGGATGAGACGACCATTGAATTTGTGTTTGTCCGATGAATCATCACCGCGTTCAATGAGTCTCGAAGGATTCGAATTCGTGCCTCACCCTTTTGAACTATTGAAATTATTAATCATTTGATAGATGAAATTCTGATTCTGTTGATCGATTGTTTTTGAAAATCGTTTTGATCATGCAATCGTTGATTCTGCACATTGATGAATTTTGATGAAATTCAATATGATTTTGGTCGTTTTCGATATGATCTGTGTTCTGAACATTTCATTGCATTCGAATCCATGTTTGAGTCTTGGGTAAAGGGACGAAAGAAGGACGCTGTAGTTCTTCGATGACCATCGTCGTCTCCTTCATTAGAATCAAAAATCGAAGGAACCAAAAGAGCAACAGATTTTCGATTTAATCTGTATGGGTTCGATTTGATTTTGAAAACTATTTGGTTAATACTTGTCCATGTTTCATTTTGGTTTTGTTTCCATGCTCCAGAAACTGTTACTTGCAATCGCGGGTTGGGTAGGGTAACCTGCCTCGCTTGGTAAGAAGCATCAAACGCCGTTTTTACGTCAATACGGCGTCGTTTCGTATCTCATGCAGAAAGCCTCTTCCCGTTTGAGAAAAGGATATCGCTTTTGGTCTTCTTTTTTTTATAAGAAAAAAAATTTTGGAGTGTTAAGATCGATTCATAAAAAAGCGCGGCTTTTCTTTGAGGCGTAATTTTAAGGCTTACGAGATCGCTTACCAAAGCGAGCCCCGTGACGACAGTGGGATTAACACACATCCTTTGGGACTTGAACAAATCCCTTACCATCTACGCCAACTCTTTTTACCGCTTTTGGTCCTTATTGAGACTCTTCGTTTCACTTATCCGTAAGGGTGGGCCGACATGTTTCTGAGCCTAGGGAGTTTGTAGTTTTTGTTTTATTTTTTTCAATTTGTGGGCTGGACGAAGTTTTGGGCGTTTAACCATTTTTATTTTGTTATATTTTATTTTTTCCTGGGCTAAGACCGTCACTGGGCTTGTGAATTTTGTTTTTTCAATGTCTATTTTGCAAACTGGGCCTCTAAGATAGCGTTTTAGTTCGAATTTTCTGAATAAATTTATTGTAACAGTATCGGGGTTTTGACGTTAATGTTTTCTTTTTCTTTTTTCTTTTTTCTTTTTTAAGAGTGACGCTTTATAACATTTCTTGGCTTTGTTGTTTTATTTCCTTTCTGGAAAAATCAATTATGGCCCCTGTTTACATTTTGAATTTTTCAGGGCTATAAAGTTTTAATCTCCAGAAATAGTTTTTGGGTTAAATAAACTTCTTGCTCAATTAAATTTACTTCTGTTTTATGTATAATTTTGATTACGTCACATTAAATTGTTTAAATTAATGAAAAGGGTTAATTTTGGAAACTTTCATATTCTGAAAAAAATTGTTAACTTATTGTTTTTATAAGTTATTTAATTGTCTAAATATCTGGAAAATTAACTTTAGACAATTAGCTAAAGGAAAATCTCTTATAAAGACAGTTAAAATAGGAAAATCCTACATTAGTTTGATAAACTCAATAAATTTTTAATTAGGTCAATGATCCAATTTAGAATATTTAAATATTGGTTATTTACCAATAATACTCCTAGTCCATCGTCCAAAGAAAAAAGGCAAGTGAAGTCGGATGTCACACTTGTACATTGGCCATAGCCATCCAGATCCCCTACTCCATTGTCCTTCGGCTTCCCTTAGAGGATCTTGTTGAAGCTTTCACGAGACCCCGACCTCAAAATCACAAGAACAAGGTTTCTTGAGAAGTGCCTACCATCCTAAAAGCTAGCTTCCTGGATTTTTTTTCATTCTCGTATGGTTAAGTTCATTGTCGATTAATGTGAGTCTTGATCAAATTTTCCTTGTTTTGGAATCATGATAATCAAATCTCGATTCCGTCCTACTACTGCTACATTCTTCGGCCTATTTTCACCCTTTTGCGTTCATGCGGCAAAGAAGCTTCGAGTGGCCATATCCGGCTCTCGCCCTTGAAGATTACTCCGAAAATGCTCTCACGATGAGAGAAACCTTGAAGATTACTCCGGTGAAAACGCCTCCAATAGTTGAAATCACCGATGGTCCTTTTTCCTTGTGTCGATGATAAATTCTGAGTTTCTTCTCCATTGCCCAAATCAATTTCCACGGGCTCTCTATTATCTTCTCAGCTGGATCTTGAATTCCGGATGGATCTTTCCAACTGGATCTTGAATTCCAGATGGGTCTTGGGCCTTTTCTTGTTTGGCGTCTTAATACTAGATGGAAAGAATGGGCTCTGAATTACAAGAATGCAAGAAAGAAACTAAAAGAAACACCTTCTGGGCTCAATGATGGTAGCAATAAACATCTAAACAGGCTCACAATACAACCTTGCTCATGATACCATGTTAACTAGTATAATTAGAGAAGAAAATAAGCAGAAAGAATATGAAGAATGATGTATTATTAACAATAGAGCATAATGCTCTTACAAAGGCTAATTGTGATACTCACTTATAATATTAGTGAACACTACTAAAAAATGTCATATTTGCGACGGAATTTGCGAGGGAAAAAATTCCGTCGCAACTTTTTGACAATTTTGCGAGGAAATGGGGAAAATTCGCCAATTTTCAGTTTCCCTCGCAAAATGGCCATATTTTGCGAGGGAAGTACAATTCCCTCGCAAAAAGTAGCCATTTTGCGATGGAACATTTTTCCCTCACAAAATTTGGGGAAATTGGGGGGAAATATCCCGCCAATTTCCCTCCATTTTGCGAGGGAACAATGTTTCCGTCGCAAAATGGGGATTTTTGCGAGGAAAGTATTGTTTCGCAAAAATTGGCCATTTTGCGAGGGACATTTTTTTCCCTCGCAAAATTGACATTTTTGGGGAATGATTTCCCTCGCAAAAACATACATTAACCTAAGTTGACTCGTCCTAAATCGATTGCTTGTCGTCTTCCCTTCATCCCTCAACTCTTGGTCACGTTCGTTCGCTCGTCGCTCTTCCCAAATTAGTATTCTGTTCTTGCTTCTTTCCTTCGGGATTTTTAACCTTGCATCCTCGCTCGTCGGCTCGACCTCGTCATCCTCTTCCGGGGCGCCTCTTCTCACCGGTGATGTCTCGATCCGTCGACGGTCACCACACGTTGAGGTAAATTTTCTTCCTTTTCGTTATGGTCTTGTAATCGTTTTTCTTGGCTTGCTTTGCTTCGATTACACAAGGGAGTTCGAAATAAGGGTTTGTTTCTTTAGAGAGCTCGAATCTCTTGCACCAAATATATTTCTTTGGGAGTTTGAAAGAAATTGCAAAGTTTGGTATACGATATGTGATTTTCAAAAAAAAAATTACCGTCTCGATCATGTGTTCTCTCGTGCGTATGAATCGGGTTTCCATTTCTATGTTTTATATTTTCTTTGTAACTCTTGTTGTTGGGACTACACAAATCCGCCTCTTCTATAATTTAATGTCGTGCTTTTATTATGTTTTGAAGGAATTTGTCAAGTTTAAACTTGGGCGGTGAAATAACACTAGCCATCGGTGAATTAAGAAGCTTGCAATCCATGTATGTTGGATTGATCCTCTATGTCTACTCGTGTGTTTTGGTTGTAGCATAGGAAAGTGGTCATTCTTGTTCAGGAAGTGTATGCATTAAGAATAGGGTTATGGAAAAAAGTTGAACTTAGGAATTCAAAGGGATAACTCTTAACAATTATAGTGGTTTCACTTTTAATGAGGAAGAAAGTGATCTTAATTGAATTGAATTGATAGTTTCCTTTGATGTAGTAATGGAAGTGTTCATATGAAATAATATGTTCAAACCCATATTAGTTTGATTCGGCCTAGATGTTGTGGCACAATTGTGATACTTGATTCCACTTTCGAAACACTTGTATAACTGCAATACTACCAAACTCATTGATTCATTGAAACCGATTTTTTTTTTTTTTTTTGCTGAGCATAATTATTGGTGATTTTTCAAATTTCATCCAACTTCATGCTTTCATGAATTCTTGAAATTTTGTTTGCTATTTTGTGTTCTTGACTGTATAATATTTGAATGACATATTCTTCTACACTTAAATTTTTTCCCTCCTTTAACAAAGGGATTGATAAAACTTAGATAACTTTTGAAAGATATGGGAATAAGGGGGAATCAAGTATGTCTCTGATTGAACATTTTCTTAATTCTTTTGATTCTATTGATTTGTCTACACCTAAGACTAGGAAATAGGAAATAGGACTAGGAAATAGGAAATCATACCTGCTATTATTAGGATCCTATAATCAAGGACAAATAATCAAGGGATCCTAATCTCCTAATGTATTTTCTAATATTCTAAAATATCACAAGCTAAATAAGGGCATATTTCATAATCAAGGGAAATGATTTTCCCTCGCAAATTGTGAAATTTGCGAGGGAATGTTGTTCCCTCGCAAATTTCTGAATTTGCGAGGGAAAATGGCATTTTTGCGACGGAAATTTGTTTTGCGAGGGCGTTTTTTGCGACGGAAGAGTTTCCGCCGCAAATCAGTTTTGCGAGGGAAAAAGTATGTTTTGCGAGGGAATTTTTCCGCCGCAAAAAACTGAATTTCTTGTAGTGGAAGACCCCTTTATATAAACTAGGGCCCCTAACTAACTCACTAATCCAAACTAATTCACTAACTAATCAATTATACCTTTATATTCTAACACTATCATTCCATCCCTCTTAAAGGAGATTTGTCCTCAGACCTGTTTTTGAGGAAAATGGGATTCGAACCTATGCAGGCTTTGATACCAAACCATAGGAACGAAGCGCCCAACCATCATAAAAGTTTTGGAGAGGGAGAGGTGCACCCCAATTGAAACGCCAACCATCATGTTGCTTGCCCAGGACAAAACTAAAACTAGTAATTAGTTGATGTAATAATCTATAAATCACATAAAAGCAAACTTGATACGACAAATCATGAACCATTGGTGTTAGTTAAGCAATGCACAAACCAAATAGAATCCAAATAAGTTGTCAATTCTTATTACTGTGTTTGTACTGTGTTCATAATTATTGGATTTGAACTATAATGGTATAAGGCAAGCTTCTTTTTTTGTGAATAATGCAAGCTTATGTTGCAACACTGATTCAACATTCACATGTTAGTTCTTAAGTAAGCCTCAGTAATTTAGTTTATGTTATAACAAACTACTAAATTATTAATAATAGATGTTATACTCATCTCTAGATATATTGATTATGCTTTTTAACATTAAGTTGTTCTCTGTGACATTTCACCAATTTTATAGGAATCATTTATGGACCTCAACGGGAATATGAATCTCTAGAATCTTCCCCGCTGCTGTTGGCTATTGAAATTTCTATTCTCTGTTGCAATTTTTTTAACCATCAAACATTCCATTGAATTGACAAGTGAAGTACATGAGTGTAGAAAGTTTGAGAAATATAAAGTGAGAGTTAAGAAAATATTGTAAGTTTATTTATTGAACATTAGGAAATTTTATCTAGACTATAATTATACTAATAGGTAAATGCCCATTGATTTTGTATGTTTTTGAAAGTGGGACCCTCAGTTGCATGGAAGGAGTTGGACGTGTAGATAGTGTAGGTGCTTGTTGAGTTGAAGGGGAAATTATATGGAGGACCCACCAAATTATTGTTGTTAGAGATTTTGGAAGATGTGGAAGAAGAGATGGAGCTGGGTGTTTTGAGAGAAAAGCTGACCCTAAAGTGTAATACCCGAAAATAATTATTTATCATAAATATTGTATTTTGATAAATAGTACACATTAAAATAGGAGAGTATGTTGTCTCTAATTATAGTAGTTTATTGGTTTGTTTTTGGTAAATTTTCCTTGGAATTTAAAAAGGCAGAAATCCAATTTTCTAAATAGGGATCATAAATTGCCCTATAATTATTAAATTAATACATGGTGCATAAATGACCATGTAAAGCCAAAAGTTGTGAGAAAATAATTAAACCAATTAGAGAAAATTACCAACAATTAGTGGATAATTCAATCTACATTAATTGAATTAATTTCATAAGCTTTCATAAAATAAAGTATCATAAGTGAAATCTTAATTAATTCATAATAGACAATAAAATGGCATGAAAATACCAATTCCAATTAAAGGGAATTAATAGCAATTTATGGACAATTAAACTAACATTAAATTAAATAAATGGATTAAATTCCATAATTATGGTTAGTGGCAATGAAAGAACATTAAATTAGGATCTTCTAACTTGATTAAAAATCAAGGACCAATTGAGATTTAATTTTAGCATCCTAATTAAATCTAAGAACCAATCATAAAATCACAAATCTAATTAGTAAAACCTTAAACACTACATTAGGAGTACTAATTAGGGATTAACTCATCAATCACCTTGATTAGTGATGGGGAACGATTTTGACCAAAGGGAAGGAGAGAGAAAATTATCAAAATATCTAGATATTGTTAAATAAGAGCACATGCAAATTTTGTGTAAAAATCTTCAATAGTGAAAATGAGATTTTTATCTAAAAGGAGTGGCTAAGGTTTAATAATCTCATAAAGTTAAAGTTAATGACTCTAATTAAAGTACCAAATTAACTTAATCCAAATAATTAGGAATAAACCTATAATGGATTAAGGTATTATAAATTGTGATTAAACATTCTTAAAAAGCTAGAAGCATATGGAATTTCGAATAAAAATTTCCCATCATGGTTGAGAAATTCTACCTAAATCAAGATTGGGTTTCATAAAGTAAATTAATGGTGCTAATTAATCTTGGAAATTAAACCCAATGATGATTAAGCAACCAATAGGAGAATAGAGATCATGATTAGATAAGACTAATTGAACAAACACATCAAAAGTAATTAAGGGGGAGGGGGCACGGTTTTTGCAAGGGAAAAAGGAAGAGGAAAACAAAACTTGTTCAAAAAAAAAAAAAAAATGATCAACAAAAGTGAATTGATTTGATTAAAGCAAACTTACCCATTAAGCTAATGCAATGAGAGGCTAGGGTTTGTCCATGTAAACTAAAGCACAATTCCATGGTCTAAATGCAAGGTGATATGTTCAAGTTTCTAGTTCATTCTTGGATAAGAACACATGTTGCATTAGGTGGCAAAATAAGTACAAGAGGTGTAAAGCAAATCTTGAAAATGGAAGAGGATAGGATTGAGGGGGGTGGGACGGTTTTCTTGGAGCAAAGGTGAGGATGAGAATTTGATACAAAACCTAGATCCAATGGCCAAGAATTAGGAAGAACTAGGTTTGAAAAATTCACACAATTGCCATTCCAAAATTCTATAAATAGGCACTCAAGCTTCACTTATTCCTCACACCAAAACCAACTCCAAGTAGTGGTTTTCTAAAGAGAGAAGAGAGCTAGTGAGAAGCAAGAAGGAAGTAGTAGCAACGTCTTCAAGGGTAAGTTCTATAGTTCTTAAGTTTTAGCTTTTAAATTCATATAAATTTATGCTTTGATCTTAAATTCCTAGAAGCAATTTTATTTTCATGTTTTTATGGTTAAAATTAGCTTTATTTCGAAAAAATAGTGAGGGTAGTCCTAGAGCAAAATTTACGGAAGAGAAACATCAAAGTAACGAAGTTCTGGCAAAATTTTATCGGTTAGGCGATTTCTGAAGTTAGCTTCGTAAAAGCCTTAATCCTATGGGAAGATGAAGTCATTTTAATCTAAAATTTTTCATGATTAAATTAGACATATAGACCTTTCCAAATATGCTTAGAACATGTTATTTTGAATTTTGTACAAGGAGATAAAAATTCTGCAAAAAGGGCTACGTTTTCTGAAAGTTTTCTGGGCAGAGGATGAATATGTAAAAACTGGGAAGTTTTAATAAAATCTGGGTAATAACCAATATTTTTTATTAAAATTAGACATCTTAAGGATTCCGAGGAATTTTACGGATCCTCGTTTCGATTTTTTTGGATTTAATTATGATTTTTCAAAGTTGATCAAAATTCTGCCCAAGAAAATCAGCATATGCGTTTTTTATAAAATGTAAGGGCAAAATAGGAATATCAAATCTCCTAAGGGTAGAAAGGACAATAGTGACTAAAATACAGCTTAAGATATTATTTATGAGAAAATAACGCGGAAATACTAATATAGGATATCCGAGAAATATCGGGAGACGTACCGACAAACAGACATACCGTGAAACCGAACGGACAAATGTACGTTCGCGACGTACTGTAGCACTAATTTTGCGTTTTTTTAGCTATTGCTTATTGCCCAGAAAAAAAAAGTGCATTTGAACTTTTACAAATCCATTATAGCTAATAGCTATTAATGTCCGGTGATTGCCCTATGTTTTTAAGGGCTTGGGTAGATCAAGATGTTTTGGGATTTATTTCCCAAGTGCCTTAATTTGTTTATTTTGTTTGTACTGCTGGCTTTGTAGCCTTTCTTTTTTATAAAAAAAAAATAGCTATTAATGTCCGATGAAACCAATCCTTTGGAATCTTAAACACGTCAGTGGTATGAGATATATGAAATTATTTAATGACTTGTTTTAATAGTTGTAAATTAATCTTTTGTTTTTATGTCATAAATTTATATAATAATATGTACTTAATTAATATCTAGCTTTAATTTTCCAGGGTGATTGTTTATCTCTTGAGAAACAAGTAAATTACTTTACCTCTACCGTGAAAAATGATCTCCCAAAGCAAATGAATGAAAATAAATTGAGTGACCATTTGGCCAAATCCATATTCCTTCTATTTATTGGCATCAATGATTACAACCCTGCGACCGACCAAAATATTACAGACAACTTTACTGGACCAGCCTTTGCTGACTACCTCATTCAACATCTTGTCCAGCATATCCAGGTTCATTTTCTATACCTTGTAATTTTTTGCCCGATCTATCATATACACTTTCGGGGTTAAAAAAATAATAGTTATCTATAATAAATATGTGTTGTTTTCCTAAAATCTCCCATTAATAATTTACATTGGAAACTATCCCAGATGAAAACCCTCTTGATAAGTGCAACTAATGAAAATAAATTGGAGAACAAAGTGAGTTAAAGTCTTACTTTTAGAAACTGAGGAGTATGTTTGATGGCTTAGCGTGCAACATCATGACTTTAGCATTAGCTTCTGGCACATATCTGTCATAAGAGTCATAAATACTAATTTATATACGAATTGGATTGATTTTTCTAAACATTACATGAAATCTAACTAATATGTAGTATTCATGATTAATAAATAGTATAATTTACAATCAATTTCTTATTTTAAGTTGATATTTATTTATTAGAACAAATTATCTCTGTATTGGAAAAGTTGACAGAATTTTAAGAAAAGGACAAGTTGAAACATTGAGATCTAGAAGCTGAGTTGCATAAAGTTTTCGTTTGGATTCAATGCTCTTCAATATAAGACGAGTATGTTGTTTGTCTAGCATATATAAACCACTCATATTAGAGTGGACTCTGCCTCTGCCTCTGCGAGTCTGTGTCAGGTGAGAAGGAAACCCCCAAAAAAAAACATGTAAACGGGCAACCCGTACCCATGACGGGCCCAATCTGGGCGGGCTTAATCCGGGGAAAATTGACCTAGGTGCGGGAGGTTGGACAGGTTGCGGGTCTCTTACTCACCCCTAAGTACAACTGTATTATTTCATCATATCTTAAAGATAAAGATTAAAACAAATAAATACTAATTTAAAAAAGTCCCATCAGATCATCTTTCAATAATTTCATTTGATATAAACTATAAAGATAAAATTTCACATGGATGGCAAAAAAGTTTAAATTTCAAATTGATTTGATAATTTCGCAAATATCAAGTTTCTTATATTCATTACATCCAATTCTCCAATCACACATGACTAGGTATCTTATTTATTTTATATGGATTTATAGTTAAAGGATAATAATTAAAAAATAGGACACAGGGTTATGTGTGATTGAAGAACCTAACAAAATAAATATAATGAACTTGATGTAAGTATTTTTCATTTCATAAGCCAAAATTTTGAAACTAACATCCAAATAAATTGAAAAAAAAAAAAGTAACTCAAATAATTGACATTACAACAATAACAACATAGCCTTAATCCTACTAGGTGAAGTAGTCTACATAGATGAAACAAGCTCGGTCAAAAACTACTAAAATCATTGTCATTAATATAATAAAATCTCATGAGACCAAAAAAAAAAAAATCATAAATGATTATAAATTAGCAACAATTATAAATATTATAATATGTGTGTGTATTTGAATAATTAATAACAATATATGGGCGGTTTTGTAATCCCTTTGTGGTGGCCTTTGATTGCGACGTTTATTAATTGGAATGTAATACCCGATTAAGATTAAGATTAGTTCTTCTCGTGAACAAGATTCAAATCCTCTCAAAATCTTATCTCTTTTTTTAGAATCCCTTATTTACAACTAAATTTCAAATTGATTTGATAACTTCATAAGCCAAAATTTTGAAATTAACATTAGTATAAATTGAATAACATTATTAAAACCGTTTTCATAAAAATAATAAAATCTAATGAGGTTAAAAAAAAAAAACCCCTCATAAATGACTATAAATTAGCAACAATTATATATATATATATATATATATGTGTGTGTGTGTGTGTGTGTGAGTAAAATACTCTAACCTCCTTGTATTTTGCCTTAATTATATAGGCATCCCCTCTAAAACAAACACTTAAGTCTAAATTGTTAACTTTGTTAATAATATTCTAAAAAGATTCTAAAAATATATTTTTAAATTAAAATTTATATAAAAATAATATTTATTTACTAATTTAACCTTAATACAAAATCCCCAAATTTTAATTGATAGCTTATAATCATTCTAAATTTTTAGAAATTCAAGTAAGTTTTTTAAAATTTAGTAAAAAATGAAATCATAATTTATATAATTTATATAATCTCTCAAACCTATATAGTTTATTATATTTAATACAAGAATTGTGTTTGATATATATGTTTAGTCATTTAAAAAATTTAAAATAAATAAATTATAATAAATATCATGAAATATTAAAGTTATAAATTTTTTAATCTTAAAATTAATAAATTTTTAACATATTAGAAAGTTTAAAAAAAAATCTATTAGAAATAAAATTTGGTGGGATATATATATATATATATATATATATATATATATATATATATATATATATATATATAGTGGTTTAAAGAGGGGCATTTTAGAAAAACGAAAGTCTAAAAGTCAAACTTAACGGTCAATTAACGGTTTGAGTGGATGAAAATATAATCTCAAAATATAAATGAGGTTTGTGTAATATACATTATAATTTTAAAGGAAGTCTATAAGGGTTTTCAAAATAAATGAAATGCTTGTATAATTAAAGCAAAATAAAAAGGTTGTTAGAGTATTTTACTCTCTCTTTGTATATATATCTGTATATATAGGCCGTTTTTGTAATCCCATTAACTGGTGGCCTTTGATTATGACGTCATTCGAATGTAATGTCCCATTAAGATTAGTTCATCTCAGAAAACAAGATACAAATCCTCTCAAAATTGTCTTTCCCTTTTTTTAGAATCCCTTCTTTACTCCTAAGTTAAAAAATATAAATTTCAAATACAATGTTTTATAAAAAGTTTAAGGTATAAAAATATCTATAACCTTGTGCCAATGTCTCGCACTACATACTTTTTCAGAGGTGGGAAAATAATCATAAACATTTAAAATGATAAGAGAAATACATCTCGGCGTTACTTTTATAGTGGGCCCGGGTTCTTTTTGTATATGCATATATACCATCCACACTTTTATAAAAGCTCATGAATATTTTTACACCTTAACCCTTTATAAAACTATTGTTAAAATATTTTATAAATTAATTTTAGGTAAAAGATTTCTCCAGTCACTGGATATAAGTTTATTTCCAATGACCCCTAAAACTACGTCGTTTTGGATTAATGAAGGTATTTCCGTATTTTTGTTTACTTTTTTATCATATAAATTTTACCGAAACACTCTTCATTAATTCATCTAAAATTACAAATACACCCTTCATTAATTCAAAACGATGTAGTTTTAGAAGCCATTGGAGATAAACTTATCTCCAGTCACTGGAGAAATACTTCCCCCATTAATTCTTTTTTTATATTACATGTATGGGCTGTCTAGATTAAGTTTTATTTAGGGTAAAAGAGCAATTTTACACATGACCTTTTCCCATGAGCGCCTAACATCACGACCTTTTTTCTGGAGCAAAAATACACACGACGTTACGTTTTGAAAGCAAAAATACCACGGGCCATTACTTGACCATCAACTTGGATGGAACGTGACGTGGCATTGATTGACCGACACGACGTGGAATAATTTTTTTAAAAAAAAAACTAGAAAAAAATTCAAAAAATTAGGAAAAAAATTTAAAAAAATAAAAAAAATTGAAAAAAATTGAAATAATTAGAAAAAAAATCAAAAAAGTAGAAAAATAATAAAAATAATTAGGAAAAAATTCAAATAATTAGAAAAAAAAAAAATTCAAAAAATTAGGAAAAAATTAGGGAAAAATTAAAATACCCCGCCAATGGGCCCCACCACTAGCAACCGCTGGCCTCCGGGTGCCTATGGCGACGGCCGGATAACCAACTGGTAGAGGAGGAGTTGTATATACGGACCGTGCGGTTGTTGAAGATGCACTAGGGTAAAGTTTGTTCATTGAAAAAAAAATAATTAATTAATTAAGATATCTTTTTGTCAATTCTCCCTATAGAAATAAATCTAATCGATGTGTGAGTCGACTAAGCGGGTGGGGCCCTTTGGCGGGGTATTTTAATTTTTTTTTTTGCGAATTTTTTAATTTTTTTTAATTATTTTAATTTTTCCCTAATTATTTGAATTTTTTCCTAATTATTTTAATTATTTTTTTCTAATTTTTTGGATTTTTTCTAATTTTTTATTTTTTTTTTTTTATTCAACATCAACGTCACGTCGTGTCATTCCAAATCATTGTGGCGTCGCATTCCATCCAAGTTAACGGTCAACTAACGGTCCATGGTATTTTTGCACAAAAAACGTAACGTCGTGTGTATTTTTTTCCAAAAAAGGTCGTAGTCTTTGGCGCTTTCCTGGGAAAAATGTCACGTGTAAAGAAATCGCTCCTTTACCCTTTTATTTATATCCTATTAATACCATAATAATATTTTATAAGATATTTTGAACCCTAAATTGTTTGATCTAAGGATAGAAAAGGGATTATGAGAGGAAAAAGATTGAGAAGATTATGGGAGGAAAGGGGATTCAAAGATTTTAACAAAAAATCTGATTAATTATTTTTAATTAGAGATCATTGGAGATTCTGCTTTCTTCGGCAAGTCTCTTAACGCTCTAGGCTATATAAAGTTTTCATTGGATCGTGACGGCTTTCGTTCGCGAGATTACTTCTTCTGTGCCGACAACCATGGAGGAAACGGAGATCAATGGCGCAGCATACCTTCCTGAAGAAGTCATCACCAACATTCTCATGCGGCTTCCGGTGAAACCCCTGATGCGATTTCGAGGTGTCTGCAAATATTGGGAAAATCTCTTCAAGACCCCATTTTTCATCGCCGCTCACCTCCGCCAGAGTCATCAGAACCCTTTTTTAATATTCTCTCACGATTACCTATTTAATGATTTGCCGTTCCGTTTGCTTGATTGCGATATGCAACTCCGAGATGTCCAGAAGGCACATCTGTTCCATTCCTCGGTGTTTTACTTCATTGGTTCCTGCAACGGCTTGCTTTGTTTCGTAACCATGAGGTATTGCAGATTCCCTTTATCTTTTTTACTGTGGAACCCTGCGACTAGACATAGCATAGAGGTGCCTACGTCCAGAACTATTAATTACGATGTACATCATATGGAAAGAGGATTTGGGTTCAGTTCACTTGTTAATGATTACAAGATACTGGTGATCTATGCCCTGTATTCTGATGGTATGGTTTGTGGAGTGGATGTCTATTCATTAAACAAAGGTTCATGGAAAGAAATACAAGTCGGAAACTTATTTAATATATCTTGTGCCAGCTCAACTGTCTCTTGTAATGGAGCTATCTTTATTTATGGGTTGAAACTAGGCAAGGAGGAGATAGTTTCATTTGACATAGCCACAGAAGTGTTTACTTTGATATCGTGACCTCCAATATCAGGTTATCCTAGTTTTAACTTAACTGTGCATGAGGATAAACTTGCTCTACTTACTACAAGTTCAATAGGGGCCTCTTCGAAGGTTGATTTATGGGTGATGGAGGAAGACATGAGTTCATCTGAGGAGAGATGGAATTGGATTAAGAAATTCACTAGTGACCCTTATCCTTGGAAATTTATTCCTTGGACCATATGGAAGAATGAAATTGTCTTGTCTGGAACTGAAATTGGAGATGAAATAGAGAAGAATAAACTACGTCTATGTTTGTTCAATGTCATTACTAATGAATTTAAGACACTTGACATTCCTAGAAATAATCTTTATAATTTTGTTAATTTTGTTAATTATGTGGAAACTACTTATAAATTTAAGAGGCCTAGAAATAATCTTTATAATTTTGTTAATTATGTGGAAAACCTTGTACCAGTTGTCAATGTCACTACTTATAAATTTAAGTCACTTGTCATTCCTCGACATAGCATTGGTGACATTGTTAAGGCTTCTTAGATGTTTTTAATGGCTTGAAAAGCCTTGTACCAGTTGTCAACATCGACAAAATTGAAAAACTTTAATTTTAAAAGTTTATTATTATATTGCATATTTCCTTTATGTAAATATTTTTTGTGGAAATTAATCCATGACATTTTAGTTCTTTGTGTGCTTGCAAAGTTTTGTCCCGTTTAGTGACGTTATCTAGAATAATGAATTCAATTTATTTGCCAGAGATGAATTTAGGTATTGAATACTTTATGTTTCTTATTTTATTTGACTCATTTATACTTTCCGTCTCTAGTTTTTTTTTTTTATATAAAAATATATAGATATATAATAAGAGCATTATTTAATTACCGTTGTTTGAGGATAACTCTTCACACCAAAATTGTTTTTTCTATGCTTTTGCATGAAGTAATAATGGCTCTCCTTGCACATTGGAGGAGATGAATGCAAAAGGATGCATCCAAATACTACATCTGTTTATTCACCTTTTTGGAAAGATTACGAAAATTAATTAAATCACTTTCAAGTATTTATATTTATTATTATTTTCAAAATAATTGTGCGACTTATGTTTAAGAAAATTACTCTTTTAGTTCTTAATATAAGACATAATTGAATTTTTAGAAAGATTAATAAAAGCTAAATAAATTACTTTAAAGTATTGATATTTATATTTTTTATATCAAATTATTTTGTCGACTTATGAATTGGTATACAATCAAATGGTACATAACATATGCTATGATTAACTAACTTATTAGCTTCATTAATCTCACGAAAAATCAATTATGTCTTATATTAAGGACCGGACGAGTATTTAACTTTATTAATCTCTCTAAAAAAAATTAGTAGTTCTTATATTTTGGACGAGGTATGTTAAAGGTTAGCAAAATTGAATATTGGGAAATAAGTAAAGCATAAAATAATATAAAATAATTTATTAATACTAATATTGGTTTAAAATAAGAAACTTGTAAGAAATTATACTCGCATTATCTATGAATAATGAATAACATGATTCATTTTAAATATATAACCTATTATTAGAGCTTGCTCTCGCCGGCACCATAAGAAAAATGGGTCACCGAGTCTTGGCACAAAAGACAACGCATTACATTTACTGGGAAAAATTATATCATTTCGTGAATGATCTATTCTTTAATTTTTTTAATATTTTATTTTAAATAGGGTAAAGCTTTTTGCTTCCAATATTGATCCCACACTATTACTGTTCAAATGAAAATTATGAATGAATATAACGTTAATCTGATTTCACACAATAACGAGTTTATTTAATTAAGAATTGGCATTTGTTGATTAAGGAATGGAAGGTCGTCAAGAATTTAATCTAGTAAATCAATTCGCTCCGGACTTTTTTGAGTAATGCTATGTTTAAAGTAGATCAAATTTCAAATTTAACTTCTATATTACTTGACCAAAAAAACTTCTATATTTAAAAGTTTTTATTTATTTATATATTGAGATGAATTTATCCATTAAAAAAACTTTAGATTCTTTATTTATACATCAATTACTACCATTTCAAATGGACCATGCAACTCTAGTTTTCACCTCTAAATAAAGATAAACATAAACAAAAATTTGTAATTTAAAATTCATTAACTAACTTATTAGAGGGTAAATCACTTAAAAGTGTTTACGTGTTAATGAGGTGTTAATGAGGTCGGGGCATTTAGAGCCCATTTAGATCCTCTTATTTTTAAATTAAATGCTACTTTTAAGCTAAAGCTAAAAAAAAAGAGCTTTTTAAAAAAAGCTAAAAATTTGTTTGATGAATATATAAATTTTTTAGCTTAAAAGTTACTTAAAAGCTAAAATTTAAAATAAGATGTTTGACAAAATTTTTGTCATAAGAACTTTTTCTAATAAAATTTTTCTCAATGAAAATGGCTTCATATCACATATTAAGAATCGGAGGTAATATGAGCCAACAACAAATACTTACCTTGCTCAATAAAAAAATTAATTATATAAATTTTAAAAATTGTAGAAATTAAATTAGTTTTACTTTAAAATTTTCAAATACAAATTAAAATAAATTATATGAAAATCATACTAAAGACTAATTTTCATTTATTCCATATATAATTTTATCTGAAAAAAATATTTAAATTCAACAAAAAAATTTAAATAGTTATTACGTTTTTGTTTACTTATAAAAATATAAAATATGAAAACTTTTAATAGCACATTTTTGGAACTGTATTATACTTTTGAAACGAGCAAAATGAATAAAATAATTATATTAGATATACTACCATAAAAATAGTAAATTGTGTGTAGACCAAGAATAGATTACGGGTTTTGTAACACCCCGTTTTCGTAAACGTTTTCTCGCGGATATTGATCAGAGTTGAGCAGTTGGAAATTTTTTTTCGAATTTAAATATGAAATAGAGTCCTTTGAATAACATTCATAATAATATGTGCGGTAGTCATAAGTGGTACGGTCATCCGAATATTTCTAGACAAAATAGACTATAATTTATTTTCTTCATCTACCTCTCTATCGACCTCTTTCCTTTCACCTCGTCCGAACACCATGGGATCCCGAAGCTATATCACAAATGAGATCCAATGCCTATTGGATCTCGGTGTAACGGTTAACCTCATGCTTATGTAAACAGTATATGCATGACAGATATCCACAACATTTCACAATATAAAAACACATCTCCACATATCGGCAATAACATTACACAGCCCCGCGTATGTATGTTATCCCTACCGCACACTCTCTCGGTGCCACGATAGCACGTCGTGTCCATAGCGCTAGGAAAACTCTAAACGGTGTTAACAATGCCATAACCCGTGTACTCATAACTCCACCATTTTTCAAACAAACAGAATCTCGTATATGAACACAGCAAACACATATAGCACACAATAAGCATCGATTAAGGTTACAATATGCGTCCGTACCTTTCCCGGTATAACGGTACTTTGACGGAAAACGGAAAAACGGGTAAAAAACGGCGGTATGACGGCGGTACAACAGCGGCTCGAAATGATACGATTAACCCAAATATCCTATAAGGATAACATTTATCAATATTTAAGACTATAACAAGCATTTTAGGTAAAAATTACCATTTTGCCCCCGAACCCTAATCGGCGGAATTTCGCCGAGAATTTATTTTCGCTCTATCTCTCTAGAATTTTGACAGATCTTTTCTCTCATCATATTTTGAAATATATGTCATATTTACCCCTAAATATGATATCTAGACTATCTTGAAAAATCAAAGATAAATCTAGCATTCCTACTATATCTACCGAAACTAAAGACCGGGGACCAGAAGAACTTACCCGAGACTTTGCTCGAGACTTTCTCCGCAGCTTCTCTCTCTAACTTCTCTCTAAGAGGCATATTTTTTGTGTGAGAAATGAAGAAGAGGAGCTTGGTATTTATAGAAGAGACGGATGGCGAACGGTAAATAATTCGAACTTCGATCTCGACGAATATGGGACCGTAGGATCGCATTTTTGAGGACAAAACACTCTTGGCCATCCATGGTCAAGATCGAAATCTAAGAGCCTAAAGTCAATGGATGAGTTGTCATCCATGATGGCTCTTGCTTTATGGCCTCCTACCGATAAAGCTACGATCGGTGTTCGTTTCGCGCGATTCGCGAAACTCAAAAATTCGGGCGTGTAACTTTGAAGATCTTTCCATCCTCATTCATATTATATATTTTGATCCTCTTTTTGATCATATCCAGGTATTCTCCGGTGCGTCGGAAGATATTCGGACAAACGCGTCGATTTGGAAATCGCTTAGATAGAACCAACTTCGACGGACAACATTCATTCAGATCGTAAAACGTCCGGTTGTTGCCTAACTTAATCTCGTGTTTAAAAAGACGCAATTGTTTCTATAGGTTCTCACTTTGCCTATCGACTCTACTCTATCCGATCAACTTTTCGTCTTATTTGAAATCGGGGTTTTCGGTTGCGGAAACAACGCTGGTAAATTCTTTCTTCGTGTAAAAATTCACTTGTTCTTAATTTGATCGATCGAAAAAGACTTTTACTTACGGTTTACCCGTAGAATTTATTTCTAACTTTTCCCCTCGATGCCTATTACCGACTCACCGCATTATATTATTATTTTATTCTAATTACCTTCACATTTATTTATTTTTTCTTTTATTTTTTATTTATTTTTCTAAGCATACAATATTTTATTAATATTTTTTTTATTTATTTAATAATTTCGAATTTCTCCAATTAAAAATAATTATTTAAATTATTTTTAATTCATTTACTTTATACCTTAATTATCCCATTAATTACCAGATTAGCCACTTACTAATTTTTGATAATTTTCTTAATTAGGATAAATCATTATCTCACAACTATTTTACTTACATTGGTATTTTATATCCCATGTAAAATATTAAAAATCATGGGGTCACTTATGATCCCAAAATAATACCTAATTTTGCCTCATTATTTTTCAAGGGAAATTATCCCAAAAATTCCTAAAATTAGAGACAACATACTTTCTAATTTTTTATAAATATTTTACTACCTCTTGGGATTTATCATAATATTTTTAGGCCATGTAATGCCCTAAAAATACATTTTAGCTCTTTATCTCTCCTAATTTCCATAGTAATTACCTTAGAAAATAAGATAATTATTACTTATTATTTGAAACCACATATTCACCTATAACATTTAAAGGAATATTTGTTTATAATTAATGGTCATCCGGGTATTGAATATCAAGGTATTACGAGTTTTCTTTTTTTTTTTTTAAATAAAAAAAAGAGCTTATAAAAGAGCTCTTATGAGGAGCTTATTTTTAAGCTTATTTTTTTTCTTCATTATAAAATAAGCTCTTATAATTATAAGAGCTTTTGTAAAATTCTATTTGGCATAGCTTATACTTATAAGGAGAAGATAAGCTAAAAATAATTTAGACCAAACAGACACTTAATCTAAGTCTTTCCACTCGAATATTTCAAAAACGTATTTTTTCACCTTGCAACTAATTTTTTCTTGCTGTTGTTTATGTGTCTTTAAAATGAGATTTAAATTAATACTCCCTCTCCTAATTATAGGAGTAAATTTTGGAGTTGGCTTTAGTCCTAATTATAAGAGCAAGTTTTAACTTTTGTCAGTTTTTTTTTCTTATAATACCCCTATCTATACTTTCTCAATAATAATTAAAGACAATAATAATTTAATAATATACCTATATATTTTATAAAGTAAATAATGTTTGCAACCCATTAATGTCATATAGACCTAAATTATAAATTTTTTTATATAATAATTTTGAACAATTTTTGTTATATTTTTCCCATATTACCCCTACTAATACTTGTTCTATAATAATTAATTTAACAACACGCTTATATTTTATCAAGTGAGATATTCTACTTTATTTTTTATTTTTAAATAAAATGATTTTAATATTCCTCTCAAAATGTTTTTTTTTTAACTATCCGTCTAAAGTGATTTTAAATTACCAATCATGTGAATCATTTAATAAATCAGTGACACCATTAATTCAACTCGGCATAGCGAATAAGACTTGTAATAATATGGAAAGAAAATTAAAACCGACTCCTCCCTTGATTAGGGGGGTTGGCTTTGATTCCTACAACAACCAATACAACATGGGATTACCAAAATACCAGTGGTATAAGACAATTAATAAAGTTTCTGTCGAGGGCTATATGTTGTCAATTACTGTTTGGTTGGAATTTTAGAAGGACACAACATCGGTGTGCTGATCAATTGCCTGAGGCCATTCGTCACTCATCAGCACAAGCATTTATTGGTTAAAGTATATTTTAAGTTTACATGAGGGTTGATTTTAATATTTAAAGTATATTTTTAATCCCAAAAATTTAATACCATTAATATTACTAAAGGAAAATGTTGACAGAGCAGGCTTAAATTTTTTAAATAATAGATACTTAGAGACCAATCAAAAAAATAAATTTTACCCTAAATTTTTGTTGGAAATAAGAAAAACAAACTTGGAACCCACTGGCCATCGAACACAATGGTCCAGCCGAAGAGCCATCGTGATTATTGGTAATTTTTCTAACGAAATGTCATTTTAAATTTTAGGTAAGGGTATTTTAGGAAAATAGATATAATTAACTAATTTAACTTCCCTCCTTAATCCCTCCATAATCTCTCAACTAACATTTTTCCAAAAAATGATTTTTTAAATAGCTCTTATAATTAGGACTAGAGGGAGTATCTTGCAAATTAAAATCACATTAAATGGAAGTTGCCCTGAAATATTTTTGGCGCTGACATCTTAATTAATTTCTAATATATCCATTGACACGCACTATCCTAAAATATATATTTTTCCACTAGCACCACCCAATAATGTCTCATTTAATTAGGAGAAGACCATTCCGGAAGCTGATCTTCTGAGCATCTCTGTTCTCAGCTTCCCTCAATATCTCTTAATCACGTCCATGCAAATGATCCAAGAGATGATAATGTATCACATGGTGAGGCTTTCAAAAATGAATCTTCTCCATCCATTGTATTGTAATAGCTAGGTCGCTCTGATCACTCAGTCTCATCACTGAGTGTACATGCCCTGCTCATCCTCTAGAACGGCAGCGTTTCTACAGTGTTTTGGGGTGGGGAATTTTTTTTTTTTTTTTTTTTTTTTGTATTCTTATTTATTTTGATTAAATTGTATATCTTGAAATATTTTTATGCTTAGTATCCCTAATTAATTAATTTATAATATATAATTGGCATGCACTATCCTAAAATATTTTTTCAGTAGTACCCAATATACTAAAATATTTTTTTCAAGAGCATCCAATATCTCATTTTAGGGCTGACCATTCCGGAAATGGATCTTCTAGAGCATCTCTTTTCTTAGCATCTCTCAGTATCCCTTAATCACGTCCATGCAAATGATCCAAGAGATGATAAATGAATCTTTTAAAAATGAATCTTCACCATATATCCATTGTGTTGTAATGCTGATCGTTATTCGACGTTATGCTTTGTGAGTTCAGCTTGACGGAAAAGCTTGCTGGTTCAACTTGCTATCATATTCATGATGGGCCGACTCCAAGACATCAATATTTTTATGCTCCCTTTCCATTTCCTCCTGAGAAGAACTCTCTTCTGCTAATCTAGCTCCATTTCCTCTTGTTATATATGTATTTCATTTTCCAGATTCCTTCTCCGGGATTCAAAATTTTGAGGCTTCTGTGCATCATGATCATTTACAGTTTTTTTAAAGTGCTTCTTTGGGAAGTCGAATAATCTTACAAAACTAATAATTTATTAAATTAGTAAGTTAAAGAGGACTCCACTAACTCATTCACTGAAAAAACAGATATTTAAATTTTCCTTCATACCAGAAGAGTCTGTGATGCAATGCTCTTAGGTACTGATGGGAACAATAATAAACTTTGTCCATTACTTCACCTCCGAATATCAGATGGATCCTCATAAGCTGAAATACAAAAGCCACAGTAGTCAGCCCACACTTCTAATGAATGAAATTAAATTGAGGAATAAATAAATCACCAGGGCTCGACAAAACAATAAAAACAAAAAACAAAAAAAAGGGTCTGACCCAGCCTCTATAATCGGCACTCAAAATTACCCAAAAACTGACAGAAATAAATATATATATAACTACATTAATTAATTGGATAAGCAAATGAAAGTTACAAAACAGATTAGCAATTGTCCAGAACTACGTACAGACGCATGCCCTATAGATATAAATAGATAGACAAAACATTGCCGTCAAGCTAGCAACCACATTTGTTTCTAGTAAAAATTTCAAGTACGCATGAGATACTTCCTATAGTCCATACTCCATATTATTAGTCACCTCTAACTACCTCACCTCAACTAAAGAGAGGTGGTTAACTTGTTAACTTTGTCCAAAAATGAAACATTTTTCCAACTTTGCCCATATCTAAGAGCATAGGGGAACACTATATTAGACTTCTAGTCTTCTCCTAGTAAATCGTACTAAGGGTAATATTTGTAAACAATTCATTAATACCCCACAAGTGACTTATATTGTGGACCAAGGACTTCTTCTAGAAGCGCCCTATATTTGTGACCGAAGGGAGTACATTTTAAATTAGGTTTATTCTCAAATGTGTTTTGCTCTTAAATGATCTCATCTTTAGTCTATCTATGTTTGGAAACATTCTTTTGCATTGTTTAAGACAAAGCTACTCTTACATTATTATTCCAGCAGGTTCCCAAACATACACTAAATAGTAACACAGTGGCAATACATTATGAAGAAGAAATTCATTTTCTAGTTTCCAGATGCAAGGCAATATATGCCGAGAATAGAAAAGTAAAGAATGCAATAAGTTCTCCTTTGTTCCCTCTTTCTATAACCCAAAAGAGAAGGATTTAGTCTAAATGCTATGCAGAAGATGCTGCTAATTTTTTTGTTATTATTTAAAGAAAGTATGATATCCCTTTATAACTGAGTTAAAAAGGAAAAGGACAAAAAACAAATAGAGAACAAAGAATCAAGAGTGTAATAAACCTAAATCTCTTTGCATATCTATCAAAGGCACCCCTGAGTGAGAGAGAGTGAGATGAACACCAAAGGAAAGGCATTAACACTACCATTTCACTCCATGCAGTGTGATGCTAATGCTAAGCACCATGTGCATAGCAATGAAACCATTGCATTTTGCATGGCAAGGCATGATCTTAGCCATTTGTGTGATCATGCTAACAGCACACCACATCATTAATGAAAGCAAACAACTTAGGACCACATACCGAGATACAACTGGTGTTGTTTCTCAACCATACACAATACTCAAAATCACACAAAGCATTGAACCCAAACTCTACATTGTTCACACATAAAAAGAGGGAATGATTGCACATTGTTCAAATTTAGTGTTAGGAAGCATGTATCAAGTTTCCTGATCTTTTCTTTCTTTCTTCATTTTAATATGTTCCCAGTAGACTCAAGGTTAACCTATCATAATCTTCAAGACTTTCACATGTTAGCGCATGAAGTATTGCTCATATTCATTTTGTCTTTTTCTTTTGCTTTTGATTATTATTGTTGGAGAACAATGACTTTTGAAGTCCTTGTATCTTCTATGTGTGTCTGAATGCTTTTCCAGTAACTTGCGTTGTTCACCAGTGCCACCAAAATTATGACAGATATTAGTAATTTGCGACTAAATTCTTAAACTCCAAATTGCCTACCTAATCATATTATGAATTTTTTAGGATAGTAGATTCTTCCGGACCTAATTATAAGATAACATTTGGGAGTTGATCTTGGTCCTAATTATAGGACAACATTCAAATTTTTGTTAATTTCTTCCTAACATACCTCTATTGATACTTTCTCAATAATAATTAAAGACAATAATAATTTAATAATGCATCTATATATTATATAAAGTAAGTAATGCTTGCAACTCATTAATATCTCATACACCTCAATTCTCCTGTTCTTTTGTGACAACTTAGACAATTCTACAATGCCGAATTTTGTGAGAGCTTGAAAAGTCTACGATATGTGCATGTGTGTATGTATATATGTATGTATGTGTGTAGTATGTGTATGTGCGTGTGTGTGTATACATATGTGTGTGTGTGTATATATATACAGATATGTAGACACGTGTGTGTGTGTGATGATAAACACACTCACATAGCACACATATTTATTAGGGGGGAAAAAAAGCCTACACCTCATGGATATACATATATTCTCTGGATTGTGAGAGCTCGGAGAAGTTGAGATTCCAAACTCAAAGAAGTTGTGTGACGTGGGAAAGGTACACATGCATGGGGTTATTGATTCAACAATATTTTCTTGAAACCATTTTAAATTTTAAATAAGGACATTTTAGGAAAATAAGTATAATTACCTAATTTAACTACTATCTTTAATCTCTCCAAAGTTTGGTAAATATATCCTATAATTTGCACTAAAGGGAGTATTATTTTTGTTTCAATAATCATACTCTGAAATACTAAAACATCTCTATGTATGCGCCAGTAAAAAACTCCTCAAAGATTGTCCTCTTTAAATACAGTTAGCAATTATACATATGTATGGATTGTTTTACTAAATATATAGAGTGAAAATGAGTACATCATAAGAATATTTTGACCGTTCAGATCATGGAAAATTTGATCATTTCACAATTTGTTGTTCTCTAAATGATCTTATAGCTAAAATTTGTTCAAAATGACTCATTTCCCATCCACAAACTATGACAATCCGAACTCTACTATTATCCTACTTTTTTTTTTTTATGTAATTTGGAGAGTAATCAAGGTGGTGAGAGGATTGCCTGAACACATGCCCAGAATTTTTGGAGGTTTTCCAGTGTTTTGGAAGTTAAATTTTAGCTACAATCTTGTTGTAAATGAGTATAAGATTGTGACATATATTGAAAAATTCAAAACTTGTGGGGTTGATGTATTTTCTCTAACAACGTGTTCTTGTAGAAACCTAAATTTTGATCTGATTATAGATTGTTATGTTTCTGATCATTGCATTACAATAAATAGAGTTATATTCAGTTGTGGGTCACTTCTACGTAAGAAAATAAAATGTATAAAAGGTGCTAGAGCAATAATCTTTTCGATTTAGCTCTAATACCATTTGTAATATACCAGCGCCTAACTCTCGATAGCTCATGCTTTGTTGTTTTTCGAGATGTTACAAGTGATATCAAAGTCAAGCTTAAGCTTTTTTTTTTTTTAATGTTACCAGTGGCATTAGAGTTTTAGCTCAGCTGGGGTTTCCTTGTTCTCTAGGATGTTATATCTCGGGATTCCTTGCCCTTAGCTAGGCTCGAGTTTCCTTAATTTTCTTCATTCTTTAAGATGTTGCAGGTGGTATCAGAGCCAAACTTAGGTTTCTTTGCTCTTTGGGATGTTCTACATGGTATCAGAGCCATTGCCTAACTTGGGTTTCTTTGTTCTAAATTAATGTTTCATGCTTGTTTAAAACCATCATCAAATGGTAAATGGCGTCTTACCCTACTTGCCTTAATTAATCATAGAGGACATTATCAAGAGGCTTCCAATGAGATCCCTTATGAAATTCAACTGTGTCTATACATATTGGAAAAATCTATTCATGAGATCGAATTTTGTTCAAGGACTTCTGAACTAGTCCAAGCAAAAGCTTTTACTTCTTATCCACTGCAGCCATCAGAATGTTCCTTTGCATATATCCTTTCTTAATTGTGATATGCAATTTTCTGAGCGTCGGGTTAGGCTAACGTCAACTTCTTTCGTATTGACCCAAGTAGTGGGTTCCTGTGATGGCTTGTTGTTCTATGTCAATTATAACCCATATCCCTCTACCACCTTTTTAAGTAATCAACAAACTAAAGAGGTGATAGAATTGCAATTACACAAGCCTTTAATTTCTGATATTTCTCAAAGTTTTAGAATGTTTCCAAAGTTTGATTTTGGTCATAGTCATGTTACAAATGAGTACAAGATTGTGAAGATTGTGAGATTCATTGGGGATTTAAGACCTCGGACGGTTAAAGTATTTTCTCTTACGTCATGGTCTTGGAGAGGTGTGAATTTCGATATCATTAGAGATTTTCAAATTAATGATCATTTCATGTCAATATATGGAGCTCTCTTCTATTTTGGGTCACCTCCAGGTAATTAAATAGTAAAAGGTATTGAGGGTGCAAGGGCAATAATCTCTTTTAACTTGGCAACAGAGTTGTTTAGTATGCATCGTTGCCTCCTTCATCAATAAATTCTAGAGTCATTCAACTGGCTATCGTTGACAAATTAGAGAAAATTACTAATGACATGACTAAAGACCTTGGATAACATTCTCTTTATACATCGGGCTGATGGACGAATGTGTGGAAAGATGGAGTGCTAGAAAATACATGGGAACTTTTAGTGCATGCAAGTTAATCAATCAACGGGACCCGTGTTTTATGCGATGTTATAGGTCGTGTTTTTTTTTTGAGATGTTCTGAGTGGTATCGGGGCCATGTTTTTTTTTTTTATTTTTTTTTTTTTTGGATGTTAGTGATGATATCAAAGTTATGGCTCAGTTGGGGTTTCCTTGTTCTCTAAAATGTTATATCTCAGGCTTCCTTGCCTTTAGCTCAAGTTTCCTTCGTGCTCTAAGATGTTGCAAGTGATATCAGATCCAGACTTAAGCTTCCTTGCTCTTTACAATGTTCTAATTGGCATCAAAGCTATTACCCTCAGGTTTCCTCAAGTTTTCTTGTTATCAGGGATGTTTCATGTGGTATCGGAGCTATAATTTGGATTTCTTGCTCTTTGATACCTCTTTATTTGTTTTCTTTTTCTTTGATACCACTTTATCTTGATTTGGAGAAAAAACTATTTTTTTCATATTTCTCCCTAAGTATTTTTTCAATACTTAGTAAGTATCATTCATTATTATTTTAATACCCACTAGTACCGAATTTTTTCTTCCAAAATTAATCGGTCTGCGAAATATTTTTTTAAGATCTTAAAATAATTTTTTAAGATCATGAAAAGTATTTCTTAGTACTTTGGATTAGTATCGTTAATACCTGAAATATTTTTTAAGATCAGTCATTACTTTGAAATATTTTTTAAATATCCTAAAATCAATTTTCAAGATCATGAAGTATTTTTTGATAATCAAGATCTTTTTAATTCCCTTCTAAGATTCTAAAATATTTTTCAATATTAGTCAAGATCTTAAAATATTTTTTTCAAGATCGTAAAATAAATTTTTAAGATCATGACAAGTATTTTTTTAATACCAATATTAGGTATTTTTGAATTAATCCGTATTGTTTCGATTTGATTTTGATACTAATTATTTGGTTAATACTCGCCCATATTTCATTTCGGTTTTGTTTCCATGCTCACCGTCGTCATAATCGCCAGCTTTTAAGCTCCCGATCGCCTGAAACTGTTACTTGGAATCGCGGGCAACGGCATACTCCATCAGGTTGCATCTGGGTGGGCTGGCTGGGTAGGGTCACCTGCCTCGCTGGGGAAGAAGCATCAAACGCGCCATTTGACGTCAAAACGGCGTCGTTCAAGTCTCATACAGAAAGCTCCTTCCCTTACGCCAAAACGGCATCTTTTTTTTTTTTTTTGAGAAGAAAACGGCATCTTTTGTTGGTCCCTATTGAAACTTTTCGTTTCACTTATTCAGCAGGGTGGGCCGACGTATTTCTGGGCCAAAGGGTTTTTTGTTTTGTTTTATTTTTTCAATTTGTGGGCTGGACAAATTTTTCGGCTTTTATCCATTCTTATTCTGTTATATTTTTCATCCTGGGCCGACATAGTCACTGGGCTTGTGAAATTTGTTTTTTCTAGGCCTACACTATTTTCCAAACTCGCCTTCGTAGATAGCGTTTTAGTTCCAATTTTCTGAAAATTTTCGGGCTTTTGACAATATTATTTTTTGTTAACTTTTGACAATAATTGTTTTTAAGAGTGACGCTTTATAGTTTATAACATTTCTGGGCTTTGTTGTTTTATTTCCTTTCGGGAAAAATCAATTATGGACCCTGTTACATTTTGAATTTTTCTGGGCTATAAAGTTTTAATCTCCAGAAATAATTTTTTGGTTAAGTAAACGTCTTACTCACTGTTTATTTAAATAACTTCTGTTTTATGTATAATTTTGATTCTGTCACATTAAATTGTTTAAATTAATGAAAAGGATTAATTTTAGCACATTTCATATTTTGAAAAAAATTGCAATTTTTTTTATAAGTTATTTAATTGTCTAAATATTTGAAAAATTATGTTTAGACAATTATCTAACCATTCAAATTTTGTAAAACTTCATTTAAGTTGAAACATGCACAAATTAATTCTTTAAACAATTTTTGGATGCATAAAATAGTGGAAGGATTTTAATTGATTGTTTAGCCACTTTTACGGTAGTGCGGTAAATATCATTCTTTGGGAAACTTCATATAAGTAAAAGCATATGCTATAGTAGGCTTATCAACAATGTTGAAAGGCTTTTTACTTGTCTAATTCAATCTTAACTTCATTCTGATCCATTTTTTGATCGAATGCTATACTTGCTTAATCATTTAAGCCTGTGAGCCACTTTTGAGATCGGTGCCATTTTTTATGCCATTAAGCCGGCAAGCAATAGTGATTACTTTTTTGGATTTGTTCCATTTTTTTTTATGTCGAATGAACAAAGGTCTTTTGAAAATATTTATATTATATAAACACTTTCATTCCAAGGTTAAACTTTGTCATCAAAACTCCATACAAAAATCCTCACCTAATCTATAATCCCCTCTAAGAACTTGGTCTGGGAGAAATATAAATTTTGACCTCATTAAAGATTTGATGAGAAAATAAAGTTAGGGAACAGTCATATGCTCATACTCCCTCTCCGTCCAAGTTAGGGAACGCCTAACACTTGGCCTATTCTTCTTTAGCCTCCAAATGCTTTCTTGCTGCCAAGGTTTCTCTAAAATCTCAATCCCATTCATAGCTCAATGCTCTCGACATTTGTTTCCGTGTTCTCTGTTATTTTTTCTTAACATTAATATACATTACATTGTCTTGTTTTATGTACGACCCTCGTACCATTAATACAAATATTTAATAATTTGGAATATTGAAACAAAAAGATTAAGAGGTAAAAGACTGTTAATATGATTTTAGGAAGAGTACGTTAAATCCTGTTTTAACGTATGACTATAGGTTCATTCTATATTGATGGTTGCAATGAAGATTCTTCCCTGCAATTGAAGGATGAAGATTTGGTCAATGTTGATGGTAATGAAAATGAGACCACTGTTAGAAGACAATTTCTAGAGCAACAGGTGTTATTAAAGCCAATTTTGGTTTCCTTGTTTTTTTTGGATGTTACAGCTCGAGTTTTCTTGTTCTTCAGATGTTACAAGTAGTATAAGAGCCTGGATTTTATTTCCTTGTATTGTTTATGTTATATTTGGTATCAGATTTATGGCTTGGTTGGGGTATCTTTGTTATCTGAGTTGCTACATCTTGGGTTTCCTCGTCTTTAGTCCCAGGTTTCTTCAGTTTTCTTTGTTTCTAGGATGTTGTAGGTGGTATCAGAGTTAGGCTTAGGTTTACTTGTTGTTTGGGATATTCTAGATGGTATTAGAGCTATGACCCGACTTGGGTTTCCTTGTTCTCTTAGATGTTACGGGTGGTATCATAACTAGGTTCAAGTTTCTTTGTTCTTTGGCTCAGGTTTCCTTGTTATGAAGGATGTTATAGGGTGGTATCAAAGCTATGGCTTGGATTTCCGCTTTCCTTCTCTCTGATGCCTCTTTATTTGTTTTCATTTTCTTTGATACCTATTAATCTGTTATCAATATATAAGTTCATACAAATGGAATATGGTTATAGGTTTAGTCAATATTGATGGTAGGACTATCTCCCTATGATCATATGTTGGAATTTTTTGTTTTGGGTTTCCTTATTCTCTAATACGTCTTTATCTTTTATTAAGATGTTAATGGCTTATGCACGTAAATTTGTGGGGTTGATGTATCTTTTTGGTCATTTCATCACAATTAAGGGAGTTCTGTTTTGTTTTGGGACAACTCTACATGAGAAAATATAGCGATAATATCATTTGATTTAGCAACTGAGGTGTTCTAAGTGACACCCTTGCCTGCTTCATCAACAAATGCTAGAGTCATCCAACTTGCTGCCATTGATGACAAACTATGCATAATTTCTTGTGACAAAATTGAAAACCCTCAACAAGACTCTCTTTACTTTGGGGTGATAGACAAACTAGTCATAAGGAGTTGCTCATACTCCCTAATATACTATTCAACACTCATATCTTCTTGTTTGACAGAAGAAATTTTGAGATACAGGTCTTGTTTGTGACTGGTGGGAAGAAATCTTTTATCCATTAGCCTTTTCAATTTAGCCCAAGATTTGAGCCTTCTCTTGCCTTCTCGGTTCCTCTCCATCTTCAAGTTCTCAAACTAGATTGATGCATACTTTTTGAGTTTGATGCTTGCAATTTTGAAGCACTTCTCATCATCAAAGTCTTTGGCTTTAAAAATTCGCTCAATAGAACGAACACAGTCCAAATAAATATCAGGATTCAAGCTGCTATCAAATTCTGAGGGTTCAATCTTCACATCTCTAAAGTCATCTTGGAATTTTCTCCTTCTTCTATCATGAGGTGTTGACTCATTTGAAGAAACACTTGAGTCACTAGCAGAAGAATCCTGATTGGTGGGACTATGAGTACTTCTGGAATGTCTCCTACGTCCATGATGATTTCCCTGGACAAGATTAGCAAGTGTTTGGCATAGTTCTTCAATCTGATTTTCAAGATTTGCAAGTTGTTGGTCACGCCTCATATTTTGATTTTGCTCACGATTTCTGTACCTTGGACCTTCGTCTTCCATGAAAACCTGTGGTTTGATACCAAGGTAATGCGTGATGGGTATAACAAAGAGGGAAAATAGATTGTAAAAATAAAAGGGATATATAAGAGTCTACCACAATTGAGATTAAAGGCAAAGCCACCCTCCCAACTGATAAAGAACTTACTTGCCTCACCACTAACCTAAGGTTAGATAAAGATAACAAGATTCAAGCCAAGTTTGAGAATTTGCAACACTCAATTTTCATTTTATCAAATCTGTCTCTGCATTACAAAATATCACCTCTTTATAGGGTAATTAAAAGCATGAGAATACAAAGAGAAATATAACTCCAAAAGTTATGTTGCTTAGAAAATAAAAACAACAATAACTAAACCCAACTTCCAAGATTCATGTTCCCAAGAGTTTATCACCACTAAAAATTTCTTTATTGTACTTTAAATGCTAAACCTTTGATCTTCCTTCATAGTTGACCCATTAAGGCATAATTTGACCCAAAATAACTTCTGAACCTAATTGAAACTGTGCCTTGAAATCAGAGCACGAATTTCCAGCTTCTCTAATCAAATGTAACATTCTAACTTCTGTATCAATATGCGTGAGTTTTTGAGCTACGGGAACAGATCACCATTTAAGACATGCCCTGCACACGGAGGATTGGACGGTGCTGATTGGCCATTCCCGACGTTTCAGTGTTATGTGAAAAGCATGTGGTTCTCACGCACTATCACCATGTTCTAAGTCTCAGCCATGCACCAACGCATCTTCTCCTCCAAGGTTTCTGACAGCTTCCTACTTTTTCGGTAGTGATTTTTGTTTTCTAGCCTATATCAGGTGGTTCCGAGGTTTGATCTTATTATTTTGTCACTGGGCTCTCTTTCTTTTCTTGGTGAGGCTTCCGATTATTGTTTGAGGTAGCTTTCTTTTTTGTTGTTTTTTTGGTGATATGTGGCTGTTTGGTTTGTTGTGGTTCTCTTCTTAATCCTTTGAGATCTTTATGGTTGTTCTCGATCTTGGTAATCTTGTTGTTGCTATTTGGTTTTTTTTTTTTGTGGCCGTTTGTTGTCCTCAATTTCTGTTTACTTTGTTCTTCTTCATGACATATTCTAAGACTAGTGTCACTACTAAGGTTGTTCATGTTGGTAACAAAATCACTGATCATAGGTTGAATTGGACAAATATTTGGATTGGAGCAAAACCGTTTGTATGTACCTACAAAGTATTGCAAAGGAGGACCACTTGTCTAAGATGTCTCCTAAGGATTGTTGGATATGATTAGTTTTGATGATGTCTTATATAGATGTCATTCTTAAGAGCAAAAAATTTGTATAATATATTTATCTCCTACATTGACTAACTACTATAATTAATGTAGATTAGACCAAGTTGAATTATAGAACAAGAAGGAGATAAGAGATTTCATAAAGAAGAAATTGGAGAAAATGTTAAGTTCAAGAAGAAGAGAAAATATTGAAGAAGGTAGAACTTACAGAGAATGATGAGTTTATGTTAAATGACGAAGAATGCTCAAGATGGGAGATGGAAGAACTTGATGAATGGAATAATAATATCATTATACAAGTTCCAAGATTGATTCTAGAAGTCTCCATGATCAAGTGGAAGTTGAAATGGCTCAATTCGGAGTTAAAATAAGCTACAATTGCATTCTTGAAGTCATGCTCGAGCACACCAATGTCATACTCGAGCACGTCACATTTCCAACTCCTATCACGCATAAATTTTGCTCATGCTCGAGCAGGCTCAAGCAAAGATGCTCGAGCGAGAGAACTATGCTTGCTCGAGCAACAACGTTTTTCAAAGACTTTGTTCATCTCTCATTTCGTATTTCAAATTTGGCGATCTCTCGGTAATTCGATGATATCTCCCAAACTAGGAATCGGATTGACATGAAACTATACTCTCAATTCGTCATTTGGATATAAAATTCAAGCCCAAAAGAGGTCAGATCAAGGATCTATGAATTGTATAAGTTGGAACTGAAATTCACGCCACACAGCAGACCAAGCTTTGCTATTTTGGGTATGTCTCACAATCTAAAAATCCAATTAAGCTGAAACCAGTTCCATTTGAAACTAGACTCACATACCTTTCCAAAAACATCAAAATCATGAAAACAAAAGATCAATTGAGGGAGATATGATGTTTTGAAGTTAATGATCGATTCGGGATCCGCAAAAAACGCTGGTCAAGAACAACCTCCATTCATATGATGATAATGGACGAAATACAATGAGTTTGGAGCTAATTCTTCTTGAATGGGAAAGAAGACTTAAAGATATTTCCTAGCATGGGTGATTTGCCAAATTTAGAGCTATATTGAAGACGTTATGCTCACTGAAAATTGACTCATGTACTGCCTATGCTATTATGTTTTGAAAGTCAATGGAGTTTGAGATTTGCACAAGATCATGGTAGGCAGCAACCTGACACTCGAAGGCAGCCTACTCGAGCATAGTAGATGGAGTGCTCGAGCATCATCGGGCTAAAGCGAAGATTTGCAAATTGAAAGTCATGCCCGAGCGAGTAATAGGCTTGCTCGAGCGGAGGTAATGTAATACCCTAAAATTCCTATTTGTCATCAATACTATATTTTGATAAATAATACATATTAAATATAAAGGTGAATATTTGTCTCAAGAAATTATAATCTATTGATTATATTTTCATCCAAATTCCACTTTGGAATTAATTAACGAATGGTTAATTATGAGACATTATTTAGGAGCTATTTAATATGACATAAATAACACATAAAAAGGTAATTAATTTATAACCAAAAGGAGGAATGTAATATCCCAAATTTTTGAATTTGGAAACAAGAAATGTTTTATGAGAATTTATTATGAAAATTTGGCCTAAATAGTTTTAAAGCTATTTTACGGATTTTGAGGCCTATTTTCCCAATAATTCAAGGAAAAATAGTTAGAGGATAATTTTTGGTCTAGAAATTTTAGAACCAATATTTTATGGCCTAGAGAGTTAATTATGGAAGAAAATTCTTATATGGAATTAAGGATTTTATTTTCCAATACTTATTTAATATTTGCAAATAAATATTAAATGGTAGTTTTTGGTGGATGGAATAGGTAAGTGGAATAGTAGTTTTTGGTGGATGGAATAGGTAATTAGAATGGTAGTTTTTGGTAGATGGAAGAAGAGTGTTTGGTTTATAAGGAATGTTTGGTTAAGGAAGAAATATGGTTGGAATAGGCCTTGAATTTTCACTATAAATAGAGGCCTTTGCTCTCCATAATTCTCACACCAAACTCAACCAAAGTAGATGAGTTTAGAAGCAAGAGTAGAGAGGAAATCATAGTGGGAAGCAAGAAGGAGGAGGAAGTTCTTCAAGAGGTAAGCAAAGCTTTTAGTTTCTAGTCTTAAGTTTTGTAGATTTTAGTTTAAATGTTGTTTTGATTTTTAATCTTCCAATATATTTTTTTTATCATGTTTTTATGGTTAGAAATGATTTTATTTCGAAAAAATGATGGAAAAGGTTATATAGCAGAATTTTTGGAAGCTAATCATAAAGTAGCGAAACTCTGGCGAAATTTTATCGGTAAGCAATTTTTGAAGTCAGGGGTAAAAACGTCAGTATTTTATATTGAAGATGAATTTATAAAATTCGGAGAAAATTCATGGTAAAAGTAGACATATAGACCTTTTCAAATATACAAAGAGTGTATTATTTCAAGTTCTGTGCTAGGAGATAAAAATGTCCAAAGTTGGGCTACGTGTTTCTGGAATATTTCTTGACAGAGGATGAACACGTGAAAACTGGGAATTATTCTTAATATCTGGACAAGAACCAGTATTTTTCCTCAAAACTATACATCCTAAGGATTCCGGGGAATTTTACGGATCCTCGTTTCGATGTTTGTAGAATTAATTATGATTTTTCAAAGTTAATCAAAAATTCTGCCCAGAAATTCAGTATTGCGTTTTTAAGAAAATGTAAGGGTAATAATGGAATAATAAATCCACCAAGGGTAGGAAGGTAAAATTAACCTTTTGGATATTATTCTAAGTGTTATGGTAATATGTTAGGATATCCAAGGATTCCGGAGTCAGATTTGAAGGACGGGCATATTACTATTCATAAGTAGTGACGTATTTATGAATAGTATCGTATGCATGAATAGTAAATTACTATTCACATGGAAGGAAGGTACGTTCGCGTACAGTAACTTTAACTCTGATATGACTTGTATGCATGTATGAGATGGAATGATTTCATAGAGTCATGGACAAGACTTGGTCTTGGGTCATGCACCGTGGTTAAGACTTCTGTCTTGAATCACCGTTTATATACATTCAATTTTGATACGGGTTATAGTCTTGATAATGCCGTGAGATTGTTTTCCTAGCGCGAGGACACGAGTGTACATCGTGGCACGGTGGTGCAGACTATTTAACTATACATGGATTTGTATAGATAACTTTACATGTGCTGTGTGCTATGTACCGTTGTTGTGTTGACATTACATCTGTTGTGTGCTATGTATTGGTTAATGCTGAAATGTAATGAATATCGTCATACATATCTTTGTTATACTTTTCATATGAGGTTAATCGTTACCTAAGATTCAATTTGTTTTGAATCTTAGACTTGACTAGAGGTTCAGGAAAGGAACCAGGATTAGAGAAGGTACCAAGGGATGGAGCCGTAGATAAACACCAGTAAATGGAGCCTTGAGAAGGTACCAGTCAAAGGAAATGCGGGAAGAAAGTCAACAGAACCTACCTTATGGCATGAATCTAATAAAGTTACTTCACATCAATTGGTGCTTAAACTAGAAGGGTCGTCTATGTGGTTCGATCAATCATCCACCCTAGCACGGTGAGACTTCCACTAGACCTACCCGGCTGGCCAAATGAGATGATTTAAAGAGTTAGGTTCTATGCCCCAAGTCTACTCAAGGCTTGGTTGAAGAGGGTATAGTTACATGTAAGAATTGTAATTATAAAGTTTTGTATTATGTATCACATGAACAATCCTTCGGGAAATTTATAATATATCGGTATACGTCGAGGCATCAAAGCATATGTCCGAGTATTTTTATATCGATTACTCAATTGTTCAAATTTTTAGTACATGCTCTCCGTTTCCGCATTACGCTAAGCTGTAGCACCTCAAAACTCTGATGAATATTTATAAAACCACGTGTCACCGACACGATTTATGCTACGAAATTTGGGGTGTTACAGGTAAAAGGGTGCCCGAGCAGCATCAATCGACTCTTCATTCTTCGTCTCTGGATGACGCTTGCTCGAGCATGAATATGTCATGCTTGAGCACCATGCTCGAGCAGAGGAGAAAGCATGCTCGAGCAGCATTGTTTTAACTGTAAGTGTTCCCCTCTATTTACTTCTTGCCCGAGCATGATAGTTTTCTTGCTCAAGCATCAGCGAGGCAAACTACTTTTGAACACATCAGAAGAAGCTTGCCCAAGCATACAAACAAGGATGCTCGAGCATGATCATCCCCTGCTTTGAAATTCTACGTCTTTGTAAATCATAAATCATCGTGTGTGATTTCATTTATACATATCATTACTCATTACTATTCCTAATTGCTTTTAATCAGTTTGCTAATGAGTTTCAGATGATTTTATTATGGATTAACAACAAATTTGCATAAATCAATTTGTGTGTCAGAGAAGCATTAAATGCTACGTCAGAAAGCAGAGGAAAACTTATGAGTCTAACGGATAGTTTGAACATTCCAACAAAAAGCTTGAATCTTTTCAACGGACATTAATACAACACTCAAGATGGAGCATTAACGAAGTCAATGTTAAACATTTTATGATTAAAGTTGGATTAGAGCTCAATGGGCAAAAAGCAACAAAAGCTTCAACGGCTACTTCCAACTGATCTCCAACGGTCGAAATGCTTGCAACGGTCAAAACACAAATACCTATAAATTGCGAAGTCTTCAAACTAGAAGGAGTGACGATTGATGAATAAATTGACGAAGCCAACGAAATGATTTTACTACTTCACCGTCGATAGTTCAATAACTCAAACACTCTGTTTCTTAATATTCATATAGTTTACAGTAGAGAGTGAGATGAACGATTATGTACTTCAGTGTTTATTCATACACTTCTGAGAGAGAAGATTTATCTGTAAACATTCTATCGAGAGTTACTCAAGATTGGGTGATCTTGAGTGGGAAACCCATTGTATTGATTACTTACTTTGAGTACAAAGTGTGTAATCAAGTGGGTGTATTGATTACAACTTGTAAGGGTGAGTGAATTCTAGTGAGAGGATTACTTCAAGTACAGAGCGTATAATCAAGTTGAAAGAAGATAGTGGATTGAAAATCTCAAGTGAAGCTTGGGGACTGGACGTAGGTCAAGGATTGGCTGAACCAGTATAAATCTCTGTTTGCATATTCTCTTCCCTTATCTCTTATATTCCCAACATACATATTTGAATGAATGTTTATTGCTTTATAAATCATTACTGTCATATAAACTACTTTCTGTAAGTTGCGAAAAGATTTTCAAAGCTGATAAGTTTTTATCGGACACCCAATTCACCCCCCTCTTGGGTGACAACCAAGTCTAACAAGGATGATCCTAAGAAAGCTTAAGCTAAGACAGATGACACTCTTTCCACTCTGGAACTCGAACAATTTACAATCTTGGAAACATGGCTTTTTCTATCTTGAGTTCCAAATGGATGCTTTTGTTGAAGCATACACATAATCACATGAAGATCACAAGCCTTCACTTCTTCTAGAGTATTCTATATTGTATACGTGGCACATTATGATTGAAAGAAGAATAGTATATATATACAAGGAAATCACTGCACACAATTCATCCAGTAATGAAACAATCGATTTCTTATTTTATTGCTTTTGTCCTTATTCTATTGCTTTAATCCTAGAATGGCATCAGAGCCTTAACCCTAGCCGCCGCTATGACTGGTCCTTCTTCACCTAATACCTCGAGTTTATCAACGCCCCAAACCCACCTTCATGTCTCAACCATCCCATCCACGCCTTCTTCTTCTAATTTTCACCATTTTATCACAGTTAAACTCATTGAAGCAAACTACCTCGTTTGGCGAGCTCAAATCCAACCTTATCTTTATGGTCAACAACTATTTGGCTATATTGATGGATTTACCCCCTGTCCTCCTCCGAGACTCCCCTCTAGTCTTCCTAATCCAACTAACCGTCAATGGTTTCACCAGGATCAACTAGTCCTCTCCATCCTAATAGCTTCCTTGTCAGAAAACCTCATTTCTAGAGTTTTAGGTCATAAAACTTCTAAGGCTCTCTGGGATGCTCTTGCTACTCTGTTCTCTTAGCAAACGCAAGCTTGAGTAGTTCATCTTCACCAACAACTCACAAATTTGACGAAAGGAGGTGATTCTATTAGTGATTATCACCGCGTGTCATCATTCTTGCTGATTCTCTAGCAGCTTCCGAGTGACCAGTTGATGATTCTGGTTTTATTACCTACTTTCTTTTTGGCCTTGGTCCTGATTTTGACTCCATTGTCACCTCTCTCACTACCTAACGTCACTGTCTTTCTATTGAGGAGATCCTTAGCTATCTCCTAATATTTGAAGCTCGTTTGACCCAACATCACTCCATTCAGCTTTCACATGAACTCTCGGCCAATGTTGTCACTCGTGTGCCTTCTTCTTTCAGTTCATTTCGTGGAGGTTGAGGTGGACGTTTTCAGTTTGGTAGAGGTCGGAGTTTTCGTGGGTCATACAGAGGTGGTCGTAGTTTTGGTTATTATGGCAGAGGTGGTGGTTGCTCTTTTTCATCTCCTTGGGGCAGTGGTCGTAGTTCTGATTTAGACGGTCCCTATCAACTCTATACAAAGGCTGGACATACTGCTCATGTCTACCCTCAGCGCTATAATCAGGCACTTCAAGCCCCACCTCCTCCGTCACTTGCTGCTCACTATTATGTATACTCTTCTCAAAATGATTCCCTTTGGTACCTAGACACCGGAGCTACCCATCATATGACAAATGATTTAACTAAGTTTAATCTTAGAGCTAAACCCTTGGATATGATACTATTCGTGTGAGTGATAGCTCTCCAATGCTTATTCAAGCATCAACGCTCTGGACTTTTGCCCACTCCTTCTGGCAACTTTCTTCTCTCTAATCTTTTACATGTTCCTACTGTTACTAAAAATTTAATGTGTGTTAATCAGTTGTGTGAGGACAATGATGTTTTCTTTGAATTTCACTCTAATTTTTTTTTTTGTGAAGGACGAACAAACTCAGAAGCTTCTACTTCAAGGCCCCAATTACAATAGGATGTACCCCCTCACTTTTATCTTCACCGCAAGCTCATTATGGTGCTCCTACCTCTCTTCTCCAGTGGCACAACCGTCTTGGCCATCCAGCTCTTTGTACTGTCTCCAAAGTTCTATTGTCTCATTCTCTTCCAGTTACCAACAAATCTGTTTCTCATCAATGTTCAGCTTGTCGTCTGTCAAAAAGTCATCGTCTCCCTTCCCTTCGTTCCCTTAATCGATCTACTTTCCCTTTTCAATTAATTTTCTATGATGTATGAGGGCCTTCCCCCACTATTTCTGTTGATGGCTTTAGATATTATGTTTCTTTTGTTAATGACTTCTCCAGATATATATGGTTTTATCCTATTTGCACTAAAGATGAACTTACTTATGTTTTTCACAATTTTCACGCTCTTGTCAAGAATTCCTTCAATGCTTCCATTCGTTCCTTTCAATCTGACTGGGGTGGAGAATTTCGTTCACTTCATAAAATTTTAATCTCTAATGAAATTTATCATTGCATCACTTGTCCTCTCACACACACAAAATGGAACAGTTGAGAGAAGACATAGAACCATTGTTGAAACCGGGCTCGCACTATTAAATCATGCCTCAATTCATCAAAATATTGGATCTATGCCTTTGCAACTGCATCTTATTTACTAAATAGGTTACCAAGCCCAACTCTACAAGGCCACTGTCCTTATGAATTATTATTTACTAGCAGACCTAACTATACTTTTTTGAAGGTTTTTGGAAGTGCCTGTTGGCCCAATCTCAGGCCCTATGCACCCAACAAGCTTGCACAACGCTCCAACCCTTTATTGGGTATGCTCCTAATCATATTGGATATTTATGTTTAGACCCATCTACAGGCAGAGTTTATATATAACGTGATGTTGTGTTTGATGAGAGCTTATTCCCTTTCTCAACCCCCACCAAATTTCTTCTCAGCCCATTTCTTTATCTGAAGCCCACTTACCAAATCTTTCATCGGGCCCCATCTCTTTCCTCAGCCCAATTCCTTCCCCTATCACCACATCTGATCCTAGTCCTAATTCATCACCATCTTCTTCACCTTGCCTCTCGTCTCCTTCTTCCTCTCCTACCCCCAACCAATCTCCACCTCCTCCCCACCCACCTCAACCCACTCACACCATGGTTACTCGTTCAAAGCACAATATTCATCAACCAAAAATATTTAAAGATGGTACTGTTCCCTATCCTCTCCCTCATGCTCACCATACAACTCTTTCCACTACCTCTATCCCCACCTCTGTCTCTATAGCTCTTAAAATTCTTGAATAGCGTCATGCTCTCAATGATGAATTTCAAGCTTTGCTTTATACTCAAACATGGCAACTTGTCCCTCCAAACTCCAATCAAAATGTAATTGGTAGTAAATGGGTCTTTCAGTTGAAATTCAAGCCTAATGGAGATATTGACAAACCCAAAGTGCAACTTGTGGCGATCGGGTTTTATCAACAATCTGGTATTGACTTTACTGACACATTCTCTCCTATTGTGAAGCCTATCACAGTTCGTTTAATTCTCTCCTTCGCTGTTTCTTGTGGTTGGTGTTTAAAAAAACTTGATGTACAAAATGCCTTTCTCCATGGGTTTCTTGATGAGGATGTTTACATGAGCCAACCACCAGGATTTGTTCATCCTGACTTTCCTTATTATGTTTGCAAGCTTCGCAGAGCTATTTATGGTTTAAAGCAAGCACCTCGAGCCTGGTTTGCTTGTCTTAGCTCTCGCTTACATGAACTGGGTTTCATCTCATCCAAGTTTGATTCTTCTTTGTTTATATCTAGCAGCTCCTTAGGTATCATCTTTGTTTTAATCTATGTTTATGATATTATTGTGACGGGAACCTCTATTTCAGTTGTTCAACAATTAATTGCTGATCTTGGCAAATCCTTTCCTGTTAAAGATCTGGGTAATTTACATTATTTCCTGGGTATTAAAGTTTTACCCTCCACCATTGGTCTTTTGCTTTCTCAACGCAAGTACATCCTTGATGTTCTACAGAAATCAAAGATGTCTATTGCTCGTCATGTATCAACTCCAATGGCGCTCAACAATCATCTTAGTGCTATTGATGGTTCTGACTTCTCAAATCCTTTTCTCCACCGTAACATTGTTGGTAGTTTACAATATCTCAGTTTTACTCGACCAGATATCTCATTTGCTGTGAATAGGGTGTGTCAATTTATGCATAATCCTGAAGATGTTAATTGGACTGCTATTAAGAGAATACTTCGTTATTTACGAGGCACTTCTCATTTTGCTCTACATATTAAGCCCTTTCATTCTCTTGCTCTTACTGCCTTCTCCGATGCTGATTGGGGTGGGAATCCAGATGATGCTTGGTCCACTGCTGCCTTTGTAGTTTTCATGGGTCCTAATCTTATCTCTTGGAGTTCAAAGAAACAACCAACTGTTGCTCGTTCTAGCACTGAAGCTGAGTATAAAGCCATTGCTACTACTACAAGTGAATTGATCTGGATTCAAAATCTTCTCTATGAACTTGGAGTGTACCTCTCTCATGCTCCTCATTTATTATGTGATAATATTGGAGCCACGTATCTTGCAGCCAATCCAGTTTTTCATTCCAGCGCCAAACACATTGCTTTAGATTATCACTTTGTTCGAGAGCGACTTGCTGCTAAACTTCTTCATGTTTCACATGTCTCATCCAAAGATCAGTTGGCTTATATTTTTATCAAGCCTTTTCCTTCCACCAAATTCAATATACTAAGATCGAGTCTCACTGTTCTCCCTGCACAGTTTGACTCGTGGGGGGATGTTGAAGCACACACATAATCACGTGAAGATCACAAGCCTTCACTTCTTCTAGAGTATTCTATATTGTATACGTGGCACATTGTGATTGAAAGAAGAATAGTATATATATATACAAGGAAATCATTGTACACAATTCATCCAGTAACGAAACAATCGATTTCATATTTTATTGCTTTTGTCCTTATTCTATTACTTTAATCCTAGAAGCTTTCAACCTGCCCTCAAAAGGAAAGCTAATTGGAACTTGATGAAATCCATTCGCTTGTTTTAGGATCATCTGTCTTTCTAGAATTGCTGTTTGAAAGTCATTTGAGTTTTATTCAAACTTGTGGTTTAGTAAAACTTGTAAATTCTGTGACATTATGTATGATGCATTTGAAAATTTGATTGCTTGCTTTCTTTAAGTTGAATTTATACTGCGTACATTTGACCTTTCCTACACCCTACCTAGTAGGAACCTTATGCGTCATGCCGCCCTTTTTTCTTTGTGTTGGATTTGTAAATGTTGGGCTGAATTGTGCGTTATATAATAATGACTAACTTTATATAAAATTCTCAAGCTTCTTGCTTGTGGAGAGGATGTAGGAAAACTTTGCAACTGATTCACAAGCTAGCATTAATAAAATAGTTAATAGAAGCTATGAAATTCTGTTTAAGACAGTAGGTTCCTTTTTTTTTGACAAGGAGGAGTACTTGCTTATATAGCTCGGAAGAGGTTAGATGAAGTTGTTACTTACTGAAAATAAATTTCTTATAGTCGCTTTTTTGCTACTTTCTTTGTATGTTTGAAGAGTAAGTAGTTTCACGAGAAAAGTGATTTAGTGTATTTTTATTTATGGATAAGTATATTAATTTCAATAAAAACTAAGGGACCGATTGATTTCTTAAAAAACAAAAAAACTTGTTTGAAAATGTGTTTTTGATTACGTGTTCTAAAAAATGATGACGACTCATCCAAGTCCTTTGCCACCACAGGTAATGTGAACGTGCCACCGCTTTGCTTCTTCGGTCAAAATCCCAAGACCTCAAGAACTTTCATCTTGACATAGGTGTTGATTATGGCTATTTGAGGTAGTTAAGAAAGGGATGAATGGCGTCGAAACAAGAAAGGAGAGGATCGCAGACTTGGCATCGATCTTGAGAACCGAGATTGAGACGACAGGTTTGCAGCAAAGCTCGGTGAAGAAATCAAAGATTATTCAGCAGCAAGAATCTTCAAAGGAAGAGATAGTGAGAGGCTAGAATCAATTGACGACACGAAAAGTTATTTTTGCAGGAGGTGTCAATGTTGAGGATGGTGCTCTGCCGCTTCAACCTTCAATGGCGGCTTGCATCCAAATTGCGACATCACAGAATCAAGAATCAAAGTTCAAGATTGAGAATTGTGATTATCCATGGTTGAGAATATAACTAATAGTTGTGATGAAGACGAGATGGATGACCGACCTGGCAAAGATCTAGGAACGCCACATGTAAAAACCATGGAAGAGGCGGTGGTGGTAGTTGATCTGGAATGGGATGAGAAGGCGGAGCTGAGGCCAAAACCATCGTCGGCAACGGAGTATACCACTGGTAGAGGGCTGTCAAGCAATCTCCTCAACAATAGCAACTTCAGAAGTGAGGGCAAGGATTGCGCTATGCATTTACTGTGCAACGTGGATTCGGGTAACAGTCAGAAGAACTTTAATGACCCAGTTAATAGTCAAGGTTCTGAAACTCGGACCGGTCACTGAACCGGTTGGGGTACTGGGTTAAGGGTTAGTGGGTCAGACCGGAGTCAGCCTGGAGTCAACCCAGGCCTAGACCGGTTTGGTAGACCGGTGAGGTATAAAAAAATGGAAAATATTTAATTTATCATCACACCAACCTAAATTTGACATACTATATATCATTTCAATACTTTAGATCAGTAGCAAAATAATCATATACTCCAATACTTGTGACATATTTAGATATCATTCTTAACAATTTTGAATTTTCTTTACAACCTACATTTGAGACAAAATATTCATAGTAGCAAAATATCAAAAACAAGTATATGATGACAAAATATTCTCACCTTTGATAAGCTAATAATCATCATCATTGTAATCAGCATTAACATCATTCAACTCTCTAGGTATTGAGACATCAGGAGGTGGGTTTGTAGGAGGAAAAGTAAAGGCACTAGAAGCGACATGAGCATCATTTAAAGATGGAGGGCGCAATACTAAAATCATCATCACCTATATATGAAACGAATAGAATTATTAATACATATGTAAAAGACATAGTTATATTATTTTGTGTAGGAATATAATCTTATATAGAAGAGATAGTTAGGAACCTCCAAAATCCCTTGCCATTTGTTCAAGTTGAAGATTTGTTGCATCTACATCATCAAATTCAGGAGTTGAATCTTCCTCAACCACCCAAAAGTCAACTTTATCAATTGATTCATAATCAATGGGATCATAATTGTCTTTCTTCTTTTTCAATTGATTCCTATAATGCCAACATGATAGAATACCAACATTAATAAAGTGTATATATATCTATATGTAATAAAACTATAAAACAAGTAATCAAAAGTCAAGTTTACCTAAACTTTAACCTCAGATTGTAGTTAGTGAAAACCAAATCATTAAGTCTTTGATGCTCCAATCTATTGCTTCTTTTAGTATGGATACGCTCAAACAAGCTCATGTTTCTTTCACATCCAGAAGAAGTAGAAGTTTGACTAAGAATGCGTAAAGCAATTTTTTGCAATTGAGGTACTTGCACTCCTCGTAATACAACCACCAATCATCGCAAAATAAAATAAAAGACATTTAGTATGTATTATTAATGTCGATATCTCAATATGTGCTTTTGAATATGAAAGTCAATGTCGACGTGGGACTAGTGTACGGGCTGTTTTTTCACATGAAACTTTAGCAAAAGATTCTTTCCGTTCGCGGTATACACCCATTTGCCTCATCATTGTTACATAATAATCAACATCGTCAGATGAGTTCACCTCAAACAAATCAATCACAAAGCTTCCATACATCGATGCTTTCGACAAAATCAGGACTATACAAAAATGCGGGATTCAACAAATACGCGTGCATGAAGTTCGGTTTTCAAATGCTTATCCCAACTACTTTGGATAATATTTGTATAAGGCTTGTATAGTTCCTTTTTCTTTTGAAACAATCCTTGATCACATTTTTAGCCCTTTGCATGCCTTCATAGACATATGGCATTGAAGGCTTCTCATCTGAATCAACAATTCTCAACAATTTGATCAATGGAGACACAAGCCTCACAATTTGAAAGCAATCGCCCCAAAACCGGTTATCTAGAATGATTGAATTGAAAGTTTTTCCGGCTTCAGTGGATGCTAACTTATGCTGCAAAAAATGCTGATCAATAGCCAAAGCTTGTAAGTCATGCTTGTGAGAATATATACTATGAAGGGTGATAAATGTGGTGGCAAATCTTGTAGCACCAGGACGCACAATTTCCTTCCAACCAGATCTTTTTCTTAGCCATGACAAGAAGATCAAATGATTATAAGAAAAGACAATGATTTTGGATGCCTTCTTCGCAAGGTCTGAAACATGAGGCATTGATGCAATATCTTTCAAAATAATATTTAAACAGTGTGCAGCACAAGGTGACCAATATATGGTTTTGTATTTCTCTTTTATCAATCTACCACATGCTACATAGTTTGTAGCATTGTCGGTCACAACGTGGACAATATTTTCTGGACCCACCCACTCAATGACTTCTCTAAACAATGAGAATAGTGTATTGGCATCTTTAATTAAATATGAGGCATCAACTGATTTCACAAAAACCATGCCATGTACAGAATAGAATAAGAAATTAATCAAAGTTCGTTGTCTAACATCCGTCCAACCATCAGCCATGAGTGTGCAACCATTTTCTTTCCATTTCGCTCGATGGCTATCAATTAGAAGTTGGCATTCTTTTTTACAATCACCCAACAAGCTAACTCTGTACTCATAATAACTAGGGACCTTAAACCTAGGCCCAATTGCGCGCAAAGCATCGATGGCTTTTTGAAACAAAGGACATGTCAATGCATTAAATGGAATGCAATTCGCATAAAGCCCATTGAGCAAAAGCTTTTTTCGTATTATGTTGAGCTTCTTGACCTGCCCAAACACTTTTGATGCTTGGTTGAGCACCATGAGTTGTCCTAGGTGCAAAATAATTTTCAACCCCCACAGTGTTAGGCGCTTTCCTCTTTGATACAATCGGTTCTTCACTTTCTGTAGCTACATTTCCTTCATCTACATTATCATCATGAACAGGATTTTTCTTTGACCCTTCTACCAATGATGCTTTCATTCTAGCACGTACGTCATGAGAAACTTTTTTACAAGAAGAAACTTGACCACTAACACCAGCTAAATGTTGTTTCTACCTATTTATTCTTCCTCCCCTATAACTTGAACCACATAATAGGCATGTAAATACGTTTACTTTCCCTCTTTCTTAAGAGATACATATTCCCAAGGGATCAGTTTTTAAAAACTAGATTGTGTGGGAGGATTACTAGACTCGGGAGGATTAGGGGTGGTAGTTTTTGGGCACCTTCATTGTTATTATTTCCCTCCATTAACGGCTTCAAGAATCCAAACCAAACCAAAAGAGCATGACAAGCAAACCAAATAGATATATATATATATATATATATATATATATATATATATATATATATATATATATGGAACTAGAAGTGTGTTGAATAGAGCACGACAGAAACCAAGCCTTCAGGAATCAAAACCAAGCCAAACCGAAAAGCAAACCAAGCCTTCAAAACCAAGCCCTCATTTACAAATCAGTGTTCTTTAATAGAACTTAGTTTGAGGTCCTGCTCAGATGCTTGCATGTCAGGCTGAGTAGCAAAATTTTCTTATTTGTCCCAAAATTGAAATAGAATACTGTGAAAAAAAAAGAGACGGAAAGGATAAACAAAGCAAAACATGCTGCTTCAAACTGAATTGCAAACGTATCACAAAAATTCATGATTCTAGGACTTAAAAAAAATAGTAAACTAAAATAAGAACAATGCCCCTTAACCTTACATTTTGTGATACTAGCCCACAACAGTAAATCAACTTATTATACTATCATTCTCTATCAAATGATACTTACATTTCCCTTCTTTTTCTGAGCCCTTACTATATTATCATACTCATATTCCATGTGGTAGGTTGGTAGTTGCACTGATGTGTTGCCTCAACAAAATATTGACAAAACAATGTTTCCTTCTCGAATCATTGCCAAAGGTTTTTCTGAAACAAATCCCTTTTTTAATGAAATCCTTTCTTTATTTAAATGGTACTGTAAAGCCAGAGGGAGGGATAGAGGTACAAACAAAAATTCTTCAAGCTTACCCTCAATGAACTCTCTCAAATTTCATATGTTTGAATGGTACAAACGAAGACATCTCTGAAAGATCCATTACAAAAAGAATAGTAAATAAGTAACAACGGATTAGCTAGTTTGGAAGCAATGGCTTCAATTTATTCTGAATAATCATCCAGCATAACCTTTGAAACCCTGAATGACTAAATTATACATACACGAAGTGATTCATATTCTGTAGACAAACATAGACTACATAAATGGAAAGAAGTAGTAAGAGGGAATGATCAAACCTCTAGGACGTAGAAAACGTATTCTCAAGTTAGTTTAATTTCCATTCCAATAAATTATACACAAGAACTCAGCAAAAACAACTTGAGGAATTTTTCTTTAAAACAACAACAAAAAAATCTGAAACACAAGACATGTAAAAATGTATACATGAAAAAATGCAAATCAATATGACATCTAATAGAGCACAACAGCTTATATGAACCCGAAAACAGAGCCAACACGATAGCTTCAGGAAATCAAAAAATGAACCCAATCAAACGACATCCAAAAGTAAAAATGTATACACCAGAGCAGCAGCAGAATGAAGAACAAAGAACTAAAATATTCAAAAATAAATAACTAATAAATCTAAAGCTCTGGAACAGAACAAATGATGCTCTGTAAAGGCACGAACGAAGCTCTGTAAAGGCAAGAACGACAAGAACCTGAAGAAACTAACAGCATTGAGGCAAAATTTCAAAAAAAAAACCCTAAAACGGGACTTATCGGACGGAGGGAGATTACTTACCAGTGACGGCAAGCTCCTTCTCAAGCTTTGCAACCTTGGGCGACGGAGGAGGGCTTGTCGAACGAAGGTTTTGGTTGGACAAGGTAGAAGGAAGGGTGTAACACCGCAAGTTTCGTATCAAAAATCGTGTCGGTGACACGTGGTTTTATAAAAAGTCATCAGAGTTTGAGGTGCTACAACTTAGCTTTTTGCGGAAACGGAGAGCATGTACTAAAAATTTGAACAACGAGAATAACACTGAGTAACTGAAATGAAATACTTAGACATATAATGATGCCTGACGTATACTGATATATATTATAAAATTTCCCGAAGGAAACAATTCATGTGATACAATAATACAAAACTTTATAATTACAATGTAACTATACCCTCTTCATCCAAGCCTTAGGTAGACTTGGGGCATGGAACCTAACTCAGCCAAATCATTCCATTTGGCCAGGCCGGGTAGGTCTAGTGGGAGCCTCATCGTGCTAGGGTGACTGATTGGCTGATCCACAAGACGACCCTTTCTGTTTTAAGCACCAAATGATATGAAGTAACTTTATTAGATTCATGCTATAAGGCAGGTTCGGTTGACTTTCTTCCCGCATTTTATTTGACCGGTGCCTTCTCACAGCTCCGTCTATTGGCGTCTATCTACGGCTCCATCCCCTAGTGTCTCCTCTGGTTCATGACCATTTCCTGTCTATTCATGCAGACTGAGGTTCAATGCCCATCAGACCTCAGGTAACGGTTAACCTCATGCTTATGCAAGCAATATATGTATGACAGGTATTCATGACATTTTCAGACAATCACTACAAAAGTCCATAACAGATGTATGAAATACATAATGATGTATATAAGGCAATAACAATACACAACCCCCCGCTGACTGTTTGTTATCCCATCGCACATTCTACCCGTGCCACGATGTACAATCGTGTCCTCAGCGCTAGGAAAACTCTCAACGGTGTTATCAAGACCATAACCCGTGTATATCATGATTTCATTAAAATAGTGAGACAGAGTCTCTGTACATGAACACAGCAAGCATAACACAATCATAAGAGTCAGTGTTACAGTACGTCGCGAACGTACCTTCGTTGAGGGTCCTTTCAAAAGACGCGTTTTACTAAAAACGGCAATTTGACAACTGACGACGGTAAAAGCGGTATGACAACAGATATCCTATAAGGATTTATATCGTATTTATCAGTATTTAGCATTATAACGGGCATTTTAGGTACAAATTACCATTTTGCCCCTAGTTTGATTACTCGGCGGAATTTCGCGAGCTTCGCTACTTTGACCTCGATCTCTCCGAAATTTTTATAGATCTTTTCCCCATCATATTTTCGAAAATAATACCTTATTTACCCCTATATATGATATCTAGACTATCTTGAAAATTTAAAGATAAATCTAGCACTTCTACTATATCTACCGAAAGAACTACCGAAACTAAAGACCAGGGACCGAAAAACTTACCCAGGCTTTGCTCAGACTTTCTCCAGAGCTTCTCTCTCTAAAACCTCTCTCTAGGCTGCGTTTTTGGGATGAAAATGAAGAGGAAGGAGGCTTCTATTTATAGAAGAAAGGAGGGACAAGGTGGGAATTTCATCAAAAGACTTCAGATCGGATTTCAACCGTCGGATCGCACTTTGACACGTGGCTTGATCTTGGCCATACACCTCATGTGCTGACATCATCCTTCTAGAAGAAGATGATGTCATGCATGATGTCATGCATGCTGACTTACCGATAAAGTTCCCTGATCGGTGTCTGAATCGCGTAATCTTGACGAATCTCAGAAATCTGACAACGTTGTTTTGAAGGTTTAATCTTTCTCTTTCACAATACCTAGGTTAACTTAATTTTTGATCCTATTAAGGGCATTCCGTGATCGGCTGAAGATTTTAGGACAGACGCCCTCCGTTACGAAATTAAATTCTGAAAGCACCAGCGTCTAGACAAAAATCCACTGGTTTGAAATACGTTCTGACTCAAGACACTAGATTCCTAATTCGCAGCAACTACTTGTTTCTGTATTGCCTCTTTTTCCCCTATCTGCATTTTCTCTCTCCTACCCTGTGTCTTAAATACCCCGTTGGTTTAGAATCGACCCGGAGACAGTCACCCGGGATAAAATTTCACTGGTTTATAAAAAGTCCAGATGACTTAGACTATATCTCTATATTTTGGTGTAGGATTTTATTTCTATCCATTCTCGAATGTCATGTTGGCTCTTTACCGAATATATTATTATTTTATTCAAAATATCTAGATATTTATTTATATTTATTTTATTTTTCATTTATTTTTCTAAGCATAAAATATTTTATTAATATTTTATTTTTATTATTTTTATTTATTTATTAATTTCGAATTTCTCCCTTAATTTATTATTTTTAATTAATTTATTTAAATCATCTTAATCCTCTCTTAATCCCTAATTAATTACTTAATTAGCCACTTACTAATTGTTGATAATTTTCTTAATTAGGATAAACTATTATCTCACAACTATTTTAGTTACATTGGTATTTTATATCCCATGTAAAATATTAAAAATCATGGGGCTTAATTAGGGTTTCTAAATAATTATTAAGTTCCTCTTATATTTTCCAAGGGAATAATTTATTAAATTCCCTTAATTAAGGACAATATTTTCCCTTATTTTTAATAATTATTTTATTGCCCTTTAATATTTATCATAATATTTACAAGTTTTTTTATACCCTAAAAATGTATTTTTAGCCCTTTGGCAACTTATCTCTACAAATTCTAATAGAATTATTCTAAAGTAATAGGACAAAAATACTTATGCTTTGAAACCATATATTCACCTATTTTAAATAGGTAATATTGATTCACAAGAAACATTGAAGGAATTTTATTAATATAATAATCATCCGGGTATTAAATATCTGTGTGTTACAAAGGGAAGAGTCGATGCAGTTGGACTTGGAACAAGGCAATGGAGTTGAGTTGAGTTGAGGAACGAGGAATGAGGACGACTGCGATGACATGGAACTGAGGGAAGAAGAGTCAGAGATCACACAAAATCAAATCATTTGATTTGATCAAAATCGATTTGCCTCCCATCGATTTACCTAACCCCCCAGGGAACTGAGGGAAGAAGAGTCAGAGATCACACAAAATCAAATCATTTGATTTGATCAAAATCGATTTGCCTCCCATCGATTTACCTACCCAAAAAAAAAAAAAACCCATCTTTTTTACCTAAACCAAATAAATGTGCTTCTTAATGATTTGGACGTTGGCAATGAATCATTATTTTTATCACTTCGAATGATGAAAATGTTGTATGTATTTAACGACATTTGCCTCAGGTGTAAAAAAAAAAAAAACATTTGCAACTATCTTTCGTGTTACTTGTGTTTCGTTCTTTTTGCCAATATATCTAGAGACTTTAAACTTTGCTTTTGATATTTTTCATAATGAAATTAAAATGACTATGTAAGTGTGCATTTGTAGAACTAAATTAAATAATTATAATCTGCAACGTGATAATCGAAATTGAGTTAACATTTTATGTTTTTAAATTTAATTATTCTATCTATTGGATCATAGAATGATAAATTTCGGCTAGCAATATAAGTGATACGGCTCAAAGCATTAATTCATTGCTTTAGCTACTAATATTAATTGTCCTAGGCTGAAACAAACGATTTAATGAACATGTTTTACTGATATCCATTATATTTACAATTTTATATGGAAGGAAAAAAGTCCTTTAATTTAATCATAATTAAACAAACGATTTGATGTGTGCCTTTTTATTGAACATGTAAAACTAGATAAAGTCCTTGAAACATTTAAAGGACCCTCAGATTGGGCCAAGAAAGTCCACGACTTTACGTAGGATCTCATTGCACATTGTGTAGCAAAGAGACGATCTCACACTTCAAGTAGCTAGATGAGGTTGGGGAACCTTCTCAAACTGTAATCCCCTTACTCGTGGTTTGCTTAAAAGATGATCTTTTTAAGCACATGTATTATCTTATTGAAGAGAATTATGTTTGAGACATTGTCTGGTACTGAATGTTAGTACCTCTCTCATCGAGGATTTAAACATTGCTTCGTCACGTAAGAGAAATTAGCCACTTCCTGCCACTAAACCCAACCCCGTTGGTAAAATGTGCCATTAGTATTATGTAGATCGTGTTTTGACTTTAGAACCCGCTTGGTTCCCACAAAGGCTAAGGCTATAATAAAATGGAATGTTTATTATCATGAATGTATTTGGTATAATATTAAGCATGTGGGAAAGAAACTTAATTTTAGTATTTTATTAAATGAAAAAGAAAATGAGTGTGCCAAAATACCTCAAGGAGAGAACGAACAATCTGGATGAGAAAAAAGGGGGGGGGGGGTGAAAATGTCCACACGAGAATTCCCAAAATTAGAAATAGATATCGGCTCTTATAATTATGTGTTTATAAAAGTTGAGGGCGAGCATAATTTATAGTACTACTGGAGGTTATGTTCCTTTTTTTTTCCTGGCATTATGAATTTTTTCTTGAGCTGGGGCTAGTGTCAGTTAACAACGTTTTCAGTTTATGGCCCTGATAGTGTGTTGTTTTGAAGATTCGCCTCCTGTGTCCAATGCCTCCTCCCTCCCTCCTCAGTCCTCAGTCGGTGAGTCTTCAGTCGCTACCCTCTCTTCCTGTCTGATTAATTTACTGGGTTTTTATGCTGCTCTCCTCTGTCTTGCTGCTTTTAGGAATGGTAGTGTGATGTGCCCTGTTGGTTTGTCTGAATATAGTCATAGCTTTTGGCATCTCTGGGTTTTGCTCTTTGGCTGTTTAAGGTTTGATTTATGGTTAAGACGGTGAATTTGCCATTATTTCTGTTTAATCTAGAATATATTTCTTGTCTTGTTATTGCAATACTTATGGATCCTCAGGCATTTATCTCTTTGTACGTCTTAAATAGCTGTAATAATAATATCAAGTGTGTAGTACCAGATAAATAAAAATGTCTTTTGAATTTGGCATGATAGTTTTTTTCCCCAATAATTGATTGATGTCCTGATGTCAATAAGGGATTCTGATTTTTCTTGGTGCTCGATGATGGAGAGTTTGAGCTCTTCACCATTTGATCATGTTCAGATTGGCATGAACACACTGGTTGGAAAGGTTGACTGTGACAACACTGAAATATGGAGTTGTGTTGTAACTTGATAAGTTTCCAATTTGTTTTGTTCAGTACAGAGTGGTTACTGCTTCTTATGAATAATAATGGTAGTGCTGATGCTTTGAAATGGTGTCGAAGCATAGTTGGAGCAACTCCATCCTCACCGTTCTCTGCTACACTCTAATTTGAACATGTCCTTAACTTGATGTTTAAAACATGGCACGCCAAGATTATACTTGATGTCTGATTCATTTTCAGATTGCATTGCATTGCGCGAGTGAAAGAATTGGAAGATGTCAAGGGTAAGTGGAGGACATAAAAGAGGAAGCAGTTAAGGTGGAATAGGGGCATACGTATCAGAGAAAGAGAAATTAATGAATAGGGAAGGGAGAAAATGGAAAGGGGCTAAACCACACCTCTGTTTACTTGGCTCCTTGACTTCCAACACTAGCTATCATTATCCTTTTTCTTCTATCTGGTTTACACATGTCACATTGAACTTATACATGTGTTCTTTAAACTTGTATATATGTGGTAATTGTTGAACTTTGCTTTGTCATATTGAGCAATGCAGATAATATAAGATTTTCTCTCTGTGGTTTACTCTTCAATAACTTTGTCATATTGTCCCCTTTGATTTATAAAGAAAAGAAAAAACGAACAAGGATTGGTTAGCTTGGGAACAAACTTTTTGGGACCAACAGGATTTTAGTTTTTTAGATCTTTTCTTGTTCCATCTAAATTATGTTAAGCTCCATGGTGAATTTGGTATTTTGGTTTCTAATTAATTTTTCAGGATTGAACTGCACCCACCTCCCCTCTTCTCTTATCTTCCCTGGAGAATTTGGTGATCAAGATTGTGATATTATGGCATATATTTGTTGTTATTTTGGATCGATTGCATCTATTTGGTGGCGGCAGCCTATGAAGCACCGATTCTATCACGACGTTTTCGATATGGGACGTCGATATGTTACTTCAAATAATACTAGCTTGATTTTTATGCTTGATTCTGACACAGCTTTTACGATACGTTCCCGATACACATATCCGATATGTTGGAAACAAATTTTCCAACATATCGGTGCTTCATAGGCGGTGGAAGAAATGCAGAAGTGACTTTTTTAGATGGGCTTTTGTAAATGGAAAATAGAATAAAAGTCAAATTATTGTTGTGATTTATGTTTGGGATAGCAGTGACAGAAGTGATTCTTTTTCCAAATGGGCTCTTATTTGAAATAGCGTTTAAAAAGTCAGTTGAGATGAAAAATGACTGAAAATGACATGAATCTTAACATTGAATAACACACACACATATATATTAGTTGTATATATTATGATAATTGAATATATGAATATAAATTTAAATTTGATTAAAAAATTAAATTATTTTAAAAATTAAAAAATTCTGAAGTATGTAATTAAATATATTCTAATAGATAAATTAGAATCCATACAAATACATATTTAATAGTACATTGCCTATTGAATCACCTATCCTAATATTTTTCTCCATAAGCTAAAAAAAGTCACACCAAAACCTGGAAAAAATGACTCTATCAGAAATGGTTTTCTTTTTTTTTCTTTTTTCAGAAGCCCATCATTGAACCTATCCCAAACAGTTCAAATTAACTTTTTTTTTTCCTTCCGTTAGGCTTCTCCTCCGCGGCACTAGTGTTTTGATGGTGTTTTGGTGCTATGGGAAACAGACCCAAATCTATGCAGATGACATTGGATTCTTTCACCGTAATGATGGGTCTATTTTGAAATTTCCAACGGCATCATCGCGGGATTTATGTAGCCAAACCTACCTAGGATAATGCTAGCTGCTGCTTCTTGTTGTTGTATAATTTCCAGCTGTACTTGACCCGTTTTGGTTTCACTTGCCATTCATTGGATGTTTTTGCATTTGTTTTGAGCTTTTCCCCTGCCGTTCCCTTGTTGCAGCTTAATTGAGGTAAATTTGCTATCTATTGTTTCACTCATCTTGGTGATTTTAATTGAGACTTTGTTTAAAATAATATTCATTTATATTAACCATGTTAGTTTTGTTAGTAGAAATTTTTTTTTATGGTATTTGTTGGTCATTTGATTTTTTTTTTAATTAAATTAGTGTATCAGTATAATAAGATATTAAGCGTAAAAAAAATGCTAATATCGATAATAGTAAATAAATACAACAACGAAGCATTGTCCTATTGGGATCGCACTACGCCATTATGCTTTGTCAAAAATTAGATATTTAGATAAATTATTAGGCACAAAACCTCGCTCTATAACACTATATGTTTGCTTTAGTTTTTTTCAACAACTTTTTAGAGGACTTTGTAATGCTTGACCAACTCTCCTCATTGACGCACTCAATGACATTTTTTGAACATGTCCAAACTACCTCAGACGATTTTTTTTTTTTTTTTTTATTTATCATTTTCTCTTCAATAGATGCTGCTCCAACTCGTTCATGTATGTAATGTGATCATTATGAATCTTATTTTTTTTCTTGTATGACCATATATTCATATCAATATCATCATTTCGGCTACCCATTTTATGTTCATACAGTCCCTTTAAAACCCGATGTTCACTACCATATAGCATTGCTAGAGTTGTAGTAATGCGATAAAACTTCTCTTTTACTTTTTTGATACTTTCCAATCACGCACAAAGAACTCCTATAACTTCATTTATATGTCCATGTGGTGTTAAGTTGATTGTTAACTTGTTAATGGACTCTTTCGAATATTTTTTTTGGTTGGGACATATTTTGTTGCTACTAATTATTTTTATATAATTATATATGTATAAATTATCTTTTAACTAATTATTATGGGAACGGTATAACCGAATGGCGAACCGATCTAAACGTTTGTGTAATACCCTAATTTTCATAATTCATATAAAGATTGCATTTTAGCAATTAATTAGCAAAATACAAAGTTGAATATGTGTCTCAAAGAATTATAATCTATTAATTATATTTTCATCCAAATTTCACTTTGGAATTAATTAACCAATGATTAATTATGAGACTACATATTAGGGGCTATAAACTGTGACATTAAATCACATGAAATAATAGCTATTTTAAATGATCATAAAACAAACAAACAAAAGGATTAGGGAAACATTTAGTTTAATTGTTATCTAATAACAATTGTCCTTAACAAAATAAGCTTGCACTAATTGAGATTAGTTGCATAATTCTTCAAGATGATTAGAGAAAAATTAAGATCATCAAAAAAAGGGGCTGATTATTGAAGAAAATTAAGTGCCAAAGATGAAGAATTAAAGCTTGAATAATTAAGTATTAATGGCCTTGATTTAGTAGCAAGACAATTAGATAATGGCACTTATAATCAAGGGACATATAAGCACTTGATTAAGAGGTTAATTAAACTTTAATCAAGCTTTGAAAAGTCAACAATTGCAACAAGGAGCAATGGTTGAGATTGTTGCTCATGTAATTCAAATCCAATGGTCCTAATTAATAAATAAGCTAAATCCTCTTGTAAATTGATTAGCCAATGAAAAATCAAGAAAATGAGCTTAATCCTTGTGAAAATAAATGGACCAATTAAAGCATTAAGCCATGGATCAAGTGTGAGGATTGAATTTAAACAAACACAAATTAGATCCAATGGTTATGGATTAAAATAAGAGGATAAGTGATAAGATAAAACTTGAGACAAATATCCAAGATATTTATTACTAAGAGCACATGGGATAAAGGAAGTGAAGAGGATAAGGGAAAGAGAGAGGACGGTTTTTGAGAGAGAGAGAGAGAGAGAGAGAGAGAGAAAGAAACTTGTTGAAGAAGTTGAAAAGAAGGGCATTTTGGTAATTGCACAAGCCTTGAATTTTCCTATAAATAGCAATGCTCTCCTCCTCATTTCTTCACACCAAATTAAACTCATATTAAAGTGGTTGAGTTTAAAAGAAGAGTGAAGATCTTGGAGCAAGGAGCAGAAAGGAGTAAGAACTTCAAGAGGTAAGTTCTTGAGCTCTAGCTTTTTAGTTTTTAGTATAAATGTAGTTTAAACTAGTAAATTGTTAGGAAAATTCCTATACTTGTTTTTAGGCTTCCTTGCATTGAAAAATGCCTAATGAGGTAAAAACATGGTAGGAAATAATTTTTAGATAATAATGGAGCAAGATTGTGAAAATTGTAGAATTTTCGGTTTAAAATTCTGTTATGGCAGCGAAATTAATGCTATTCTTTTATGTAGAAAATGAAGTCAATAAATTATGAAGTTTTACAGGAATATATTAGACATGTAGGGATTTCTAAATATATAAATTATGTAGCATTTTGAGTTCTACACAAGTAATAACATATTTTTGAAGTTAAGCCTTATTTATGGAGTTATAAACTGGGCAGCGTTGAGAAAATATTAAACTGGGAATGATCCGTGACTTTCTGGCTTCTGGGAATATTTTTCCTTGCAAATAGACATGTTAAGGGTCATGGAGAATATTTCAGCGCTCAAAAATTATTTTTCTGGAATTAATTATGATTTTCCAAAGTTGCTGCAAAATCTGCCCAGAAAATCCAGCATTTGTATTTTTAATAAAAAGTAAGGGTAAAAGTGGAATAATAAATCCACCAAGGGTAGAAATGTCAAAATAGGTGAAAATATCCTTTTTGATATTACTCTAGGAAAGATGATATTAATTATAATATCATGGAAAAGGAAATAATCCGACGATAATGTATAGGATATCTGGGAAGTCCGGAGTTGGATTCAAAGGTCGATTATGTTGGTATCTAAACGGTGAAAGGTACGTTCGCATACTAGTAACTTTAATCATCTATATCTTGTATGATTATATATGATTGAATGATTCATAGAGTGATGGACAAAACTAGGTCTTGGGTCATGCACCGTGACTAAGTTATGGGGCTTAGATCACATGTTTATATATATTCAGCTTTGTACGGGTTATAGTCATGATAATGCCGTATGGTTGTTTTCCTAGCGCTGAGAACACGAGGAGTTGTCATGGCACTGGTTATTAAAAACGTTGCAAACATTACATTTGCTGTGTGTTATGTATTGTTGTGATGTTGACATTACATTTGCTTTGTGCTATGTATTGTTGTAACCTTACATCTGCTGTGTGCTATGTATGGTTAATGCTGAAATGTAATGAATATCTGTCATATATTGTTATATCTGCTATAAAGGTTAACTGTTACCTGAGATTCAATTCGATTGAATCTCAGCCTTGACTAATAGTTCAGGAAAGGAACCTGGATCTGAGAAGGTGACATGGACGAAGCCGAGAAGAGGCAACGATGGACGGAGCCGTGAAGAGGCACCGGTCGAGACGAGAGTCGGAAGAAGTTTTAATAGAGATTAGTTCTGGCATGAATTCAATAAAGTTATTTCAAACCATTTAATGCTTAAACTAAGGAAGGGTTGGTCTATGTGGTTTAGTCATAAGTCGCCGTGAAAGACGGGGAGACTTCCACTAGACTAACATCCGTCCTGGCCAAAATGGGTTTGAATAACTGAGTTGGGTTCTAAGCCACGAGTCTAGCTAAGGCTTTGTTTAAAGATGTATAGTTACTTTTTAAGAGCTGTAATTATACACATTTCAGATATTTGTATAACATGTATATTCCTTCGGGAAATTTTTAATATACCACCTGTAACACCCCAAATTCCGTAGCATAAATCGTGCCGGTGACACGTGGTTTTATAAAATTCATCAGAGATTTGAGGTGCTATAGCTTAGCGTTTTGCGGAAACGGAGAACATGTACTAAAAATTTGAACAACAGGTATAACACTGAGTAACTGATATGAAATACTCGGACATATGATGATGCGACGTATCGATATATATATTGCAAAATCTCCCGAAGGAATTATTCATGTGATACAGTAATACAAAACTCTATAATTACATTTCTTCTATGTAACTATACCCTTTTCCGCCAAGCCTTAGGTAGACTTGGGACATAAAACCTAACTCAGTTAAATCATCTCATTTGGCCAGGCTGGGTAGGTCTAGTGGAAGTCTCACCGTGCTAGGGTGACTGATTGACTGAACCACATAGACGACCCTTCTAGTTTAAGCACCAAATGATATGAAGTAACTCTATTAGATTCATGCCATAAGGTAGGTTCTGTTGAACTTCTCCCCGCATTTGCTATGACCGGTGCCTTCTCACGGCTCCGTCTATCGACGTCTTTCTATGGTTTCATCCACTGGTGCCTCCTCTGGTTCATGACCCTTCCTGTCTATTAATTCAAGACTGAGGTCCAATACCCATCGGACCTCAGGTAACGGTTAACCTCATGCTTATGTACACAATATATGTATGACAGGTATTCATCACATTTTCACAAAATCTACTACAATAGCCCATGACAGATGTAGGAAATACACAAATATGTATATACGGCAATAACAATACACAGCTGCCGATATGTTTGTTATCCCCGCACACTCCTCCGGTGCCACGATGTACAGTCGTGTCCATAGCGCTAGGAAAACTCTCAACGGTGGTAACAATACCATAACCTGTGTATTCATGATTTCACCAATTTCAAATGAGACAGTCTCAGTACAGGAACACAGCAATCATATATAAGCATAACACAAGTACCAGAGTCAGTGTTACCGTACACCGCGAACGTACCTTCGTTGACGATACTTCGGCACGTTTTACGAAAAATGCTAATTTTTTGACAGCGGCACAACAGCAATACGATTATTATAGATATCCTATAAGGATAATATTTAACAACATTTAGCAGCATAACAGGTATTTTAGGTTCAAATTACCATTTTGCCCCTAGTTGGACTAATTGGCAAAATTTCGCCAGAGCTTCGCTACTTTGGCTCTATCTCTCCAGAATTTTGACATATCTCTTTTCCCAATATATTTTCAAAATAAATATCATATCTACTCCTAAAACATGATATCTAACTATCTTGAAAATTTAGAGATATATCTAGCAATTCTACTATATCTACCGAAAGAACTACCAAAGCTAAAGACCGGGGACCGAAAAACTTACCCGAGCTCCGCTAGATTTTCTCCGGCTCCTCCTTCTCTCTAACCTCTCTCTAGTTTTCGGTTTTGGGGTGAAGAAATGAGAGGAGAAGGCTTGCTATTTATAGCAAAAATCCCGACACTATTCATCACTTTATCGGATCGGGATTTCGGCGTAGTCGGATCGCACTTTGACACGTGGCACTCATCCTTGCCCTTCATGCCTTGGATGACATCATCCTTCTAGAAGAAGATTACATCATCCATGATGTCACCCATGTGCTTTATGCACCGTATCGATAAAGTTCCCAGTTCGGTGTCCGAATCGCGTAACCTTGGAGAAACTCAAAAATCCGGTAGCACAGCGCTGAAGACATATTCTTCTTTTTTAAAACTACTTGGGTTAACTAAATTTTTTATCCCATTAAGGGTATTCCGTAGTTTGCTGAATATTTTCGAACGTACGCTAATGTGATTACGGAAATAAATTCGGAAGTGCGGCTTTCTCGGATAATAATTCGCCGGTTCGTAATATGTCCCGACCTAAGGAAACTAGTTCATGGTTTGTCACAACTATTTCGTTTTCTATAGGTTCTCATTTTGACTATCTGTCATTTTCCTTAAAACCCCGTATCCTAAGTACACGATTGGTTTGAAATGACTTACGAGAGCATTTCGCTCAGGATAAAATTTCACTGGTTTTTAACAGTCCGGATGTTAAAGACTTAATTCCTATATTTTAAGGTAGGATTTTATTTCTACCCGTTCTCAAATGTCCTGTTGGCTCTTTACCGAATATAATATTATTTAATTATAAATATCTAGATATTATTTGAAATATCCATAACCCTTTTCACACTATACTTAATTAATTTTATTATTATTTTAATTAATAATTTCGGCCCCCCTTAATATATTATTATTATATTTATTTAATTTACTTAATATCTTAACTTAAGTAATTAGCCATTAATTACTTAATTAGTCATTTACCAATTGTTGATAATTTTATTATTTAGGATAAATTATTATCTCACAACTATTTTAATTACATTGGTATTTTATATCCATGTAAAATATTAAAAATCATGGGGCCTAATTTAGGGTTTTTATATTAATATCAAATTTTCCCCCTATTATTTCCAAGGAAATAATTTATTAAATTTCTATAATTAGGGACAATATTTTCCCTAATTTTCAATAATTATTTTACTGCCCTTTAAGATTTATCATAATATTTTAGTTCATTTTATGCCTTAAAAATGTATTTTTGGGAGTTTTAGTTATTTATCTCCTCTAATTTCCACAGACTTTTACCTTAGAAATAAGATAATTTTTCTCAATAGTTGAGACCACATATTCACCTATTTAAATAGGTAATATTGACTCAAAGAGAATATTTAAAATAAATAATTATCCAGTATTAAATATCTGGGTATTACACCAGCTTATGCTTGGACATTTTACATCAGTTACTCATTGTCCAAACGTAAGTGCATGCTCTCCGTTCCGCATTACTTTGAGCTGTAGCACCTCAAACTCTGTTGATTTTTCTAGAACTATTTGTCAACCGACACAATATGAAGTATGAAATTTGGGGTGTTACAGTTTGAATCATAGCCTGCTGGCCTATCCGGCTTTTAAAACATTGGTTGTAACCCCTCAACCTATTATTTAAGGGTAAAAGATTTCTCTAGTAACTGAAGATAAGTTATCTCTAATGACCTCCAAAACTACGTCGTTTTGGATTCATGAAGGGTGTTTCCGTAATTTTGCACCCTTCACTAATTCACCTAAAATTACAAATACATCATTCATTAATTCAAAACGACGTCATTTTGGGGGTCATAACTTATCTACAGTGACTAGAGAAATACTTTTCCCATTATTTAAACTAATAATATAGACCCCCAATTAAATACCACACACGATGATACTACGGTCCATGTCCTTCTTATTTTCTTTCCACTCCGCCAATCTCCAGCGGCCTCCTGTGCGCGACGTGAACAGTGAAAGTGAGTGAGAGTGATGGTGTGAGAGAGAGGTAGAGTGAGAGGAGGAACTGCTTGGTTTCTTTAGAGTATTTGGGTAAATTATCTATTTCCTATTTCTTTTTAGTTTCTTCTTTCTAATTTCTAGTTTTGAGAGAGGGAAAAATCTATGGTCTGATATTTTGATTTTTAGGTGTTCCAATCAACGATTTAGTTTTTAATGGAAGTAATGATGTTAAAATAAGAGTCATATAGTTTATGTTGGTGCTTGAATGGTTAATTTGAGGAAACTAAAGTTAGGTTTTAATTGGAAAATTAGGATTTATGATATTGGGTATGTTAAAGCCAAATTTAATGATTTATTCTAACTTATTTGAGGTTTTATTGATGATGGTATGGATTGATTTTGGGGTTTATGATGAAATGTGACTATTGTGAATTTCATGTGAAACTTTAATAGTTGAAAATTGGGTATATTTTTTTTGAATAAATTGAGGTGATTGCAATAAGTTGATTATTCTATTGAACGAGAAAGAATTTATGGAAGAAAGAAATGAGATTATGTTGATAATTTGAGGAATGATTGACTTTTGCAAATCTTTAATGAGGACTAAAGTGAACTAAATTTGGGGTTTTTAGGATGAATGGAGGGAAAATTTATTGGTAATAATTTCAATGAGTTAAATAAAGTTATTGGATGGTAGAAATGTGATTTAGAAAGAGAAATTGAGTTATGGTAGTAAATTGAGAATTTTGAAAATCTGTATTAGAATGAACAATTTGAAGATTATATGAAGATTTGAAATAAAACTTGAATTTTGAGTTACATTTTGAGTTGATATTTGATAATGTAATTATAGGAAACTGAGGTCTGGTAATTAGATTGATTGGAAATGGTCAAAGATGAAAATTGAGATTTTCATAGAGACTTTAAGCCTCTAAATTGTTTTAGTTAAATACTCAATTAGTTTGAATACTAAATTGTTGTTCCTATCGATTGTTATAAATTGATCTGTGGATTGTGATTAATTGAATTTGGAGCTTAGATTCTTGTAGTAAATTTAAATTTGGAGAGAGGTAACCACTTTTCATTTGTTATGTGTGTTGATATGATGTTTTTGAATATTTTATGAAATGAAAATGATATACTGATATTGATTAGAGATTTCAATGAATAATTTGAAAGCTATCATGATGTTGATAAGTATTTTGGTAGAAATTACTTTGTGGAACCTAATTGTGATAGGTGCGTGCATGGTGCCCCAACACTATCATCGATATGGGCCTCAAGACTATTCCCTCAAATGAGAGGGAAAACAACCGACTCCCACACTAGAAAGTTGACTCGATCCAGCAATTGATCGAGGTTGTCTGAGAAGACGAGCTAAAAAGGGAGTAAGATTTGGAGGAGGCAGCAGACCCAACACTTGAAGACAGATACATGGCAATGAGAAAAAGGTATGCTTTGATACTAAGAAAGAATTTGAAGGAAGATGCAATGAATATAGTTGAGGATATTGTACACTTAGACCCCTATTGGCAATACGGTTACAATCAACTCAATATTTGTTAGTATTTTGGTGTCCTAGAGACAATCCGTAAGGACAGATCAGCACCTTTTTCTACGTTGTAGTATTTCATAAATGAGCATATTATTTCATAAATGAGCATATTTTATCTTTATCATATTTATGTCTCACCTTTATTTTAAAGTAAATATGTGTTTGAAGATAAAAACCCTAGAAATAGAATGTGTTAATCTCGAGGATCAATGATAAGAGATCATGATCATGAGGACTCGAGAACACTGTATATCTATTACCTAAAATTTGTTCCTAGTCTTGAATTGTTGGTTTTGATTAGTTTTGATGATGTCTTATATAGATACCATTCTTAAGAGCAAAAAGGTTGCACACTACATTTACATTATACTTTGACTAATTCTTATATCTAATGTAGATGTGAAGTTTAATGTTTGAGAATAATCAAGAGAAGAGAAGAAAGAAAGAAGAACTTGCTCAATAGAATCATTATCCAAGTTCTTAGATTGATTCTAGAAGTCCCCACGATGATATGGAAGTTGGAATGACCCAAATCGGAATCAAAATAAGCATTCTGGATGAATTACCTCGAGTCAAGGGTCTAGCCTCGAGTTTATAGGTGTTTCTACAGTGTTTGGGGCATCTAGTACAAGTTACCTCGAGGTAAGCAGATCACTACCTCGAGTCAGCACTTTGCTACAGTGATTTTGGCCTCTGGAACAATTTACCTCGAGGCAGGACTTCATTCACCTCGAGTTGGCTACCTCGAGTCAAATGCACCTTCAGCATACTCTGTTTCACGTTCAGCTCGGGCGACCTCTGGTAATTCGATGATATCTCCCAAACCAGGAATCAAATTGACGTGAAACTAGTGGCATATGAAACTAGATTCCCAATGCGTCATTTTTATATATAATCCAAGTCCAAAGGAGTTCATATGAGAGAGCTATGAATTCTACAAATTGGCACAACAATCACCGTCACAGTCCAGACCAAGCTTCAGTGTTTTGAGTATAACTCACAAACTACAAATCCGATGGAGCTGAAATGGGTGGCATATGAAAGTCGACTCACAGATATTTCCATCAAGAGTTTAAGAAACCAAAAAGGAGTTTGGACCAAGGATATATGGCCTTCGAAAGTGGACACATGTGATTCTGGAATCAATCCAAAGATAGCATCGGATCTACGAATATGGCTCACAACCAAAAGAAGTAAAACGTGCCTTGAGCCAACCGAGATATGCACCTCGAGTCTAGATCAACAGAAATATCAAAAGAACTCAAAGAGGAAGAAAATTTCCTCGAGCCAGATAGGAAACCTCGAGGTGCGAAGACGAGAAAGATAGAACAAAGGAAAGCAAGTGTTTGCCTCGAGTTAGATTATCTACCTCGAGTGAAAGGGCAAACAGAAAGTTGGACGTTTTGAGAAGGGTTTTTGCCTCAAGTCAGCAGCTCCACCTCGAGTCAAACTGAAGATAGAAAGTTAGACGTTTTGAGAAGGCTTTTTACCTCGAGTCATAATGTTCACCTCGAGTTATAATGACAGAAATCCTGTTTTGAACACAGCCTCGAGTCAAGATTAATGGTGCCTCGAGTCAGATGCTTCTGAACCTGAATGATCAATTGAATTCACTCAAGCCTCTTCAAATGCAGCCTCGAGTCAGTAAGTGGTGCCTCCAATCAAAATCAATCCTATTTGAGAAAAACACTTGCTGTCAATTTACCTCGAGTCAGTTATGTAGCCTCGAGTCAGTCTCTTAAAATTACACTGGTGAAAATGGTTATTGCCTCGAGTCGCTAGGAATGGAGCCTCGAGTCGACAACCTCGAGTTAAGGTAATCACTACCTCGAGTCAGATCCTCAAAATTGCATTGATGAAATTATGCATCGCCTCGAGCCTCCAGGAATGTTGCCTCGAGTCAGTCGACTCGAGCCAAGGTAAATACTGCCTCGAGTCAATTACGCATCTGGAACACTCAGCTTGTCTATTACCAATTGTTTAACTCGAGTCTGTAAACACACTACCTCGAGTTAAGATTGCCTCTGTTTCAGCGAAAGATTATCATTGAATATAGTATGCTGCAAACACATATTATATTCCTCAATATTACCAATGATATTACTAATCTTTCTTATGAGTAAGTTTCAGATATTCAATCAAGGTTCAATCTGACTAGCTATGGCGCACCGAGAGTGTCAAGAAACAAAGCCGACAAAAAGATTCTTATCTTGATGTGCCCATACAGCAAAAGCTTCTGAATCAACATTCTAGGCTAATCTTCATCCAAGACCACGCGGATGACAATCTGTAAAGTGACTCCACTAAGCAAACATTCAAACGAAGGATTAACATCGATTATCAAAAGCGAGATGATTACGTCGGAAGTTTCAACGGTAATATTTCTCCAACGGTCGAATAGTTCCAACGGTCATATACGCTCACAACGATCATATTCAAACCTGGAAGAATTGCTCAATGTTCTTCACTGACTATAAAAGGAGAACCATTCAAAATGGAGAAGACGAGGATATGAGCTTGCACTGTCGAAATGCTGATATTCTGAATCCAACACTTATCTCATACACTCTGTTTCTCAATGATTATATAGTTTAAAGTAGAGAGTGAGATGATAGATTATGTACTTCAGTGATTATTATTCATCTACTCTGTGAGAGAGTCCAAACACTTATTTGATTATCTGTTTAGTGATCAAATCTCAAGGTTGTGGAACCTTTGAGTGTGGGTGTATCAATTACAACTTGTAAGGGGAGTGAGAGAGGATCATCCTTCGTTTACGAGTGTGTAATTGTATCCTTGAGTGTGTAAGGGTAGTATCTCGGTAAGAGATTGTAAAGGCTGCAAAGTGCCCGACTAAACTTGTGAGGTTGTAAAAACTTTTCTCTTGTGCCCGGTTAAACAAGGAGATAGTGAATTAAAAATCTCAAGTGGAGCTTGGGGACTGGACATAGGTCAAGGATTGGACCGAACCAGTATAAATCTTGGTTTGCATATTCTCTTCCCTAAATTCTTACATTTCCAGCATATATGTTTGAATGATTGACTATTGATTTATAAACTATTTCCATCATTCGAACTGCTTTCAGTAAGTTGCGAAAAGATTTTCAAAATAATCTAAAGTTTTATCAGACACCCAATTCACCCCCCCTCTTGGGTGATAGCCGAGTCTAACATGAATCACCAAGAAAGGGCATTGATGATCTTAATAAGACTAGTACGACATCGTCTACTTGTATAGAGATACAAGGTAGGGACCTCATGGAATACAGACATGGTGATGCCTTAGCTGATGTCGTGGGTGGATCTGTTGGAGAACAGATAGCACCGAACTGACCCGCCGAGAGACTCCACAAAGATTCATTATAGAGAGTATTATTAGAAAAATAAAGTCTCTTATCGTTTGGTAGTGCGGATCGTCCTAGACTTAAGGATGTCATCGAACACTATGTCCTAGGGTTATACTTTGACTGTACAACTCTATCCACCTGAAAATGGGGAGAACAATGTACTCTTGGGTGTAACTCGAATACATGAGTATAGATGGACATGCTGAGAGCACTCACAGTCCCCTACAAGGGATTAGTCATTCATAAGACCGGTAGAGCTTGAATAGCTTCTAATTAACTCAGGAGTTTGTGCGCACATCAATTGATCATGAAGAGTCATGATCCGTTATAGAGTTAATATAAGAAGATTCCTAGTTCTGTGAATTAGCTACATTTAGTCAATTAATAGATATGATACTCTATCTTTGCTCTCAACTAAATGTGAATGACGATGTGAGGGATGATGTTTGCACGGTGTCCAAATATGAAAGGTAGATCACTTGATCAACTCAATTAGTTTTGGGGCCGCAGAGCATTGCTAGTGTCTTGTGAGGTTATTAAATAAATTGGTCCCGTTAAAGGAGTTTTAATTGATTCAAGTTTATTTATGTCAGTGACTAATTGGGCCTAATGGGTCACACACAAAGGTTATTCCCGATTGTTTAAAATTAGCAAACTTGGACCAATAATTGTTATTGGGCTTTATCAAGAGTAAGTGTGTAATTGAGTTGGAGTGGGACTCCAAGCCCAATGAGGAGATTTGAATTTTAATTCAAAAGGGGTTAGGTTATAAAAGATAATTCTGAATTATCTAATATATATATATATATATATATATATATATATATATATATATATATAATAATGATTGGATGAAGATAGGAGAAGTAATAAATGAGGATTGAATTAAAATGATTTTGAATTTTAGTTTAAGAGATGAATATGATTCATCATCTTAAATTATTATTCAATATTCAAGATATGAATTTAATTCATTATGATTTGGATTTTCCAATTCAAATTTGGATTGGGCTTTTCTTGTGAGCACTTAAAATAATGTTAGACTCTTATAAAGTGCTGATTTTTTATGTGCCTTTTTATGGACGTTTTTTGAAGAACAAAATGAGAATTTAATGTGACTTGGTTGACAAGATATGAATATGATTCATTATATTAAATTCAATCAATCAAGATGTGAATTTAATGTGACTTGGTTGACAAGATATAAATATGATTCATCATATTAAATTCAATCAATCAATCAAGATGTGAATTTAATGTAACTTGGTGGACAAGATATGAATATGATTCATCATATTAAATTCAATTAATCAATCAAAATATGAATTTGATTCATCATCTTAAATTCAATCAATCAATCAAGATATGAATTTAATTAATTGTGAATTGGATTTTCCAATTCAAGCTTGGATTGTACCTTTCTTGTAAGCACTTAAATTAGGGTTAGACTCTTATAAAGCGCTGATTTGTGGTGTGTCTTCTTCTTGCACGTTTTTCTAGGAGAAAAACAAGAACTCTTATGCTCTCCAAATGTAGGTCTTTACCAAAGGTTTAAAGAGGAAAATGCACCATCCATAAAAGGGTAAGGTTTCAACCTTGTACATTCATCCTATTCATAACCTAATTCCAAGAAACCATCACCTTCTTGAAAAGAGTAAAACCCAAGGAAATCAAACATCAACCTTGTCTTCGCCTAGCAAGCATTCAAGGAGTGAGAGGTTTCAAGAGAAGGAGTTCTCATTGCAATCGGGGTAGCCGTGTTGGATAAACGTTAGAGGACATCAACAACATTGAGGTCTTCAAGTGATCTAAGGTAATCCTAATCTCTAATAGTTGTGTTGTCAAGTTATCCTAATCCCCAATAGTTTTTTTAACGAGTAATCCCAAAGTTCATGAATATTATAAATTGTTATGAATTATCATGAGCGCCTTAAAGAGTTACATATTAATAATTATTAACTAATTAATGTAATGAGTTAAGGTTAAAAATTCATGAGAACCGTAAAGAGTTACGGGTTTCCGCAACGATTAAACAAAATTTTTGTTTTCAACCTCATGAACCTTTGTATGAAAGTAATGTAATAGGCAAAATTAACCATCAATATGGACCATACACGTGTATAAAAAAAATCAAATACAACTGTATCATATCTAGGTCATATAGGATTTTATAGTTTTCTATTTACAGTGGTAATATACTTATACATTAACACAAATACTCGATAATTTTGAGTTCATTCCAAACGGCAAAAATAAGGATGATGAATTAATTTATTATATACTAATCTTGCAACTAAAGAATGTGTAAAGAAGAGCAATAAAAGACTCAGTGATAGTATGGAGTTAGAAATTAAAGTCTAGCCACAAAATACGTATCGTTAACTAATGAATAAGTGCAAATCCAATATTTTTCATAGCTACGTTGTATAATGAGCCGATACAATCCAAAAGATGAAAAAAAACAAATATTAAAATATAGTAAATATATGCTAACAAAGTGCAAATCTAACACATCATTCTTCCCAATTAATGCTCTTAAAAACTTGAGAATTTGTGTTGACTGTCACACTGCAATGAAATACATCTCCAAGATTGTTGAAAGGAAGATAATAGTGAGGAACTCAAATTAGTTTCGTTGTTTTGAATATGGAATGTAATACCTTGATTGCCCCTTTATGAAAAACCTTGTATTTTGGTAAATACTTGACAAAATACAAATGTTAATATATGTCTCAAAGAATTATAATCTATTGATTATATATTTTCATCCAAATTTCACTTTAAAATTAATTAACAAATTGTTAAATATGAGACTATATTTAGATGCTATAAAATGTGACATAAAAATCACATGAAATAATAACTATTTTAAATCCAAAAGAGTCAAGAAAGAGAATTTAGGGCACTTAATTAAATTGTTATCTATTAACCGCAATCTCTTAGCAAATGATCTTGCACTAATTGAAAATAAGGGTAAACACTTGTAACTACCTAATATGACTATATTTTTTCTAAAGACAAGTGGTAGAAGACAACAAAAATAATAGCTGTCAAAGGGAATAAAACACATAATATATTTAATGTATTTTATGCGAAAATTGCACATGTCAAGCAATGGATAAGTATCTAGTTGATTATTATCCAACTTGTGCATATGTCATCAATCTAAGTGTCAAGACCTCTTAGAGGGACTGATATTTTTCGAAAATAATTAGGGCCAAAAAGATGAGATAAAGCTTGATTAGTAAGGCACATATACACATTTAAAAGTTAATCAACCAACTACACTATGACACTTGCCATTAAGGGACACTTAAGCCCTTATTTGAGTGATCAAATCACATCATCAACTTGCCAAAGAAAGTCTAATATTTCAGTTGTGCACATGGGGTCACTACTACAAAAAAGTCTTTTAACGTTCATTTTAAAACCCATTTAATGTTTTTTTTAAAGGGATGCCTATGTGGGGGAAGTGGTATATTTGAGACTTTCGGCATCCCAAAAAAAAAAGGACGTCTTAGTTTTTTTTTTCAAGAAAAAAAAAACCCTCCCCACGCGCTTGCCACAGAGCAGCCCCTAAACGGTGTCAATGATTGAACCATATTTTTATATGATTTTTTATCATTAAATTGGGATTCCTAATGCAATTTGTCATAGTTATTAAGCTTAAAATGTTTTTCTTATGATAAATTGAGATTAAAAATAAATACATTAAATTAGGGCTAAAAAGGACAAAATTGTCAAAAAAATGTAATTACTCTTAATCATTGATTTTTCTGAGAATATTTGATGTTAGCTTAATTATTTTTGATTGTAGGTGCTTGAAGAAATTAGATCAAATTTGAAAAAGGAAGTTTGAACCCAAATTGAGAAAGTTTCAGTTTAGTCACTATATGAAAAAGTTTAAACGTTGCAAATTGGTCCCTGGTCAAAACTCGCGTTTTGACCGAAACCAATCAATTAGGTTCAGTTAGGTGTGAAAAAGGAGACAGTGAAAAGACCCTTTCCTCACAAAAACAATTAATCATGATAGTTTTGCAAAACCTTTTTAACCAGTGTTAATAGAGAAAACTTTTTCTTCCGATGACACATGTGTCGGGTTCAGGGCACAACGCTTGCCCACAACCTGGAGTCCAGGGCACAAATCCCGCCCACAAACTCGGAGTCCGGGGCACAAATCCCATCCACAAACTCACTACGGAAAATCCTTAACTTTGGGCACAATTAACAAATGGAATAATACAAAGCCCACGAGTCTTACAATATTAAACTCCACATCATATCTTAACGAAATTAATTTCCACACAAAACATAATTGTGGATCCACCAAAGTTATCAGAGTATTTATAAAATAAGGCCTCTGACCCAACAGTAGTTAAATAGTCACTACGAAAATAGTTTCCCAAACATAAGATATGATCCAAAACATGAGGGCCCTAGAATGACAATATGATAATCAAAACAACATTAACACCAAAAGAGGCCTACAAATTTCAGAACTGCTAAGCCTCGGGTCGCTTCCCTTGGCCTCTAGTGAAATTAGAGGTCTCGCCTGAAAAATATTAATAATAACGGGGTGAGACATAAAGTCCTCGTAACCAAAATTAATTTATAAAACATGCATGAAAGGATTGCAAGTCAGAGAAGCAGGTTTACTAATAATATAATAATAATTTCAATAATTAAATATCACAAAAATAACAACAGGTAGAACGTTTAATACATAATAACTCTAACAATTAACCATCCCCACTCATTCAGCATGCTTCTCCTTATTTCCTCGTGGACGCGGATCAGTCCATCAGTGCTAGTAACCCGGCCAAGGTTAGCTATCACTTCAAGGATACTGTCCCCTCCCATGCCACCAACGCAATACCGTAACATGGAGGTGTCCGCCCAAAACACTCGACTCATAACCCCACATTAATAGCCCATGCGCCCCACCTAAATGTGCTATATATGATTTATTGGACTCCTAACTTCACACTTGGCCCATACATTTATTTATTATAATAATGCAAATCAATGCTAGATTCCTGACACCACCTCATGCCAACAATACTACAACATCAATTCCTATCACACTACGTAAAACCCATTTAATAAATCAGTGGGCCCCTTTTTATCATATAATTTCCTTTGCCCATAATCTCTTTTTCTTCAACATTCCTTTGACTACATCTACGTGCTTGACTTGAGGGTGCACTATTGTTCTTTTCACACACAAAAACATCGATTTCCGGCTTTTTTTTTTTTAATCAATTTGCCCCTTATAAAATAACTATTTAACAAAATGCTCCTATTTACAAACTATTTAACAATTTGCCCCTATTGCCCCTTTTAGTCGACTAAACACCTCATTTAGTCGACTAAAACGCGGGGACAATTTTTTTTTGAATATCCCCGCGATTTAGTCGACTAAGCTCTGTAGTTTAGTCGACTAAATCGCCACAGGGGCAAATTTTTTTAAAATTTCCACGTGATTTAGTCTACTAAACTATGCTTAGTCGACTAAATCGCGACAGAGAGGTTTTTTAAAACCCCAATCGCGGCATTTGGAACCCTAATCGACTAAGCACCCTCCCCAAACTTTTCCCCTTCGTTTTTTTCATCAAATCCTGTGAATCCGTTGGTGGAATGAAGTTTAAATGTTGCTATTATAAAATATATATATATATATATATATATATATATATAAGTAGATACATATTTTTACACAAAATGAAACGCAACACATATAGGAAGCTTGTTGAAATAGCTGTATCGTACGCATAAAAAGGTGAATGGAAAAAACTTCATGGTTGAAAATATATATATATATATATATGTATGTATGTATGTATGTATGTATGTATGTATATTTTCAACCATGAAGTTTTTTCCATTCACCTTTTATATATATATATATATATATATATATATATATATATATATATATATATATATATCTCACTTGCACGTGAAATAGGGATCTATTAATATTTAGGAGGTTATTTTATTGATATAATATCATGAAATCAAAAAGATAAAATCTAACTCAATTTCCTCCTATATAATAGGATCTAATCTAGCTCATTCTTATATTATTTTATTTTTAGTATTATTTACAAATATAGATATATGATATAAAATATATTTGTATGTTGTTAATATTTATTTAAACTCCTAATTTAAAGTATTGAAATAAGTTCGAAAGTTTAAATACTTGTAGAGAAATAATAATAAATAATAACAATAATGATAATAATAATAATAATTTTTATTGTTATTAGGAAAAAAAAAATATAATAATAAAATAGAATAAATAAATAATAATAAAATAGATAATTATTATTATTAAAAAAAGAGGGAATAAATTAAAAAGGGAGTTAGTAATTAATAAAAAAATAAAAAAAGGGTATTATTAATTACTAAAAATAGCAAAGGGTATTGTAACATCCCATTTTCAAAAAAAGATATTTTTTTTTCATCGAGTAGAGCATCGGAGCAATTGAGTAATCGATACATTTATTCAAATTTCCGTAAGTCCGGCTGATTTACTGAAGCGGTACATTGACCGAGAGTTTTCAAAATGAATAACACCCGAAGAAAGTCTTGATCGGGACTCGTACGGCTTTGCTTTCGCCTTTCTCCTCGGTCCTCGGTTCTTCCGAACCCGACGCTATGATAAGAGCGAGATCCAATTACAATTTGGATCTCGGGTAACGATTAACCTCATGCTTAAATACGACTACATATACCCGACAAAGCAATCAATACAACAGTCCACAACAGATGTATGATTAAAAATACATAACCACGTATGTAAGATAATAACCACGTATGTAACATAACCACGTATGATACTGACAATAATAACCTCGTATGTGACATAACCACGTATGTGACATAACCGTGTATATAACATAACCACGTATGCTACAACAACAAACAGAACACAACAAACATATATAATCATACAATAACCATCGAGTTAGTGTTACAAAAAGACGTGAACGTACCTTTTTGGCGTACAACGGAACTTTTACGGAAAAACGGTAAATTTCCGACGCGGAAAAAAACGGTGTGACGGCGGCACAGTGGCGGCTCGGACGGCGGTACGATTATCTCAGTAATCCTATAAGGATAATATTTAACAACTTTTAGCAGCATAACAGGCATTTTAGGTACAAATTACCATTTTGCCCCGAACCCCTGTCGAGCGGAATTTCGCCGAGCTTCATTTTTTCGCTCTATCTCTCTAGAATTTTGTGAGATCTTTTCCCTCATCATATTTTCGAAATATATATCATATTTACCCCTAAATATGATATCTAGACTATCTTGAAAAATTAAAGATAAATCTAGCATTCCTACTATATCTACCGAAACTAAAGACCGGGGACCGAAGAACTTACCCGAGACTTTGCTCGGACTTTCTCCCGAGCTTCTCTCTCTAACTTCTCTCTAAGAGGCAGATTTTTGGTGTGAGAAATGAAGAAGAGGAGCTTGGTATTTATAGAAGAGACGGATGGCGAACGGTAAATAATTCGAACTTGGTCTTGACGAATATGGACCGTAGGATCGCATTTTTGAGGACAAAACACTCTTGGCCATCCATGGTCAAGATCGAAATCTAAGAGCCCTAAAGTCAATGGATGAGTTGTCATCCATGATGGCTCTTGCTTTATGGCCTCCGGCCGATAAAGCTACCCGTCGGTGTCATTTTCGCGCGATTTCGCGAAACTCAAAAATCCGGGCGTGTAACTTTGAAGATCTTTCCATCCTCTTTCATATTATATATTTTGATCCTCTTTTTGATCATATCCAGGTATTCTCCGATGCGTCGGAAGATATTCGGACAAACGCGTCCGATTCGGAAATCGCTCCGATAGAACCAACTTACGGACAACAATTCGAATCGTAAAACGTCCAGTTGTTGCCTAACTTAATCTCGTGTTTAAAAAGACACAATTGTTTCTATAGGTTCTCACTTTGCCTATCTGACTCCACTCTATCGATCAACTTTTCGTCTTATTTGAAATTAGGGTTTTCGGTTGCGGAATCGACGTCTGGTAAATTCTTTCTTCGTGTAGAATTTCACTTGTACTTAATTTGATCAGTCTGAAAAGACTTTTACCTCTGGTTTACCTGTAGAATTTATTTCTAACTTTTCCCGATTCGCCTATAAGCGACTCACCGCATTATATTATTATTTTATTCTAATTACCATTTTAATTATTTAAACAATTCTTTTTAATTAAAAATACTTAGAATTTCAGCCCCTCTTTTAAAAATTCAGATTTATTTATTTTTCTATAATTTTTTCCATTTTTTAAAAATATAATATTTTTTTACCAAAAATTCCCGTTTTGCGCCCGTTAGGGCTTAATCGAGACCTAATTTCTTCGTTTAGTGATCTTTTTAGGATCAGGTTTCTTCATATATTTATCTTTACCAATTTTACAGTATATTGTTATCTTGCAAACTTTTATCGACATTGTCATTTTATATCCTATGTAAAATATTAACAATGTTTACCCCATCAAAGTTACTTTATGGTTCCGAAATGCTTTTTAAACTTTTCTTCATGTTATTTTCTCTGAAATAATTTATTAAATTCTCATAATTAGGGATAACACTTCCATATTTTTCTCATAATGTTTCATGATCTTTCGGTATTTATCATAATATTTTTAGATTTGTTTTTATCACCATTATATCATTTTTAGTCATTACGTTCATCGATTTTCCTGTAACTTTTTTGACAATTTACTCTATAATTATAACAATTTTATATAACAGTTTTAAGCTCATGATTTTGCTTTATCAAAATATTCGTTAATTTCCTTTATCTCAAAATTTCATTTACTAAAATCCGGTATTACATGTATTATTAATTAACAATAAACGAAAGAGAATTAATAGTCTCCCTAATTTTTTAGTCTCGTCATAATTTGCCGACTTCAAGCATTCCAAGTTTATTATTAAAAATTGTATACTTTTAATTTTACAAAATTATAAATTATATGTAGAATTTTAGAAGAGTTATTAATGGTTAGTAAATTGGTTGTGGTAGAATGAAGTTTCCTTTACATCGATTTGGTGAAAAAAAGCAGAGGGGAGAGGTTTGGGGAGGGTGCTTAGTCAATTAGGGTTCCAAATGCCGCGATTGAGATTTTTAAAAAACCTCTCTATCGCGATTTAGTCGACTAAGCGGTGTAGTTTAGTCGACTAAATCACAGGGAAATTTAAAAAAAATTTGCTCGTGGCGATTTAGTTGACTAAACTACAGGTTTAGTCACTAAATCGTGGGGATATTCAAAAAAAAAAATGGTCCCCGCATTTTAGTCGACTAAACTACATGGTTTAGTCGACTAAATCACGGGGATGTTCAAAAAAATAAAATTGGCCCCGCGTTTTAGTCGACTAAATGAGGTGTTTAGTCGACTAAAAGAAGTAAACATGGGCAAATCATTAAATAGTTTGTAAACAGGGGTATTTTGTTAAATGGTTATTTTATAAAGGGCAAATTGGTAAAAAAAGCCCAAAAACATCCGTCCCCACACTTTATATATATATATATATATATATATATATGTATATAATATTATTAATAATAATCCTAAATGCTAAAGTTGTTGACACCTCGGCAACTCCTCCTACACATTATAAATTCCTATCCCATTACAAATAAAATTCGTTATTTAATTTGGTGGGTCCTCCATATAATTTCCCCTTCAACTCAACAAGCACCTACACTATCTACACGTCCAACTCCTTCCATGCAACTGAGGGTCCCGCTTCAAAAACATACAAGCATCAATGGGCATTTACCTATTAGTATAATTATAGTCTAGATAAAATTTCCTAATGTTCAACAAATAAACTTACAATATTTTCTTAACTCTCACTTTATATTTCTCAGTAATTTCTACACCTCCAATTATAATAAATCACATCCTAAAACATTTAATTACTTTAATAAAAATCGGGATGTTACAGACAAACTCGAGATGCAGCTAGGTGATCTGATATACGAGTATATATTGAGATAGTGCGCTGCGAAGAGGAGTACCAAACCTACGCTCTCATCACTTTCCTTCACCCTTTAGCAACCCCTCGCCGGCGGTTTCCTCATCCACCACAGTCGCCGGCGAGCAATCTCCCTCAACCACCATCACTTTCACCGGCGGCAAAAACCAGAGGAATAGAGTAGTGCCGTGAGAACTTATAAGACCATAACGAAAGCCCTGTGAAGAACGACTCCGACCTTCCATCATTATCACTGTCGGTCTTTCCCCATACCATCACCATAGCTCCAGCTCTCGTCACTCTTTCACTCTAGCACCACTGCAAGCGAAGCTCACCACCGTCGGACTCCATTGCTTCCCACCATTCCACTCTCTCTCTCTCTCTCTCTCTCTCTCTCACTCCATTATCACCGTCTACATTCGTTTCTCATAATACCATCTTTAGATCTTCTTCTTCTACTGTAAATTCAACTTCATCGTTCTTCATCTTCTTTTCTCTGTTTTCCAAATTCTAGCGAGAACTTTGAGTTTTTCGTCGAACATTTCCAGATTCCGGCAAGGATCTGTTTCATTGGATTTTCAGAGCTCCAATGAGTGGTTGAGCTCGTTTTGCTTCTTGTAGCTTGGGTTTCAAAGCTTAGATTGGGGAGTTTATTTTGTTAAATCTATTTTCTCTAATTGAATTTGGATTTTCTTAGTTTTAGGAATACTGTTTTGTATTGTTGAGACTTAGTTTACCCGTTTGGATAACTTTGTTGATTGAACCTATGTGATTGGATTGGATTTTTGTAGCTTGTTTGATTTATATATATGTAATTCCCTTATTGATTCAATGATATTGTGGTTTCTACGTGTTATTGTTAGATGATATGATTGAATTAGATTAATTAAGTGTCGTGTTATCACATTCATATCAAGAAGAAGCAAGTTGCATTAGTCTAATCCTAATCACATACTAAGTTCATGTTTGGCCTAACTTATTTTTAGCTTATCTTCTACTTATAAGTATAAGCTAGGCCAAAAAGATTTTACATAAGCTCTTATAATTATAGGAGCTTATTTTTAAGCTCTTTTTTTAAAAAAAAAATGAAAGAAAGAGAGAACCCGTAATCTCTCGATCAAACACTACCACCACCGCCACTGCCACCACCACCACCGCCCCGCCGCCGCCACCGCCACCACCACCGCGCCGTGCTCCGCTCCACTTGCGCCACCTTGCCGCCGCCACCTCATTGTCCGCCACCTCCATCGCCACCGCCTCCACCATCGCCATCACCACCGCCGCCGCCACCACCACCGCCATCGCCACCACCCTATTATAATATACCTTTTATGATAATTTTTATTAGAAAAAGTGTTTATGACAAAAAATTTGTTAAACAGCTTATTTTTAATTTCAACTTTTAAGCTAAAAAATTTATATAATCACCAAATGACTTTTAACTTTTTAAAAAAAGCTATTTTTTTTACTTTAGCTTAAAAGTAGCTTTTAGCTTAAAAATAAGAGGATTCAATCGGGCTCTAAGCGTGCTTCAATAGTACCCTAAGAGGTGATTGCTAGCTATGTTAGTAAGAGTAATCACTAATTAAGAACAGTAAACTCAAGTGTTTGCTTTGGGTTTTTATCAAGATTTAGTGAGAATTTACTCCTACATTTAGTTGAACTATGATTGACGCTACTCCATTTCCAAGAGCATTCATTCATACCCATTTTCATACTCATTCCATTTTTATAAAAAAATACCAAAAACAATAATTAGCATTTAATTAAATTGAATTCATATTTTAGTTTCTTAATTTGAAAAAGCCAAAACCAATTTTCCCTTTATTTTCATTGCATTTGCAAGTGATTAGATTACCTAGGACTCAATAAAAGGCTCCTCAAGAAGAGAGAACGATCCTCGGGTTGCCTATACGCAATCCTTGGTTAAGTTTTGATTGTGGACCCCAAGGCTAACGATAAAATGCCCTCATCAGTCGACATAGGCTTGAATGTTGGAATGGTGCCTAATAGATTTGAGAAATTTTTATGAGCTCAGGAAAATCAAAATCAGAAACCAGTGTACAAAGAGAAGCACCCATTATACATTACAAATAAAAAAATAAAAAATAACAAGATCTGGCGAAACCATGGGAGCGGAGCATTTCTTTAGATCTGGCAAACCATGGCGCCATCGTCGTCTAAAATGATTTTGGGATGCCTAAATAAATTGTAGGCATTCTAAATAATATTTTAGGACGCCTTGAAAGTGGAGCTAAATCACCAAGAGGTGGGTGAATTGGGGATTTTAAAAATCTTTTCAGAATAGCTCTGTTTTTGAACACTAAAACGAGAGATGAGCTAAGATGAGAGTAGAAGAGCAAGACACAAGGATTTATCTTGGTTCGGTCCAATCTCTTGACCTACGTCCGGTCCCGGACTCTCGGGTTTTTCACTATCTCAAAAGATTACACACTCTGTACTCAAGAATAATTCTCTCACTAGAACTTACTCCCCTTACAAGTTGTAATCAATGAACCCAATCACCAAGTCCCCAGACTTGTGATTCCTTACAATAAATGCTTTACAAGAATGAAACTCTCTCTAAGAGTGTATTATGATAAACACTGAAGCTTTGCATCAAAAGTCACTTTCACACAGAAGAACTAGAGAGTAGTTGAGAGCTTTGAATGATTTTCGTTTTTCAGCAGATGTGTTTTTTTGGGAAACTTGAATGCTGCTCTATTTATGCTCAGAGATCATTTAATGACCGTTGCCAACTTCATGTATCCGTTGAGGGATTATTCTAGCTGTTGGAGGCAATTTTGGGCTTTCTCTCACTAGTCTTCATTTAATCCAGTTTGTGTAGGAGGTCGAGTTGATTTCGAGACAAATCAATGTTGGTGTAGCAGAAAGTGGAAGTGGGGAACATTCTTTAATGCTTTGCAAGCGTGTAGATGGATTACCGAAGTATGCAACTTTTGGTTGAAGCATTTAATGTTCGACATGCTTTTTGCTTTTCCACTAAATCTTCATTTAATCTTGTTTAAGCAAGCTGAAACTTACTAACAAAGTGGTTAAACATAGCGGGAATATGCAAGAATGATAATAGAAAGTATTAGGATCAATCAAGAAGGATTCACAGATTCGCCGGATTTGAATTTTAAACTACGTAATGAAAACTCGAGTTTTGACTTCAAAACTCGAGTTTTGGACTTTGATGAGTAAAATTGATTGAAGTCCAAAACATCAAAACTGGAGGTTTATTTGCAAAGCTGGAGGTTTTCAAAACGTTGAAGTGTATCGAGACTTTACGTACGGCCAAAACTCGAGTTTTGATCTCAAAACTCGAGTTTTCATTTAAACATGAAAACTTGGGTAAATCACGCCAAGACAAAGCTGGAGGTTTTAGAAGAAAGCGCGGTTTTCAAGACTCGAAAATTCAAAGACTTTGTCAAATCAAAACTCGAGTTTTGAAATCAAAACTCGAATTTTCACTTTTGTGAAAACATTGTTAAAAACCAAAAGCTGGAGTTTTCATGGAAAAGCTGGAGGTTTTGGAAAATGAAAAATCCAAGAACTTTTTGTCGATCAAAACTCGAGTTTTGAAATCAAAACTCGTGTTTTCACTCTACTTGTGAAAACATTGTCTCCAAAACCAAAAGCTGGAGTTTTCTTGAGAAAGCTGGAGGTTTTGAAAATGTGCCAAAGACTGAAACATTTACGCCAACTCAAAACTCGAGTTTTCACTTGTTGGTGAAAACTTGGAATATTTCAAGTTAATTTGAAAAGCGAAGGTTTTAGCCAAAAGCTGGAGGTTTTCAAAATCTCAAATTGTAGGAGACTTTCGTGAGTCAAAACTCGAGTTTTCAATGGCTGGAGTTTTGACTTTCTCAAAAATATTGAAAAGTCTTTGTGTAGTTAAAACTTGAGTTTTGAAAGAAAACTGGCGGTTTTGCTTTGATCAGAGAATTGGTTTCTTCTCTGTAAGGTCAAAACTCGAGTTTTGAATCCAAAACTCGAGTTTTGCTTTGACAGTAAATTTTTTTAATTTACAAAGCAAAACTTTATCCTTTGCTTACAACCTGTTGGTAATCATCAAAACCTTTAGAGAACTAACACGCCTAAGGCTAAAAATTCAAGTAAATAATTACGAGAATGCCACCGTTTTCACTTTTTACTTCGCTTTTTTTAATAAGGACGTTCTTTAAGGAAGTAATATCCCCTTTTTATAGTAGTGGGTGATGATAAAGCCAAGTTGTTAAGATAAAAAAAAATCCGTTACAATTTGTGATGGAAAATAAATTCCGTCACAAGTTGCGACAGAAAACAAATTCCGTCACAACTTGCTATGGAAAGTTAAATCTGTCACAAAACTTTGCAAAAGAAGTTGCGACAGAATAAAAAATCCATCGCAAATTTTAGAATAAAACTTTGTGATGGAATTAAAATTATATCATAGACGGAATAAAAAATCGTTCGGAAATTTTAGAATAAAACTTTGCGATGCAATTAAAAAATTCTATTCGGTCGCAAATTTTAGAATAAAAAGATAATCTCAGAAAATATCAATTACCCGCGAAACCCACCCCTCCGGCACGCTCCCGAATCCCGATTCCCGATTCCGCTCCTCGATCTCTCTCTCTCTGAGTTTCTTTCTCAACCTCACCAACACTTTGCTCGTTTTCTCGTTTTCTGATTCATCATTGTTTTCTTTCAGAGCAAAAAAAAGATTCATCATTGTTTTCCCTTATTATCCATATTTTAATCCGATTTTGTTCTATCACTAACTTTACCATATTTTCTTGCGAAAATTTCCCCCCTTTTCTTTTACACTGTCCCACTTAGGATCTAGGGCTTCGATTTTCTCCACTCTTGCTCGCATTAGATCGTTCATTCTATTCCTATTCGCATACAGATCTTCTTGTCGGTGTTTATTGAGCTGATTTTCGTTTCTGGTTTGGTTTGTGATGGCGTTGTCGCAACATTCTCAGTCAGCGGCTAAGCAATATGGTGTGACGAAGCCAATATCAATGGCTAGGCCGACTGCAACTGATTTACAAAAGACTTTGAGTTAGAGAAGGTTTGATTTTGTGTTGAATACCTTAGATGTCGCAAATTTAAATACTTGAGATTGAATTATTGATGAATTCTGGAAAAAAAAATTGGTTACGGAATTTTCTGGTTCATTTAGGGCTATATGAGAGCGAAGAGGAGGCTGCTAAGAGAGAGGAGGTCCTTCTTCGACTTGGACAGGTGATTTTGCATCTCGTATTATCCATGGGTTCTCCTATTTATGTGTTTCAAGAGCAAAAATATTCTGTCTTACGGGGATTGAACTTTTAACGGGTAGCTTTGGTTTGTCGACACATAAGTGTACGGAAGTGTTATGAAGCATGATCTGTTTGTTTTGATTTATCTGGAGGGATGTTTCGATTTAATATAAAAGGAACGTCTTTTAGTTGTTATTTCCATGTATGTTGAAGGGGTACTAGGCCTTTCTCTTTTATTTATTTATTTTTTGGGTCAAATTCTCTTCTATTTATTGAAGTTTTGGCATTACTAATTTTGTCATGTTATGACATCTTGTTTCTTCATCCCCCAACACACACCTTCCTCCCAAATTAATATATACTTTGTAGTGATTTTTTTTGTCTTTTTCAGATAGTAAGGGATTGGGTGAAGCAATTGACTGGGCTAAGAGGATACACTGATCAAATGGTGGAAGATGCAAATTCTGTCATATTCACATTTGGTTCTTACCGACTCAGGGTGAGTTTGTTTGATCCTTTTTTGATTTACAATGCTTTATGACTTAGCCAGGGAGCATTTTTTGAAACATTTTTTCAGGTTTTAATTATATTTGCACTACACCTTATCTGGAATAATTACAACTAGGCTCTAACTGAAAACGTAATTAAAGAACTTATTTCTGGCACACTTATGAAACTTATCCTTCAGCTTCTATATCATTCATTACAAAGGATTGAGAATTTTTCATGACATTCTGATCTACATACTCTGCTAACAAATCACTTTTAAGGAATTAAATGTTTCCCTTTTGTTTCCCTTGTTTCATTCTTTGTTTTTTTGGGAATTTTAATATCCGTAAATAAATATTTATGATGCAGGTTCATGGTCTTGGGGCGGTTGGACATAGACAAGGATGTAATTAGAATGAAGACTCTTGTTCATGTTGGTTACTTCTATTATGTTGGAATTTCCAATGCCTAGCTATTTTCCCCTTTTGTTTTTGGAACCATAACGTATTTCCTATTTTATGTACAGAACTTGGACATATCGGATATTTCTGTCTTATACAATGTGGATGAACCTACTGTTCGAAGTCTGAATGGATGTTGAGTTGCAGATCAAGTTTTAAAGCTTGTTCCAAATGTTGAGGTAATTTATTTGCTGTCATTTATTCCTGAAGTGTAGTTCTCTGGTTTTATTGTCTTAATTTACTTCCTCTGCCCCTTTTGTGCTTTTCTAATTTTTACTCTTGTAAGGAGAATGTTTTATCCTCTGTTGTTGTGGCATCTTTTTTAGAGATTTTCTTTTAGGATCAAACAAGTAATTTCGTTAGAGATGAGAAAAGAGTTTTCTTTTCAATTTGTTAAATTTTATTTTACTAACTTCTCCCCTACTTTGTTAACCATTGCTTTCAACAGGTGCTAATTTGCTGGAAAGAAACTGGCTAGTTCAAGCTCTTTTTGAGCATGTCTTGGGCATGAAATTATCCACGGACTATAAAACTGAACAAGTATGCATTTCAGCCCTCCATCAATCAAGTGGTAATTCTATTATTTTTCAATTTTTAAACAAACTGATTTTTTGAAGTATTTGTGTACTTTGAATTTAATAATTTAGGTATTCAATATTTTGTACTTTGAAGTAATTAATTAATGGTCCTTATTTGTATTTGTAGGAAGAGGGGTTGGCTCCTAATGATGATGATGAGCATGACCATGCTGCTACTATATAGATTGGGGAGAAGAGGGCCATTGTCCAGATGTTGAACACTACAAAAAAAGTCAGGATTTGCGACAAACAAAATCTGTCACAAAATAGGGAAATTCCATCGCAAAAACGCTTTACGACGGAATTTGCGAGTCGCAAAAAACGTCGTCACTAAGCACTTTTTGCGACGGAAAATACGAGTTTCATCGCGAATTTTCAATTGTGCGACGGAATTAGTTTTCCATCGCAAAACTCAATAAAATTAAATAAAAATATAAATATAAAAAGAATTATGAAATAAAAAAGAAATGCATATGATAAAATATATAGAAATTATCAGAGTTTACATAGAGAAAACAAAATATAAATAATAATGTTGCCAAAAAAATGGACTAAAAAAATGTCTAAACAACAGTAGTATGGTCATTTTCATTACCAGTATGGTAATCATCATCACCAAGAGCTGAACCCATACCATTGTCCTTCAATAGGGACTGGAGTACATCGTGCATCCGCTTCATCATCTCCGCTTGCCGATTCATCATCTGTTCTTGCCGGTTCAGCTTCTCTCCTTGTTGATTCATGGTTGTAGTTTGTTACCTCAATTTCAGCAACCAATTGTAGAAAAAAAGCAGACCTAAACTTTAATGAGAAATCAACATTATAAATAAATGCAATGAAATACAAAATATTACAAGCAAGCAGTAACTGCTTTCATGAGAAATCAAGCAGACCTAGACTGTAATTAAAAATAACTATTTTTTTTTTAGATCTACCTATTAGTCTTCAGTAATTATTATTAATAATAACTTGTATAGATCCACATCTTATGCGCGTTGCCCCCTCATTTGATCAACCATCTTATTTCTTCATTGCATTTTTTTAATGAGCCACTCCATTAAAATTTACTAGCAACAAAATATACAATTCAGTGAATTGATAAACCTGTACAACTTGCACATGTTCTTATCTAAAGGATTTGCTTGTGCTATCGATATACACACACAAGGTAAAAATTATGAAAGGTTATATTATTCCTAAATTATAAAAATGCAACTTTTTTGAAAATTCTATGCTTACTACATAGTTTTATTTTAGTGAAAGTCATTTTTGTTATTATAAAAAATATTACCGTTGGCTACAAGATAATGTCAACGAATTTTTATTATTACTGGCCCTCTATAACAAAATCATAATGATGATTATATAAGCTGTGTGAAAAGATAATAACTTATTAATTTTTGGAAAAATTATAATAAAGGACTTAAGAAAAATAATATTCATTGAAGAATGACTATAAAAATGGTAATTATTTTAAAGGACTGTTAAGAATTTTTAGATAAAATATTCCAAAAAAACATTAAAATATTATAAAGATAAAAACTCAAAATTATTTTATATAAAAAAGTATAAAATTGTCGCAAACATTATTTACTTTATAAAATATATAGGTGTATTATTAAATTATTATTGTCTTTAATTAGTACTAAGAAAGTATAAATAGGGGTATTATAGGAAAAAATTGACAAAAGTTAAAACTTGCTCTTATAATTAGGACCAAAACCAACTCCAAAATTTGCTCTTATAATTAGGACCGGAGGGAGTATTTCTTATATTCTTCATTAAAATAGAAATACTAAATTGTCTTTGGTTATTTCCTATATTCTCTCTAACTACCGACTGGAGTGATTGATAGATAATGACAAATAGATAATAATTCAAATAACATCGCTCTTTTTGGATTACATAAATTTGAAAATAACACTGGCTTTTTATATTTCATATCAGATTAAGCTGCACTTGCCGAAAAAGTTCTATTCTGTAATTTTTGCCCCCATAATTACATTTTTGGTTCTACCTATGCATCTGCAGCAACATCTATTATATTTTTGCAGTAACTGCAACTTAATCTGATATGAATATGAAAAGTCAAGGTTAGTTTTAAGTTTATGCAATCGAAAAAGAGCAATGTTATTTGAATTGTTTTCTATTTGTCATTATCCATCAATCACTCCAGATTCGTTAGAGAGAATATAGGAAATCTAGTTAAAGTCAATTTAGTATTTCTATTTTAATGTTTTAGTATCTGGTCCTTTAAAATAATTACCATTTTTATGGTCATTCTTAATAAATATTATTTTTCTTAGGTCATTTATTATAATTTTTCCTTATTTTTTATATCAATGACTACCATATTTATAGAATTTTGTTTTAACTAACTACTACTTCTATTTTAAATATAGGGTTAAGGTACAGATTTGCCAACGAATTATTACCCAAGGAGCGTTTGACACAAAACAATTGAAGGGACCAAATTGGCCAACAAACTATTAAAAAGTGAAAAAAAAAATACCAAATAACTATATAAAAAAAAACAACTATCACTACTACGTTAAAATATGAGGCACTGGCGTAGGACGGTGGCGAAGACGCTGGAGAAGAGAGCGGTTAAGCATTCTTGTTGGATAAGGCAAACACTAACAGAGATGAGACCCATACGAGCAGGCGTTATGGCAACGGCGGTTGCTGCTTGTGGCATCGGAGGGACGCAACCAGGGTCCAAGGCGCGTCTTTGGTTGAAAGCGTGGACTCTTTGGATGAGTTCAAGAGGGTGAGTGGAACACCCAGCAATAATGGAAGCTTTGGAGATGCCGACGTCGCCAACACTGTGACAGTCAATGGAAGACAAAGACACCAAGACAGTGATGGGGTAATAGTTCGTTAGTAAATCTGTTCAAAATTGTGTTTTTTTTTTTTCACTTTTTAATAGTTCGTTGGCCAATTTGGTCCTTCAATTGTTTGTTGTACCAGACGCATCTCGGGTAATAGTTCGTTGGAAAATCTACACCTTAACCCTTAAATATAAGATATATTTTGAGAATTTTGACTTTTAAACCACATAAAATTTTTTACCAAATTTTAGGCGTAAATAATGTTTTTTGATCTAATTTGTTATGGGTTAAAGGTCTTAAATGCTATGGAAGTTTTCGCTCATGAGCACTGGCAAGACGGAAGTTTTTTTTGGACCAAAAATGCCACGGAAGTTTTCGCTGAGGAACAATTTTTCCCCGGAAGTTTTCACTAAGGAGCAATGTTGCCCCAGAAGTTTTCATTAAGGAGCAATTTTGCTCTTCGTCCCCAAATATTAAATTTGACTATTAAATCGAGTCAAATACCACACATGTTATGCCTTGAAAAGGTCAAACTTGGAGCCGAGAGAAGGAGATCCTTGAGATGTTGAGCTCAAGGCGGCCGAAATTTGTGAAGCTGAACTGGTCAAATGGACTGAAAGGTCGACAATCACAAAACCCAAAGGAAGCATCACTTATGATCTAAACAAATGATCAGTCTATACAAATGTAAATATTATCACTATTGATTTGTTTTACTAAACCAATTTTTGGAACAATTCATTTCTCATTTTGCGTTTCATTTGCGTTTTGTGAGACCTTTCGATCCTTTCGACCAGTTCGGCTTCACAAATTCTAGTTGTCTTGAGTTCAACATCTGAAGGATCTCCTTCTCGACTCCAAGTTTGACCTTTTCAAGGCATGACATGTATGGTCTTTGACTCGATTTAATAGTCAAATTTAATATTTGGGGAAAAAAGGGAAAAATTGTTACGTTTTGTAAACTTCCGGGCAAAATTGCTCCTTAGTGAAAACTTCGTGGCAAAATTGCTCTTTGAAAACTTCCGTGGCAAAATTGATACTTCCGGGTAAAATTGAACTTCGTGCACTTCCGTTTTTGGTCCAAAAAAACTTCCGTCTTACCAGTGCTCCTGATCGAAAACTTCCATGGCATTTAAGACCCTTAACCCAATTTGTTATAAAAATAGTATGTCAAACTCACTTACCTTTCATTATAAATAAATTAGAGTTAATTACCATGTGTTCCACGGAATAGCAATATATGCTTAAAAATTGATATAAATAATATTAAATATTTAAAAATTAAAAAATTTAATGATCCTTAAATTGTAGAAAAATTTTAGATCAATACCTTCCTCTGGACTATTGGGAGAGAAGAGGGGGATCCCATTCTTTTATATCCAAATTTGAGGCGGTTTCTACGTAATCGAAATAGATCCATATAAGATACATATATACGATACGCCGCAATCTGTTTTATCATTATCTAATTTATTTGATAATTTTTTATTTGATCTATTATTTGAAATTTGGAGTATCGATCGTTTATAAATTGAAATTATTATGTGCAAAAAATATATATTTGCGGCGCATTGCGATATTTCCCTTGATATTAAGAACTAAGAAATTTAAAATGTTAATTAGGCTTTTATATATATATATATATATATATATATATATATAGTGGTGGAAGCTAAGATTGAATTTATGTATGCCATATATCCCGTGCAATGTAAATGGATTTTGAAAGATTGGTCTCACTTTGTTAAATTTCTTTAATAAACAAATACTACTATTATAGGACGAAAAAAAGTAATGCATGAGATAAGAAATTGATCCAATGTTCACACCAGAAAAAGAAATTATAGTTCTTACCTGGAGAACGGAGACCCACGCTGGAGAATGGAGACAAGCGCTGGCTACCTGCAGTGGAGACGAACGCCCGGCGACTGTGGTGGAGACTGGAGATTGGCGGAGAGAATGGGGTCTGCAAAACACGACGCGGATGTAGATTGTCGATGGAGCTGGAGATATCCGTTTTGCGATGGAATAACAATTTGTCGCAAAAATAAATGATTTTGCAACGGATGAATTATTCCGTCACAAGGCGGCGTTTTTTATGCCTTTTTTGCGATGGAATGGTGTTTTTGTCGCAAACAGGCCAGCCTTTTGCGACGAAAGTCTCTTCCGTTGCAAAAAGGCATTAGTTTTGACGCATTTTTGCTACGAAATCCCATTTCCATTGCAAATGGCGCGTGCCTTTTGCAACGAAAGATGATTTTGTCGCAAAAAGGTGTCAAAATTAACACCTTTTTGCGACGGAATGGTGTTTCCGTCGCAAATAGGGCCACATTTTTTGTTATAGAAACGGTATTCCAACGCAAATCATTTACTTTTGCGACGGAATCCAGTTTCCGTCGCAAAACTTCCCACCCCTTCACTATTTAAAAAATCCATCGCAAATTACGACGGAAGTGCTTGCCGTCGCAAAAATAAGCCCAATTTGCAACGGAATTTTTTTCGTCGCAAATTCCGTCGCTAATTTACTATTTTCTATTAGTGGACATAGTATCACTGTGAGCTTCTTGTATACAAGAAGTTGATGCTTGGCATAAGATTATGGCAAGTTTTACATGTGTTATGCTTTTTTTTTTTGGCATATTGTATCACACTTGACTGATAATTCAGTTGTTTGTTTCTACAAGGTGCAACACTTTGGGATTGGAGGAGATAAGAAGGGGAAGGGAACTTCTCTGTCTTAGGTTCAAAAATAGGACTCATAACGTCAATGCTGTCTTCATTTTACTATGTACTTTTTCTTTTTGGATGTTCAAAATGCTTGGAATATTTTGTTTCTCTATGGATATCTTATAGCTTGTGCTATTCTTGAAAAGTTGCTCACGTTGGAAGATCACTGTTGCTAATATTAGTTTATTGCTTTTAGGTCATTTATATCTTATTATATAATTACGTTTCCCAATTAGCTTTCTTATAAATATATGTTTCATGATATACATTTTTTTTAATATAACTTTTAAATTTTTTTTGAGCAATTTTTTTTTTTTTTTTTGAGAAATTGAATTTGCAAATTCCGTTGCAAATCTCAATTTTTGCGACGGAATTCCATTTATGTTGCAAATCTTGAATTTTGCGACAAAACTATTTTCTTGTCGCAAAAAACATTTTGCAATGACATTTTTTTGCAAATTCTGTCGTAAATCGTTATTGCGACAGAAAAACCCTATTTTGCGACGGATTTTGTCCGTTGCAAATAGTGACTTTTTTTGTAGTGAGATATCTAAGATTTGCAAGATAACAACACATGACATTTAGCTAAAAATCTTCTAATAGCCTCTTGATTTTTCTTGAGCCAACAAGCCATAGGGAGATGACATTTGGCAAATAGTCCAGGGGCTGAAAATAAGGAGGGAGGTTGGCCAATTGATGGAAGGGAGGAGAAATGATGAAAAGCTCGGTCATTATGCAAAGCAAATGAGATATTTTGCAAAAGTAAAGTGGTAATTTGACTTGTGGGGCCCATAAGGGGTTTGTCCTCCACTTATTTAATCACATGGTCCCCCCTCTTGCATGTTACATCAAATTGAAACAAATTTGATCTTAGTGAATGAGAGCAAGACACATAGAAGGAAAGAGAAAGAAAGGAGAGAGCAAGATTCCTAAGCTTAAGATATTTGCTCTTGAAGTTGGTGGTCCCTTTCTTTATGCTTTTACTTTAACATTTACCTTTAGTAAGAGCCTTTTTCATGATGATTTTAATAGTGGAGTTGGAAGTTAGAAGGAAGGAGGAGTTCTTCAAAACACAAAAATTTATGAGTTGGTAAGATTCTTGCTCAACTTTATGATATTTGATGTTGATAGTCTAAAATGGTTTGGATCATGTTTTGTTGGAATTTGGAGACATGAGACCCTAAGGGGACATGCTTCCCAAAATCCTAAGAACAATACTGAACATCATCAAAGTCCAAAAAATTAGGTTTTAAAACAAACTCATAGTTAAAATCATGATTTTATATAAAAAGAGATTTTCTTTGTTTTTAACCAAGGATTTGGTCAAAGCAAGAAAATGGTGAAGAAAAATTATTTTCATGATTTTAAGGTCACGAAGAGGTTTAAAACAAAAAATGGAGTAAAAACATGGTGGAAAATGATTTTTAGAATCAAAAGATCAAAGTGGTAAAAGTTGGAAAAACTGCCAATTTTGAGTTCACTGGAGTCAGTTGTATTATGAACAGTATTTGACCAAGTAAGTGATATTTAAAAATTATGATATTTTTCAGAAATAAATTATACATATAGAGCTTTAATTTGATATATAATATGTAATTTTTAGAGCTCTGTACAAGGAGTTACAAATTTTTGAAAAAGGCCTATATTTTTTGAAGTTCAATCTGAACAATGATTATTGTGCATGGATTTTGGCTAATCAAATGATGCCTAAAAAAATCTGAAATGTTTCAAAAATACAGAGGACAAAAAGATCTTTCTTTTGATGTATCATGAGTAATTTTTAGAGTTTTGTATAAAAAGATGTGAATTTTTTAAGCTGATCAATGTTTCTGGACATACAATTGGAACAATGGTGAAAGAAAATAAAACTAGGAATGAATTTTTGTGGCTTCTGGAATTATTTTTCCATGAAAATAAACATGTCAAGGGTCATTTAGGCCATGGAAGCACATTATTTTAATTTTTGTACAATTAATTATGATTTTTCAAAGTTGCTGAAAAATTCTGCTCGAGAAGTTGGAATTTTGAATTTAAGGAAAAGTAAGGATAAAAATTGGATAACTTATCCACTAAGAGTAAAAAAGTAAAAACAGGTGGAAATAAACCCTTAGGATATTATTGTAAGTCATATTATATTTATTATAATATCATAAAAGATATGGAAAAGGAAATAATCCGATGATAACATTATAGGATATCCGAAAAGTCAGGGATCGGTTTCAAAAGACCGGCTTACTACTAACTATGCAAAGCAATATACGTTCATGTACGAGTAACTCTAATCTTTTATGTCTTGTATACCTATATATACTTTCGAGCAAAAAATATACCTATATATACTTGTTTGATTCATGTTTGTGGAATCATGGATAAGACTGGCTCTTGGGTCATGCATATTTGTGACTAAGACTGTGTCTTAGGTAATGTGTTTGTTTACATTCAAGCTGGCTATGGATTATTGTATGATAATGCTGCATGCTTGTTTTCCTAGCGCTAAGGATACGTGTCTGGGACACGTAGCACTAGTGAGTGTATACACCGTTAACATTACATTTGCTATGTGCTATGTATTCTGGTTGCGGTTGCTGAATGCTGTGTTATTTTCCAAATTGAGAATATCTGTCATATATTGCTTATAGTTGCATATGAGGTTAACTGTTACTCTAGGATTCAACCGATAATTGAATCTCAGACTTAGCCTTAGCTTCAAGATCTGGATCTGGAGCTGGAATAAAGAGTAAGCAGCACTTATGAGATCGGCGGAGACAAGGAAGAAATTTTAAATATTTTAGACTATATTTTATTATTAACTGTTTAGTTATTTGAATGCTTGGATAACTGTACTGATATTATCTCGGACCGGATATACCTCGATTAGTTTAAATTCAAGCCTCGTATATCAGTTACTTATCCGCTCAAACCATCTCATATACACTATCGCTCGTAAACTCTAATAATATTCTTAAATACTACATGCTAATAAGTATAATAAGTAATATAGAATTTGGAGTGTTACATAGAAACTGCTCATGCAAAGACTATTGGTTATACTTCAATTAATTTAGACTAAGAGAGAGCAAATAGTTGGAACTATACATGGTTAATTTAGACTATGCTTGATGATTTGTACGGAATGGAGGCACTCTAAAATGATTTTTCCCCATTGGGTTAAATATGTCTATTTGATGTACGACAATAATTAAAACTCTTATTTTTTCTTTAAATTTTAATGACATTTTTTTTATACTCCTACCGTTTGTTGTGATTTATGAAAGCAAATGAAGACAGATTTATTAATGTCAACTTGGAAGGGCATATTCTTGTGGAATCAGCACCACACATGGCCTCATGACTAATCTATTAGTACTTTTTATTATGTAAATAATAATTATTCTGTAATGTTTGTAGATTTTTAGGATAACGAATCTTTTGATAGCAGTGACCAAATACTAGTAAAATATAATAATAAGCCCTGTTTGTTTAACAATTTTGAAAGGATTGAAGATTAGCAAACAGAGTGAGCCTTGAAATGTGTGTAGCGAGCGCATAAGAAGCATACTTGATCATCCAGATCCTAGATATAATAATTTTCAACTAATGATTTTTTAAATAAAAATCATGTTATCAAAAAATGATAGTTAAATGATTATCTTTATTTTATATTCTATACTTAATAAAATAATTTTTTAAAATAAAAATAAAATAAAAATGGACGATATAGATTTGGTGAGGTTGCTTGCTCATAACTTTGATGAGAACTCAAACAAGTTGTGTTTGTGTATTTAATTTCAATTTGGAGCAACTTGTTACATTTTCTTTATTACGATTCTTTTCTCCCCTAATTTTCTAATTTATTGCATTCACATGCCCCAGCTTATGACTATGACGAAGACTTGCAGTGTAAAGAAGTGGCCAAAAAACTCATCAGCTTTGTTTAATTTGTTTTCTCCAAGGATGTCTCGATATTGCATAACTGGCATCACAAGCACATGGTTAGGCCTTGTGTTCCTCTCGAGTTTGGTTTGACTACATAATGGTCGTGCACTTTCTTGCAAACAGCAGCCAACGGCCTAAAACGTAATATAAATTTATATTAATTTGTATCAGGCACATTACAAGTCTGAACCTGTTTAGGAAAAAAAGAAAAAAGAAAAAAAAAAAAAAAGCTCGTTAGAAGTGAAAACTTGTTTTTTTGGTGTTTGGGAAAGCTTCACCATGTGATGAACTTCAAGGGCTAAAGCCATTTTTTGAAGCAACTGATCCAAGATTTAGATCCCATCACAGTAGCTTAGGCCTTTTATTTTTAATTTTTATCTCAAATAATCACTATATATATATGGGAAAAACACTTCTCATGTTGTAGGAGAAATGTGTTTTCATGTCACACACACATGAAATGGTGGGACCCACATATATATATATATATAATTGATATTATATATATGTGGGTCCCATCATTTTGTGTGTGTGTAGGAATCTTCTTCTTCTCATGCAATATGAGAAGTTTAAACTCCTATATATATATATATATATATATATATATATATATATATAATTCATGTCATTTTCAGTCACTTTGGGTATGTGTAACATCCCATTTTCAAAAGCAGTATAATTTTTTTTTCATATATCATCAGAGTAGAGCATCGGAGCGATTGAGTAACTGATACATTTATTCAAATTGCCGTAAGTCGGCGGTGATTTCGAGAAGCGGCACGGTGACCAAGAGAGTTTTTAAAATGAATAACAACAAAAGAAAGTCTTCGTAGGGTCTCCGTGCGGCTGCTTTCGCCTTTCTCCTCGGTTCTCGGTTCTCCTGAACCTGACGCTATGATAAGAGGCGAGGTCAACGCGTCGGACCCATGTATAGCAGTTAACCTCATGCTTAAATATGACAATATATACATGAGATATTCATGACAAGACAACAATCAATACAAATGTCCCACAGATGTATGATTAGAAATACATAACCACGTATGTAAGACAATAACCACGTATGTAACATAACCACGTATGATATAGCAATAATAATAACGTATGTAACATAACCACGTATGATACAGCAATAATAATAACGTATGTAACATAACCACGTATGTGACATAACCGTGTATATAACATAACCACGTATGCTACAACAACAAGCGAACACAACAAACATATATAATCATACAATAACCATCGAGTTAGTGTTACGGTATGCGAACGTACCTTCGTTTGTCGACTACGGTACGTTTTTCTAAAACGGTAATTTTTGACAACGGGTGAAACGGTACGATGGTGTACAACATTGGTACGATTATCTCGAGATATCCTATAAGGATAACATTTATCAATATCTAGTAGCATAACGGCATTTTAGGTACAAATTACCATTTTGCCCACGAACCCTAATCGCGGAATTTCGCGAGCTTCGCTACTTTCGCTCTATCTCTCCGAATTTTGATGAGATCTTTTCCCTCATCATATCTTGAAATATATATCATATTTACCCCTAAATATGATATCTAGACTATCTTGAAAAATTAAAGATAAATCTAGCATTCCTACTATATTTACCGAAACTAAAGACTAGGGGACCAGAAGAACTTACCCGGGGCCGGCTAGAACTTCCTCGCAGCTCTTCCTTCTCTCTAACCTCTCTCTAGGATTGGTTGTGGTGTGAAGAAATGAGAGAAGGGAGCTTGCTATTTATAGAAGAAAGGAGGGACAAGGTTGGAATTTCACAAAAGTTCTTCAGATCGGATTTCAACCGTAGGATCGCACTTCGCCACGTGGCTTCATCTTGTCCATACACCTCTTGTGCTGACATCATCCTTCTAGAAGAAGATGATGTCATGCATGATGTCATGCATGCTGACTTACCGATAAAGTTCCCTGATCGGTGTCCTAATCGCGTAATCTTGATGAAACTCAAAAAACGGGAACTAGGTTTTGTAGTTCCATTCTTTCTCTTTAAAACTACTTGGGTTTCATTATATTTTTGATCCCATTAAGGGTATTCCGTTATCTGTAGAAGATTTTCGGACAGCACAATGATTCGGTTGGAAATCACTTCCGATAGAACCAACTTCTTGCGAGAAAATCAGCGGTTCGCAATATGATCTCGATCTAAGTAACCATATCCCTGGTTTGAAAAACACGGTCCGTTTTCTATAAGTCACTTTTAGCACTATATCGCCTTATCTTAATTATCCGGTACTCCTAATTACATTTGTTGGTTTGAAACGACTTCCGAGACCGCTCAATCCGAGATAGAATTTCACTAGTTCATAAAAAGTGCGGATGTTAATGACTTCGTTTCTATATTTGGAGGTAGGATTTAATTTCTATCCGTTCTCATTTCTCTGTTGGCTCTTTACCGATTATATTATTATTTTAATCAAAATATCAAGATATTTATTTATTTTTCTTTTATTTTTTAATTATTTTTCTAAGCATAAAATATTTTATTAATATTTTATTATTTATTTAATTATGAATTTCGAATTTCTCCCTTAAATTAATTATTTACTAATTAATTTACTTATATCTTAATCTAAACAATTAGCCACTAATTACTTAATTAGCCATTTACTAATTGTTGATAATTTTCATAATTAGGATAAATTATTATCTCACAACTATTTGACTTACATTGGTATTTTATATCCCATGTAAAATATTAAAAATACTGGGGCCATAAAGTGCTTTTTATATTTATGCTTCTCTATTTTTCAAGGAAATAATCCCAAAAATTCCTAAAATTAGAGACAACATACTTCCTAAGTTTTTGTCAATATTTGCTGAGTCATATGGGATTTATCATAATGTTTCGGAGGCCATTTTCTGCCTTATAAAATACATTTTTAAGGATTTTAGCTCTTTATCTCTCCTAATTCCCATAGTAATTACCTTAGAAAATAAGATAATTATTACTTATTATTTGAAACCACATATTCACCTATTTTCAATAGGTATTATTTACCGAAATATAATATTCCAGATAAATAATTATCCGGGTATTACAGTATGCATGGTAACGTTGCCGGAATCAGTTTTTTTTTTTTAAAAAAAAAAATTTTTTCCCAGGAGTAAAAATGGATCAAAATTGTGTTTGGTAAATCCGATTTTTTTTGTTCCAGGGAAGAACCGGTTTATTTTTTATGTTGGGGAATAAATAAAAAATGAAGCAGACAATTTTAGCTTCTCTGCATGACTCGAGCGCCGTTCACCCCTTTGCGACCAGTTCACCACCACGACCCAGCGTCGCACGTTCTCCAGGTCCGACTTGGTAAGTTTTTTTCCCCTTCTCCTCTCTTCCCTTGTTTTTTCCCTTCTGACTTCGAATTTGGGGATCAAGGTCAGTGGAGGGAACTGAAAGAAGAAGAAGAAGAAGAAAGGTGGAATAATTTGGTATTGTAACGATGTCTGCTGCAGTTTGTGGAAGCAAGAAATCTTTCTTTGAAGATATTCCTCCGTCACCTCCAGTATCTAAGAGGCTTCATTGCTCATCTTCTCCAATTCGTTTCTCTGCTCCAAGCCTTGTTGATCAACTTCAGGCGGTATTCCCTGAAATGGAAGTTTAGGTATTTTTTTCCTTTGCTTCTGGGATTGACTGTTTGGTTTGATTTCTCTTAATTTGTCTGTTTCTAGGGTAAAACAGCCGAAAACAGTAGTAAATCAGACAAATTAATTATTCATTTTAAATGTCTTAATTCTTTGATCTTAATTAACTGTTGGGTTTTTCTATACATTTTTGCCATTCTGGTAATGAAGCATGGAACTTAGGCCAATAACAAGAACAATAATGACGATAATAATGATTGTACCAATTATATTATGCTGTTTAGAACTTGCATCTTTGATTGAGAGATGGGGGTTCTTTTACCCTTATCTTCTTTATTTACAGTTGATTAACTAGATGTTTGTATTGTTTCATATTAGCAAATGTATTAAATGTTCTATAGGTGTCACTTATTTCTCCATTTTTTTTACTCATCAGCAAATGTATTTTGATCTTCTTTAGATCTAGATGTTGCTATCAAAAGCTTGCATGAGCGTTGCTTGGGATCTGCTGATGGAAATTCTGGTGCTGCTGAACAATCTGATGCTAATGTGGTAACATGTATTACCGTATCTGGAATTGGTTTTTCCCGTTAGGAATTAGGAATCATCACCCATAAATGAACCATGCTTGGTGGCTTTGGTGAATTTGAATTGTTTTGGAAAAGAAATCTTGTTCTCCTACAATTTTTCTTGTAGGACATGACCTTTTATTTCTTAGTCACCTTATGTGCATCATGCTACGTTTCTCTAAGAGCCTGATTGGGGCTAAAGAATAAATAATGGAGTTAAATAAGTTGTCTACAAGTTTGTTCTCTATAAGTATTTCAATTGTAGAAGCAATTTAAAGCAGCATGCTTAAGGAGCATTTGACATTTACTTATGTTTGATTTCATTTTCAAGAGGAGTTTCTTTTATTAAGCATTTAAGCATGCATGCTAAACTTTCTGCTTGAAGTAAGAGTAGACAGTTCTCAATTACTCTGAACTTTTTCTCAAGGCTTGTAATTATTCTGGCTTTCAATGGTAGTCTTTTTGGTTGTTGAATGTATGGATTATATTATCATCAGTGCATGCAGCCATGACTTATAAGCGGCACATCTATTTTTTTGCATAGCGTGAACTGGTGATGTGTTTTTTTGGGAATATATATTTAATGCTCTGAAACTAGCATGGGAAATTATGCAGGTTAACACTCTAAACAGTGAGTAGTTTATTTGTGTGTTCTTGAAGCTTCTCATCAATGAGAAACTGAAGTCTTTTGAAAAATTTCCGAGTACTTTGAGAGATGGTGGGCATGCTTCTGCTTCTGAGAACCAATCAGCTTCAAATGACCTTCCTGCAAATATTTTTTTAAAAAAATATGAAATGTTGACATTTTGGTTAAAATTTATTATTTTATATCGTTGATGAAATCTGTAAACCAAAAAATAAAGAAATAGATATGTATTGTATTAGGTAATTCTAATTCTCGGAATAAAAATAAAATGTGTTCACAAATGTAATTCTGATTCTCAGAATAATAAAAAAAAAAGTGTTAACAAACGTAATTCTGATTCTCGGAGTAAAAATAAAATGAGTTAACAAACGTAATTCTGATTCTTAAAACTCTTTCAAGGCACAAAATCAGAAAAAAAAAAAAAATTGTTTCATCCCAAAAACAGTGCTGGGGAACATAATGGTAGCCATGCACACCCTTTTTATCTCAACTATCTTTTTAAAAGCTATGCTAAACAAGTGCTTGTTAGGAAAAAAAAAACCAATTCTGCCACCGCTATCCAAAACACAAATCACATAAGGAAAAGTCTAGCAGAGAAAAAGTCCATCAAGAAAAGTCCATAAGAAACAAAACTCACTTCTACCACCGCTATCTTAAACGCACCCTCTAAGTAAAGTTTATGTTTTTAATTGCCCGACAATTTGAATTTTAAATTCAGTAGATTAGCTGTAATCTATGGAAGAAGGTGGCCGCTCAATTTTTAAGTTCAATTTGGACGGACCGCTTTGGGAATAATTAACACTTTATTTTCTTTCCCCTTCCGTGCATATTAAATAATACTACCGGTTTAATTTTAAAGTTTGAGTCAATAATTTTGTGCGATCCCTTCGTGATTTTATATTATATTATTTGAGGATAGAAAGAATCATCTTCCACTAGCTTTTAAAATCCAATAAATAGAGCCCACCCTTTCATTTCATCTCCCCTGCAGTGCGACTTTGCGAGCATTTTCAGAGTTTTCAGAAATATCAGTCATTCAGAAAGAGATCAGATGGCTGCATCACTTGTAAAGTTTTCTGCAAATTGAATCAGGAGGAGAACTGGCATTACAAAAATTGAATCAAGAAAAAAAAAATTAGGAAAATATTTTTTTTTTGTCTGAAATTTCGAAATGTTTTAGGACGAAGGAGAAGGCTTGAATATTTGAAATGTTTTAGGAAATAAATTATATTTTAAACCATGTTTGAAATGTTACGAAATAAATTTGAAATGTTTTTGGACAAAGGAAAATTTTTTCTAGTTATCATTCTTTGTACAGTTATTGATATTTTTTTTAAGAATAAATAATTTTTTCAAATTTATTTTTTACTACTTCTACACTTTTCTTTCATGATAATTTTGCTTTAAGAATGAATGATAAGTTTTAACATATACAATTCTTTAATAAGAAGTAAAAAATTTACGAGCAAAGAATGCCAACTAAAAAAATAATAATTTGAGGATCATATATATATAGACTTCGTATTCTCATCCATTTTTGTTTGAAAGACATCACAGGCCTAAAGGTTTAGCTACTCTTTTCAAGAATGTGGGTTATATTTTTGCTAATCAATCACAACAATTTTTTTGGCCAAAATCAATAAAGAAGTATATTTAATTTTTAACAATGGATTTTTTATTTTGACATTTTTAAACACCGCTAATATGTTTTTAATTTTTTAAGTTTCAAACTTCTATTATCCTATAATAAAAAAATACTCCTCTAGCCCTATTTATAATACTGAGAAAGAATATAGATATTTTTTGGTTATATAAATAAATTTTTCATAAAAATGTACAATTTTACTTTTCATATATTATTGAATAGATTTTATACTTTTGGAGTAAAGTTGGGAAGTTATTAAATTTTAAAATAAAATTAATGAGATTTAATGCTTTTTTTATTGCGGTAGCAAGTAAGAAATAACATATAAAAAGGATTAGAGAAGCAATTTTTTTTTTTAAAAAAAATGTATTCGATAAGGGAATGAAAAGCATTTTCACAGTTTTCAGAAATATCAGTCATTCCGAAAGAGATCATATGGCTGCATCACTTGTAGGTGGAGCTCTTCTCTCTTCTGCCTTCAGCGTGCTTTTGGAGAGGTTGACGCCTGAACTGATAGATTCGATCAACTTCATCGGAGGAAAGAAGCTCGATTCCAAGCTGCTTCGGCGTTTGAAGCCATCCTTGAAGGCTGCAAAAGTTGTTCTCAATGATGCTGAACTCAAACAATTCAAGAATCGTGATGTGAAAGATTGGCTTGATGAACTCAGAGATGCTGTCTATGAGCTGGAGGATTTGGTGGATGAAATTGTCACTAGAGCTGCCACTCAGAAAAAGGTGCGTGATTTCTCCTTGGCTTCTCTTGATTTGCGTGATACAAGCGTGGCAGATAAGTTAGAAGAAATAACTGCTACAATTGAATATATTGTGGGACAAAAAGACGTTCTTAATTTGGAGAAGATTAGTGGAATAGAAACTTTGTCATGGAGGCCTCTAGTTACATCTCGTGTGGAAGCCTCTGAAGTGTATGGAAGGGAGAAAGAAAAAGAAGATATAATTAAGCTTATGTTTAATGATGAGGGTGCTCAGCTCTCTGTAATCCCCATTGTGGGCATGGGTGGGGTTGGGAAGACCACCTTGGTTAATTCAGTTTATAATGATGAAGATGTGAAGCAAAAGTTTGATTTACACGTATGGGTTTGTGTATCTGAAGTATTTGATCTTTTAAAAATAGCACAAACTATAACAAAATCTATTACTCCTGATTTTGTCTGTGATAATATGGATTTAAATCTTCTTCAACTTCATTTGGTGGAGAAGTTAAAAGGAAATAGGATTTTAGCTGTTCTTGATGATGTCTGGAGTGAGAAATACACTGATTGGGATACTTTAAAGAATTTGCTTCAGAATGGAGTGGAAGGATGTAAAATTCTTGTTACAACTCGCCTAGAGCGTGTTGGTTTAATGGTTAAAACTATCTCATCATTTTATCATCTAAATGTCTTGTCCGATGAAGATTGTTTGTCAATTTTTGCTGCGCATGCTTTTCATTTGAAAGATTCAACCATGGATTCATGCTTAGAAAAAATTGGAAGAGATGTTGCTAACAAGTGTACAGGTTTGCCTTTAGCTGCAAAAGTACTTGGGGGACTTTTTCGATCAAATCCTAATTTGGAAGATTGGAATAGTATATTAAAAGATGTCATGTGGGATTCATTGGACAATGAGATCATTCCAGCTTTAAGAGTCAGTTATTATTATCTCCCTCCCCATTTAAAACAATGCTTTGCTTATTGTTCTTTATTTCCAGAGGATTATCGATTTGATAAGACTGAATTAGTCTTGATGTGGATGACAGAAGGTTTTTTCCAGCCATCAAAGGGGAACTCAACTTTAGAAGAAGTTGGTTATAGGTACATCGATGATTTGATTTCAAGATCTTTCATTCAACCCTTAACTGAAAAGTTGCACTTTGATTCTATGAAAAGTAAAACATTGGAGTACTTTGTCATGCATGATCTCATTCATGAGTTAGCAACTCATGTTGCCGGAGACTTCTACTTTAGACTAGGGGAGAGTGGAGAAAAAATTGGCAACAAGACTCGCCATTTGTCTTGCAACTTTCAAAAGTATCCAAGTTTATTCGATGAGGCTTTTCAAAAATTAAAAGGCATCCGAACATTTCTAGCATTGGATTTTTCCTGTATCCCCAAATCTATTGGAAATGCTTCTTCTCATATTATATTATCAAATCTGAAGTACTTACGAACGTTGTCGCTTCAAAATTTGGCTGCATTAAAGATAGTTCCTGAGTCAATTGGGAAATTCATCCATTTGCGTTATTTGAATCTATCTGGAACATGGATAGCATGTTTGCTTAATTCAATTTGTAAGTTGTATAACTTACAAACATTGGAGTTGTGTGGTTGTTATTTGCTCGAGAGTCTACCAAGTGACATGCAAGATCTTGTAAATCTTCAATATTTGGATCTTTCCGGTTCAAAGATTGTAAGTTTGCCTAACACATTGTGCAAATTATACAATCTTCAAACATTGAAGTTTCGTTATTGTCTTTATCTTGAGATCTGCCAAGTGATATGCGAGACCTTGTAAACTTGCGACATCTTGATATAAGTGACACCCCCCGTTTGAAGGAAATGCCAAGAAGACTAGGCAACCTAAAAGATTTGCAATTTTTGAGTGACTTCATTGTTGGCGAAGAGCAAGAGATTAGGATTGGGGAATTGAGAGGTGTAACATCCCATTTTCAAAAGCAGTATAATTTTTTTTTCATCATATATCATCAGAGTAGAGCATCGGAGCGATTGAGTAATTGATACATTTAATCAAATTGCCGTAAGTCTGGCTGATTTACAGAAACGGTACATTGACCGAGAGTTTTCAAAGTGAATACCAACAGAAATGGGTCTTCAGTCGGGACTCTGTACGGCCTGCTCGCCTTTCTCCTCGGTACTCGGTTCTTCCGAACTCGACGCTATGATAAGAGCGAGATCCAATTGCAATTTGGATCTCGGGTAACGGTTAACCTCATGCTTAAATACGACTACATATACACGACAAAGCAATCAATACAACAGTCCCACAAAGATGTATGATTAAAAACACATAACCACGTATACAAAATAATAACCACGTATGTAACATAACCCCGTATGATACAACATTAATAACCTCGTATGTGACATAACCTCGTATGTAACATACCGTGTATATAGCATAACCTCGTACACTACTACACAACAATCATATAATAAACATTAGAGCTAGTGTTACGACGCGAACGTACCTTTTGGCGGTACAACGGAACTTTTACGAAAAACGTGAAATTCGATAGCGGGAAAAAAAGCGGTATGACGGTGGCACAACACAGCGGCTCGATTAGCTCGAGATATCCTATAAGGACAACGTTTATCAACATTTGGCATCATAACGGGCCATTTGGGCGAAAATTACTATTTTGCCCCTAGTACCCCTATTTGGCGGAATTTCGCTAGAACTTCGTTACTTTGACCTTATTCCATTTCAAAATTATCCCCACTATGTTTTTACCTCGTCGAGGCATCTTTCAATGCAATGAGGCTTAAAAACAAGTATAGGAATAAATTCGAAACTTCCTAGATCAAAACAACAGTTCTACTATAACTACCGAAAGAACTACGGAAACTAAAAACTAAGGACATAAGAACTTACTCGGAGCAAGGCAGAATTTTTCCAGAGCTTCTCTCTCTAGAACCTCTCTCTAGATTTCGGATTTTGGGATGGAAATGAAGAGCAAGAGAGCTTGCTATTTATAGAGAAAAATAGGGACAAGGTGGGAATTTCCACAAAAGTCTTCAGATCGGATTCCGGCCGTTGGATCGCATTTTTGAGGACAAAGAAATCTTGGCCATCCATGGTCAAAACCGACCTCTTGGTCCCCCAAAAGTCAAAGGATGAGTTGTCATCTTGCTTTATGGCCTCCGGCCCGATAAAGTTACCCGATCGGTGTCCGTTTCGCGCGATTTTGCAGAAACTCAAAAATGCGAGCGTGTAACTTTGAAGGTCTTTTCATCCTCTTTCATATTATCAATTTGGATCCTCTTTTTGATCATATCCAGGTATTCTCCGGTGCGTCGGAAGATATTCGGACAAACGCGTCCGGTTACGGAAATCGCTTCCGATAGAACCAACTTCTGGACAACAATTCGCTGAGTCGTAAAATGTCCAGTTGTTGCCTAACTTAATCCCGTGTTTGAAAACACGCAATTGTTTCTATAGGTTCTCACTTTGCCTATATGACTCTAATCTATCGATCGCCTTTCCGTCTTATTAGGAATTAGAGTTTTCGGTTGCGGAAACAACGCACTGGTAAATTCTTTCTTCGTGTAAAATTTCACTGTTCTTAATTTGATCGATCGAAAAGACTTTTACCTACAGGTTTACCTGTGTAATTTATTTCTAACTTTTCCCCTCGGCTTTCTATATATCGACTCACCACATTATATTATTATTTTATTCTAATTATCATTTTAATTATTTAAACAATTATTTTTAATTAAAAATAACCATAATTTCGGCCCCCTCTTTTAAAAATTCAGATTTATTTATTTTTCTATAATTTTTTCCATTTTTTACAAATATAATATTTTTTACCAAAAATTCCCGTTTGACCCCGCCTTCGTTAAGGCTTAATCAAGCCTAAATTCTTCGTTTAGTGATCGTTTTAGGATTAGATTTCTTCATACATTTATCTTTAATAATTTACAGTATATTGTTATCTTACCAACTTCCATACTGATATTGTCATTTTATATCCTATGTAAAATGTTAAAAATGTTTACCCCATCAGGTTACTTTATGGTTCTGAAATGCTTTTTAAACTTTTCTTCATGTTATTCCCTTTGAAATAATTTATTAAATTCTCATAATTAGGGATAACACTTCCATATTTTTCTCATAATTTTTCATGATCTTTCAAGTATTTATCATAATATTTTTAGACTGTTTTTATCACCATTATATCATTTTTAGTCATTCGTTTCATTGATTTTCCGTAACTTTTTTGACAATTTACTCTATAATTATAACAATTTTCTATAACAGTTTTAAACTCATGATTTTGCTTTATCAAAATATTCGTTAATTTCCTTTATCTCAAAAATTCTAGATTTACTAAAATCCGGGTATTACAAGAGGAATTTCAAATTTAAAGGGTTGCATTGAAATTAGTAAATTAGAGAATGTCAAGAGGGAATGAAGCCTATGAGGTGAGAATGATGGAGAAGAAGCACATCAAAGATTTAACATTATCATGGTCGAATGATGGTGAAGTGGAAGATTCAACAATTGAGAGAGATATTTTGTCCAACCTTCAACCTGGTTGGGATTTAGAAAGATTGAAAATTGGAAGTTATAGGGGCACAATATTTCCAGATTGGTTGGGAAGTCCTTCCTATCACAACATGACTTGGCTGCGACTAGATTATTGTGTTAACTGTTGCATGCTTCCCCCTCTTGGGCAGCTCCCCGCTCTAAAGCAGTTATATATTTGGGGATTAAAAAGTGTAGTAAGCATTGGTGATGAGTTGTTGAAGGGAAAAAGTTGTGCTTCCATGATTCCATTCCCATCCCTTGAAATTCTTGACTTTTCAGATATGACTTCCTGGGAACAATGGCATTCCACTGACATGGAAGCTTTTCCTAAACTCCGACAACTCATAATATCATATTGCAAAAAGTTAATTGGAAATTTACCTTGCAAGTTGCTTTCCTTAGAAACTCTGCAGATTAAAGGTTGTCGGTTGTTGTCTTCATCATGGCAAGAGCATGAGTTGCCTCCTTCCCTTTGCGAGCTGAACATTACAGGATGTCGGATGTTGGAATCAATGTTGGAGGCACTCTCTAAACATTCACATCTCCAAAAATTAACTATCATTGATTGTTCCAATGTGTCAACTCCAATGATTCATTTGCCCCCGTCATTGCAACATTTGAAGATAAGCATGTGTGAAAAAGTTGATTTTGTGATGAGTTCAACTACTCCTCTTCAAAATCTCCAATCTATTTCTTTTGAACATTGTGGTTTAGTGAAGTTCACGTCAGATGACATGGAAGGTCTTCTCCCAAATTTAAGAAAGCTACATATAGAGCATTGTAACGGGATGGAATCATTTCCAGAAGGGATCCTTGTGCCAAGTTTGAGGGAACTTCGTATTGAAATATTATGCAGCAGGTTATTATTCCATCATGCAAAGTGGCACCTCCCAAGTAATATCACTCACCTTTTTATTTATCATCCATATAGTAGGGATGTCAAGTGTTTCCCAGAGGACTATTCTCAGCCAACCAGTCTTACAACCCTTGAGCTTATTGGCTTTGATTGCTTGGAGACATTGAATTGCACAGGACTTCAACACCTAAACTCTCTCCAACAACTCAAGATCATGCATTGTCTCGAGCTGGAGAAATTGTCAGGAGAAAAGTTGCCTGCTTCTTTGAGAAAGCTTCACATTTGGAATTGTCCATTGCTTGAAGAAAAATACCGCAACAAGGATGAACAACTTTTTCGCCAAATATCCCACATCCCGCACATCAATCTATTCCGCAAATAAGATACAATTATCCACCAGGTATTTATCATCCACTCTCTTGCCCCCAAGCATTGCATTTTTTTAGTTTATAAATGGATTTAGAGACAATTATTCTTCCACATACATGTTTCTCAATATTATAATTCACTTACATTGTTGGAATCGCTACTTATATCAGTTAACTTTTTTAAAATTTTTATGATACTAGCAAACTTATTCGCTCTGTTGTGTTTCCAATTCCAATTATATTTCTCTGTTTTCTTAAAACCTACTTTAGCTAATTTTATTTACCTTGTTTTTTCGTCTCTTTCTTGTTTTTTTCCTCAATAAATTCACCAAGTCTATAAAATAATATAAATAACAATTGAACCTTTTTTTGTGTATTGAGAAAATCAGAATGATTACTATCTTGAGAGCTATTAAAACAGTTATGTAATACCCTAAAAATCTTATTTATGATAAGTATCACAATTTAGTAAATAATACCTATTAGAAATAAGTGAATATGTGGTCTCAAATAATAAGTTATAATTATCTTATTTTCTAAGGTAATTTCTATGGAAATTAGAAGAAATAAAGAGCTAAAATCCATAAAATACATTTATGAGGCATAAAATGGCCGAAAATATTATGATAAATCCCTAGAGTCAATAAAATATTTGCTAAAAATTAGAAAGTATGTTGTCTCTAATTTTAGGAATTTTTGGGATTATTTCCCTTGGAAAATAATGAGGCAAAATTAAATATAATTTTGGGGAGCATAAGTGACCCCATGATTTTTAATATTTTGCATAGGACATAAAATACCAATGTCAGTGCAATAGTTGTGAGATAATGATTTATCCTAATTAAGAAAATTATCAACAATTAGTAAGTGACTAATTAAGTAATTAATGGCTAATTACTTAAATTAAGATATAAATTAAATTAATTAAAAAATTAAAAAACAAAAAACAAACAAAATAAAAGAAGAGGGGGCGAAATTTTCAAGTGTGAAAGGGGTTAGGGATTTTTCAAATAATATCTAGATATTTAAGTAATTAAATAATAATATATTCGGTAGAAAGACCAGTTGGCTAAATGAGAACCGATAGAAATAAAATCCTATCTCAAAATAGGTGAACTAAGTCGTCGATGTAACATCCTGGACTTAATATAAACAAGTGAAATTTTATCTCGAGTGAGCTATCTCCGAAGTCATTTCTAAAACCAACGGAGTAAATAAGAGACAGGGTAAATAAGAAAAAGGGCAGATAGTAGAAACGAGAATCCATAGAAAACAAGACCGTTGTGACAAACCATGAATTAGGTTTCTTAGGTCAGGACATATTATAAACCAGTGAATTTTTATCCAGAAGTTGGTGTTACCGGAAGTCATTTCCGTAACCGACAACGTTTATCCGAAAATGTTCAGCAGACTACGGAATACCCTTAATGGGATCAAAAATCTTTTTAACCCAGATATTTCCAAAGGGGAAGAATAGACCTTTAGCTTGTCTTTCTTTGTATTTTGAGATTCGCTAAGATTACGCGATTGGAACACCGAACATGGAACTTTATCGGTACAGTCACATAAAGCAAGAAGATGACATCATGCATGACATCATTTTGTTGACTTTATTGGCAAGTGAGGTCAGCACACACACATGGAGGGCCAAGATTGAGCCTTGCAAAAACCCTAGATCCGACGGTCGAAATCCAATCTGAAAAAGCATGAATAGTGTCACAATTTTTCCTATAAATAGGCCTCACCTCTCTTCACATTTCCCACACGAAAATTTCGAACCTAGAGAGATTTTAGAGAGAAGGAGGAGTCCGGAGAAAGTATAGCGTAGCTCTGGGTAAGTTCTTCGGTCTCTAGTCTTAAGCTTCGGTGTTTTGTTCAGTAGTTATAGTAGGAATGTTGTTTTGATCTTTAATCTTCCAATATATTGTAGATATCATGTTTTTGGGTTAAATATGATATATATTTCGAAAAATATGTTGGGGAAAGAGTTATGGCAAAATTTTGGAAGATTAGAGTCAAAATAGCGAAGCTCTGGCGAAATTCCGCCGATTAGGGGAGTCAGGGGAAAAATGGTAATTTGTACCTAAAATGCCTATTATGATGCTAAATGTTGATAAATATTATCCTTATAGGATATCTGTGATAATCGTATCGATGTCGTACCGCTGTTGTACCGCCGATATACCGCTGTCGGGCCGCTGTCAAAAATACTGTCTTCCGTCAAAAGTACCGAATATCGTCAACGAAGGTACGTTCGCGTACCGTAACACTAGCTCTAATGCTTATTGTATGATCATATATGATTGTTGTGTTCACCGACTAAGACTTACATACGTGGTTATGTCACATACGAGGTTATGTTCTAATGATTTGTTGTAGCATACGTGGTTATGTTACATACGTGGTTATTATCTTACATACGTGGTTATGTATTTCTAATCATACATCTGTTATGGGCTGTTGTATTGATTGTTGCTGTCATGTATATATTGTCATATTTAAGCATGAGGTTAACCGTTACCTGAGGTTCAATGAGCATTGAACCTCAGCTCTTAACATAGCGTCAGGTTCAGGAGAACCGAGGACCGAGGAGAAAGGCAAGCGGGCCGCACGAGACCTAGTCAAGACTTTTCCGTTGTTATATACTTTGAAAACTCTCGGTCACTGGACCGCTCCCATAATCGCCCGGACTTATGGCATTTTGAATATAAGTATCGGTTACTCTTACGCTCCAATGATCTACTCGATGATATATGAAAAAAAAATTATATCGCTTTTGAAAATGAGATGTTACAAGTTATTTCTTTTAGAAATTGTATGCATCACACCAATCACGTGACTTTAACTAAGGTGGTTGCAAGCATTTCATTTTTGAAATGAATGTGCGATTTTTCTTAACCTGAACTGAAACTGCTCATTGTGATTAATGAACGACAATTGTTATTGTTTTTGTATTTTCATGTGTTAAGTTTTTCCTTTTTGTAATTTAACATGTTGTACTCTCTCGGAAATATAATTCTTTTTTTTTTTCTAAAGATGCCCATATTTATGTATGAGTAATAATGAGAAAAGAAAGAAAGATAATGTATGGTAAATAAATAATGTGATAGAATAAGGGTAAAATGGGTAAAAATATATTTATGGTTGAGACGAAATCAAATAGGATCTTATAAAAAGGAAAAAGCCCATTAGAAAAAAAGATCTTATATATATGGATGGAGATGTTTAGTGACTTTATACTCTTGTTTTTTGTTTATTTTTTTTCCAATTGAAATTTAGTTGACTATATGTGTGTGATTTTTAGAACCAACTTGAAGTATTATAATCTGCAACTCCATGGATGAAATTGAGGAAGCAATCTCTTGTGTTTATATTAAATTATTATAAATATTTGATGAAAGAATGAGGAATGTCGCCGATTGATGTAGCTCAAAGCATTAATTACATTAGCTACTCTTGTTACTTCCCCCACGCTGAGATATAAAAAGATTTAACTCGTTTACATAGTTCATTATTATATTTACATTGTTATTACTTCAAAGATTAGTAATGTAATCCACTTGGTCTCAAAATTATGCAGATCATGCAGATTCAACAAAGCTTAAATATCAATAGCTCATCTAAGAAGAAATGCTTCAAAAAGTTTTGTTTGATCTCCATCAAGTGTTTTGTGGCTCTTACATTATTCAATCATGTAACGAGGAATTATTCCAAAAAGTAATCATGAAGGTACCTATCCAGACAAGTTTTTGTCTTTGTAATACCCTGAAAACCCTAACTAATATAAGTAAAATATTTTGATAAATATGTCAAGGTGAATATGTGGTCTCAAGTTGTAAGTTTTAATTTTCTTATTTTCTAAGGTAATTACAATGAAAATGAGAGAAGAAAAAGAGTTAAAATCCATGAAAAATATATTTTATTAGGTCATAAAATGGTGAAAGTATTATGATAAATCCTATATGGCAACAATTATTGACAAAAACTTAGGAAGTATGTTATCTCTAATTTTAGAAATTTTTGGGGTTATTTCCCGAGAAATTAAGAAGTATGAATATAATATTATTAATAGCACTTTTTGGCCCCATGATTTTTAATATTTTACATGGGACATAAAATATCAATGTCGAGTGCAAAAGTTGTGAGATAATAATTAATCCTAATTATGAAAATTATCAACAATTAGTAAGTGGCTAATTAAGTAATTAGTGGCTAATTGTATAGATTAAGATATAAGTAAATTAATTAGTAAATAATTAATTTAATGGGAGAAAATTTGAAATTAATAATAAAATAATAAATAAATATAATAAAATATAAAAAATATAAAATGCTTAGAAAAATAAATAAATAAATAATAATAATAATAATAAATATCATGATATTTTGATTAAAATAATAATATATATGGTAAAGAGCCAACAGGACATTTGAGAATGGATAGAAACTAAATCCCACACCAAGATATAGGGATTTAGTCTATGTCATCTGAACTTTTTATAAACCAGTGAAATTCTACCTCGGAGTAGACTATCTCCGAAGTCATTTCTGAAGCCAACTAGGTCATTAAGATACAGGATAAATAAAGAAAAGGGCAGATAGTGCAAATGAGAACCAATAGAAAAACAAATTGTTGTGACGAACCAGGGATTAGGTTTCTTGGGTCTAAACATATTACGAACCAGCGAATTATTATCCGGAAGGCGGCACTTCCGAATTTATTTCGCAACGGTTGGCGTACATTCGAAAATCTTCGCGGACTACGGAATACCCTTAATGTGATCAAAAATTTAGTTAAACCCAGTAGTTTTAAAGAGAAAGAATAGAACTTCAAAACCTAGTTGCCGGATTTTTGAGTTTCTCCAAGATTGCGCGAAAAGGACACCGAACTGGAAACTTTATCGGTGCATTTGAAGATGACATCATGCATGACATCGATGACATCATGCATGACATCATTTCCTTGACTTTTGAGCCAAGGAGGTCGGCCAAGGAGGGGGAAGGGTCAAGATGAAGCCATTTGCCCCAAGTGCGATCCGACGGTCCGTATTCGACCGATCGAAGTTCGACTTATTTACCGAATTGCCATTCCCTTCTTCTATAAATAGCAACCTCTCTCTTCTCATTTCTCACACCAAAATTTCATGCCTTAGAGAGAAGTTAGAGAGAAGGAAGAGCCCGCAGAAAATCTAGCGGAGCCCTGGGTAAGTTTTTCGGTCCCTGGTATTTAGTTTCGGTAGTTCTTTCAGTAGATATAGTAGAAATGCTAGGTTTATCTTTAAATTTCCCAGATAGTCTAGATATCATGTGTAACATCTCATTTTCAAAAGCAGTATATATTTTTTTTTTCATCAGAGTAGAGCATCGGAGCGATTGAGTAACTGATACATATATTTATAAATGCCGTAAGTCTGGCTGATTTACAAAAACGGTACAATGACCGAGAGTTTTTAAAGTGAATAACAACAAAAGTGTCTTCCGGCAACAGCCATGCCGTGTCAAGAAGAGATCTTCAGCCGGATCTCTATGCGGCGCTTGCCTTTCTCCTCGTCCTCGGTCTCCCGAACCCGACGCTATGTTAAGAGCGAGGTCCAATGCACCGGACCCCGGTAACGGTTAACCTCATGTTTACATACATCATATAAGTACTACAGATATTCATGGAATTTTGACGACACTTACTACGTTCAAAGTAGGGTATACATAATCAGATATATATGGCAATAACAATACAGTCGGATGTAAGGTTAAGGCACAACGGACATTGTACATAATCGGATATGGACGGCAATAACAATACGATCGAGATGTAAGGTTAAGGCACAACAGACATTGGACATAATCGGATATGAACGGCAATAACAATACGATCGAGATGTAAGGTTAAGGCACAACATAGAAAATACAAAAGATTACGGAGGAAAATACATATATGCATACAATAACCATCAGAGTTAGTGTTACAGTACGCGAACGTACATCATACAACATAACAACTATACACACACAATACACATAGCACATATATGCATATCATAAACATCAGCGTTAGTGTTACAGTACGCGAACGTACCTTCGTTGTCAACTACGATACGTTTTACGGAAAACGGTAATTTTGACAGCGGGTGAAACAGCGGTACGACGGCTGTACAACAGCGGCTCGATTAGCTCAGATATCCTATAAGGACAACGTTTATCAACATTTGGCATCATAACAGGCCATTTGGGCGAAAATTACTATTTTGCCCCTAGTACCCCTATTTGGCGGAATTTCGCCGAGCTTATTTTTTCGCTCTATCTCTCCGGAATTTTGACAGATCTTTTCCCTCATCATATTTTCGAAATATATATCATATTTACCCCTAAATATGATATCTAGACTATCTTGAAAATTTAAAGATAAATCTAGCATTCCTACTATATCTACAGAAAGAACTACCGAAACTTAAGACTAAGGACCGAAGAACTTACCCGAGACTTTGCTCGGACTTTCTCCAGAGCTTCTCTCTCTAACTTCTCTCTAAGAGGCAGATTTTTGGTGTGAGAAATGAAGAAGAGGAGCTTGGTATTTATAGAAGAGACGGATGGCGAGAACGGTAAATAATTCGAACTTCAGTCTTGACGAATATGGACCGTAGGATCGCATTTTTGAGGACAAAACACTCTTGGCCCTCCATTTCTTGTGCAGACCTCCCCCTCCCCAATAGTCAACAAAATGATGTCATCTTGATGGTGACATCTCGAGCCGTCATCGATAAAGTTTCGATCGGTGTCCGAAACGCGTAATCTTGACGAATCGCGAAATCTTGTGCGAGTTTGAAGTTTCTTTCTTTCTCATTAGGAATATCTAGTTTAATGAAATTTATGATCTCATTAAGGGTATTCCGTTATCCGCTGAAGATTTTAGGCCGACGTCTTGATTACGAATTGTCCGGAAGCGCGTCGTCTAGGCAAAAATCCACCGGTTTGTAATATGATCGACCTAAGTCACTAGATTCCTAATTCACGGCAACTACTTGTTTCAAAGTATTGACTCTAAATCCTCTATCCGCATTTTCTCTCTCCTACCCGGTGTCTTAAATACCCTATTGGTTCAGAACCGACTTCGAGACCGCTCAATCCGAGATAAATTTCACTGGTTCATAAAAAGTCCAGATGACTTAGACTAAATCCCTATACCTTGGTGTAGGATTTAATTTCTATCCATTCTCAAATGTCGTTGGCTCTTTACCATATATAATATTATTTTAATCAAAATATCTAGATATTTATTTATTTTTCTTTTATTTTTTATTTATTTTTCTAAGCATAAAATATTTTATTTTTTTATTTTTTATTTATTTAATAATTTCGAATTTCTCCCATTAAATTAATTATTTACTAATTAATTTACTTATATCTTAATCTAAACAATTAGCCACTAATTACTTAATTAGCCACTTACTAATTGTTGATAATTTTCATAATTAGGATAAATTATTATCTCACAACTATTGCACTTGACATTGGTATTTTATGTCCCATGTAAAATATTAAAAATCATGGGGCCATAAAGTGCTTTTAATATTATTATATTTATGCTTCTCTATTTTTCAAGGAAATAATCCCAAAAATTCATAAAATTAGAGACAACATATTTCCCAAGTTTTTGTCAATATTTGCAGTCATATGGGATTTACCATAATATTTTCAGGCCATTTTCTGCCTTATAAAATACCTTTTTCAAGGATTTTAGCTCTTTATCTCTCCTAATTCCCATAGTAATTACCTTAGAAAATAAGGTATTTATTACACTAGTTTTGAGACCACATATTCACCTATTTCCAATAGGTATTATTTATCGAAATATAATATTTTAGATAAATAATTATCCGGGTATTACATCATGTTTAGGGGTATATATGGTATTTATTTCAAAAATATACTGGGAAAAGAGATAGGTCAGAATTCTGGAGAGATATGGTCAAAGTAGCGAAGCTCTGGCGATATTCCGCCGATTAGGGGGTCAGGGGCAAAATGGTAATTTTTACCGAAAATGCCCGTTATCTTTGCTAGATATTGATAAACACTATCCTTATAGGATATACGAGATAATTGATCCATTGTCGAACATTTGTCGTACCGATGTTGGGCCGCTGTCAAAAAATTATTGTTTTTCGTAAAATGTGCCGAAGTACCATCAACGAAGGTACGTTCGCGGCGTACTGTAATACTGACTCTGATGCTTGTGTTTTGCTTATATATATGATTGTTGTGTTCCTGTACCGAGACGCTGTCTCAATTATTTTTAAATGCAATCATGAATACACGGGTTATGGTCTTGATAACACCGTTTAGAGTTTTCCTAAGCGCGAGGACACGATAGGCCATCGTGGCACTTGGATTTGATAGTGCGGATCGGGATAACAAACATACTGCGGGGGGCTGTGTATTGTTATTGCCTTATATATATATATCGATCATTTGCTTCCTACATCTCGTTATGGGCTTTTGTAGTGATTATTGTGAAAATGTCATGAATACCGTCATACATATATTGTTTACATAAGCATGAGGTTAACCGTTACCCGAGGTCCGATGGGCATTGGACCTCGCCCGCATGAATAGACGGGAAAGGGTCATGAACCGGAGAAGGCACCGGGGACGGAGCTATAGATTGACGCGATGAAGACGGAGCCGTTAGAAGGCACCCCAGGTCAAAGAAAATGCGGGAAGAAAGTCAATGAACCTACCTTATGGCATGAAACTAATAAGGTTACTTCATATCATTTGGTGCTTAAACTAGAAAGGGTCGTCTATGTGGTTCAGTCAATCAGTCACCCTAGCACGGTGAGACTCCCACTAAACCTACCCGGCCTGGCCAAATGGGATGATTTAACTAAATTAGGTTCTATGCCCCAAGTCCGCTCAAGGCTTGGTTGAAGAGGGTATAGTTACATGTAAAATTGTAATTGTAAAGTTTTGTATTACTGTATCACATGAACAATCCTTCGTGAGATCTTATAATATATATCAGTATACGTCAGGCATCATCATATGTCTGAGTATTTCATATCAGTTACTCAGTGTTATACCTGTTGTTCAAATTTTTAGTACATGCTCTTCGTTTCCGCAAAACGCTAAGCTGTAGCACCTCAAAACTCTGATGAATTTTTATAAAACCACGTGTCACCGGCACGATTTATGCTACGGAATTTGGGGTGTTACGGTGTTTATAACAAATACCATTTCTTGGTTTTTCTAATTATATTTTATCTTCTTTGTTTGAGTTTTTCTTATTATGGGGTTGTTTCAAGTAAACACAATGCTTCTTCTTCACAATGCCTAATTTTCTACTTAAGTGATATTCCTATTTTAAAGAGATTCGAACTGAACCAAAACCTTTAATTTCTTCTTTCTCTTATAATATGCTTGTTTACTTGTTCTACCTTATATATGGTTTGATTGTGATTAGCAAGCATCAAAGTAAGCCAGCTAGCTACTTGAGGTTAATGAATTGCATTTCTTTTTTCTGCCCCCCCCCCCCCCCCAAAAAAAACAAAAAAAAAAGGCGCCTGTTCTATCTCTGGACTTACTTCTCTTTCAAATACTCAAAATGCAGCATTTGCAAGAAAGACAATAAGGGATTTGCAGACTTAAACCTGCACTAAGAATAAAAAGCTCATCAAAATCTGATTAAGTTCATCATCTTCTTGAGAAAATATTCTATGACTTTCTGAAGTGTTCTTATCGTGTGACTCCTGTGCATTAATTTTTTTTTTCCCCAGAAGATACATTGGTGAAAGTGTGTGTGATACATTGTTATATGATGGTTTTCCTTGTTGGGTGTGTAAATGTTAAGATGAATTGTGTGTATCGTATTCTATTGTAAGTATTAATCACTTATAAAATTCTCAAGCTTCATGTTTGGGAAGAGGATGTAGGATTCAATTTTCAGATCCGAACCTCTATATATCATGGTGTCATCATCTTATTTTTAATTTTTTTAAATCATAATTATTATTATTTTGAAAAGCAATCTTATATATGAATTTTTTTAATCAAATAAAAGCCTTGTTTCTAGACGCTATCTTTGGCTCCTAATATAGGGTTGGATTTAGTTTAAAATATTAAGCCTTAACCCATTTGTCCCCTCATATTTATCATTTATTTTTTCTAAACTATCTTTATTAATTGCATATATTAAGGGAGTTTGCATATATCAATGTCTAGTTTCAATGCACAATATGGCATTTCAAGGAAACAAACACAATTTTAATAAATAACCAATTTATCTAATTTTCTTAACCTACCCAAATATTTGAGGATCATATATTAAGGATCGAGAGCTCTGATAAGATTGATAACATTAAGGCTAATAAGATTCAGGATAAGGAAGGAATTCCTCCTGACCAACAGAGACTCATCTTCGCCGGCAAGCAACTGGAGGAAGGACGAACGCTAGCTGATTGCAACATTCAGAAAGAATCCACCCTGCACTTGGTTCTGCGACTCCGTGGTGGTATGCAACTTTTTGTGAAGACTCTGACAAGGAAGATTATAACTTTGGAGGCTGAAAGTCCTACTACCAGGTTAATAAAATCAAGATGAATCTTGATTGATAACAAATGATTTTCTTACGAGATACAAATCAATCTACTTGGGTTTAACAATAATCATCTTTCGCTTGAGGGTGACTAACAACTAACCATTATTTTAGGGATCTTGGAGAGACTTCCCTCTCTAGAAAGAGACTCACAATAACTTTATATCTTAACATGGTGGATTTCACTATTCTACACACTTAACACATTAAGTGGAACCTATAATAGGGTCCAATCACTAATCATGACCTTAACTAACAAAATAAGATTTTAACCACAGTTCAATGTTCCAACAACTTAAGGTAGTATTATGAAACCTTTTGTAACAGAAATTTCAATTCCTCTCTTTTTCCAATCATTCTTTGGATCTTCTGTAATTTGTTTATAGTTTCGTATAAGAGCCTACTGTGAATTTTGCTTATATGAAATTTGAAAGGGAAACCATGAAGTCTTTTATTAATTACTTATTCTACCTTCAGCCAACTAATGAAGCGTAGCAAGAAGTTTTGTATATTTCCAAGAGTTATTCTCTTTCTCTGTCTTTCACATTATATTCTAAACCATATGCTTTTAAATTATTGCCATTTTCATTAAACAAAGCGACAATTTTATTGTAATTCTCACTCATATCACTCTCTCACACACACAAACACTTATTTCTCTGTCTTTCACATGAATTTATTGTAGTTTTTTGAACCAGGAGTATTTTACTGACTTTCCAAAATTGCATGGCTTTTTACCATATTCATGTTACAGGAAGAGAAACACTAATATGGGTCTCCCAAGTCCCAACAAAAACCGAACGGTAATATGGCCCCACATGCCAATTGTTTTGTTAATTTTATATGTTTTTAGGCTTAACAAAAAAAAAATCAGAAATATATTTGAATTTGGTTAGTTGGAAAAATGATGGCATTAAATTGAGGGAGAAACTGTGAAGAACAAACAATTTGTTTACATAAGAACTAAACTTCAATATTTTCTTGATATGTATGTTTGTATATACAGAAGCTTTTTTTAATTAGGGAGGAAGAGAGTACTTGCTTTTTTTCCCCTGTTTCCCTGTTTTTATATAGTTGTTTATATCTGAGGTGTGAGGCAAGATGTTCCTTGTGAGAGAAAAGGATTAGGAATTTAGGACGGTGACTCGGTTGTAAGCAATTTCCATCAGCAAGGTATTTGTAGTTGGTCTGTGCTATTTTTATTGATTTCTCTGTTGTTTTATATAGATGGATTCGAGGCCAATAATTGGTCCATCTAATAAAAAGTTGGCTGATAACTGATAAAGTCCATCTTATATCATGCTCTTTTTTATCTTAAATACAAAACTCAATTGACTTTATTAGAGAGATTAAATACCATTTTATAAGTTAAGTAAATTAGTTTGGAAAAAAAAAAACTACTCCCTCCAGTCTTTTTTATAAGAGCCGAAATTTGAATTGGTTTGGTCTCTTTTATAAGAGCCGGCAAAAATTGTCTCGAACGACTTCTTGCATTTTTCCCCCTCATAAATATTTATATGGCATTAATTAAAAGGTAGAGTTTTTTCATTCTCTCTCCTCATTTTCTTTTATACTCCTACTATTCTACATTCTTTTTTTTATTTTCCCTCATGTATTACCAATTTTCTCTTTCTTGCTTGTCTCCTCATAAATAAGGACATATTTAAAAAATTAATGTTTAATTTAGACATATTTATTGAGTTTAACCAATTTTAACTGTTTTCTTAAACTGTGTAATACAGTTATTGAGCTCTTACAAAAAGACGAGAGGGAGTATTAGTATAAATACATTAAGGTAATTTGTTTAGTTTCATTAATTATTATTTTTTTAAAAAAAAAATCAACTAGATCTTATATTAATGACCAAAGAGACTAAGGGAGTACAATTCTAATAAGGGTACCATCGTGCAATGCACAGGCCTATCTTCATAGCAAGTATTCACCCCATGTATATGCTGAAATAAAAGAGTCAAAGAAGAATAAAGAAGTTGAAGAGCCAAAACATTTATTTGTTGAAATCATAAGGAGTATTGTTTTAAACATAATGAAACTTAACCAAAACATTTTATTTAAAATTTAAGGAACAAAAATAAAAATTGGGACAAACTTGAGGAACCAAAGATTATATAAACCTTTGATTAATTTATGTTTTTATCATCGGACTTATTGTCAATTAACTAGTTGACTGTGACCTATCTTCATAGCAAGTATTCACCCCATGTAGTCACCCAAATTTGTCTTTTCTTCTAGAAACTAGACGGATTACCACGTGCAATGCACAGGCCCTTTCCTTAAAAATTGTAATAGAAATGATTTTTAAATTTCAGTGATTAGAAAATGTTGAAAATATGATAGTAAAGGGTACTTTTTTTTTTTGTTTTCTGAGCAAAAAAAGTAAAGGGTGGCACAAGTTAATAAAAGCAAGGTACGTTATTTATGAGCTATGAGCACCTGTAATTCATATTAAAAATGGAAATAAATGAGCTTGAGTTTACAAGTGTTAGGCATTATAAAGTCATGTACCTGTATAAAAAATTATGTATAAACAATTAAAAGAAAAATATGTGAAATTTATTTATTTAATTGTAACATTATGTATGAGTTTGATTGAGCATTTAATATCCTAGGTTTAAAACTTACCATAATTTATGTAAATATGCTTTACCATTATTTTTTCAAACTACAATATGTTAATGCTTTATCCAAGTATTAGTATTTTATCTTTCTTTAAATTGTTTAAGCTATTTTATATTAAATAGGGTAAAGCTTTTTGCTTCCAATATTGACCCCACACTATTACTGTTCAAATGAAAATTATGAATGCGTATAACGTTAATCTGATTTCAAACAATAACAAATTTATCGTCGATTTTTGTTGACATGTATTTGTTCCCTATTTTCACAGCAACCCCACTTTTTAAAAAGTATTATTTAATTAAGAATTGGCTTTTGTTCATTAAGGAATGGAAGGTCATCAAGAATTTAATCTAGTAAATCAATTCGCTCGGGACTTTCTTGAGTAATGCTATGTTTAAAGTAGTTCAAATTTCAAAGTTAACTAATATTCAAATATATATATATATATATATCGAGATGAATTTATCCATTAATTTTTTTAGATTCTTTATCTGTCCATCAATTACCACCATATCAAATGGAGCATGCAACATTAGTTTTCACCTCATAATAAAGTTTAACATAAACAAAAATTTGTAATTTAAAATTCATTAACTAACTTATTAGAGGGTAAATCACTTAAGAGTGTTTTATAGAATGAAGACAGGGCAATATGTAAAACCCTAAAATTCCTATTCATCATAAATAATATATTTTGATGAATAATTTGAATAAAAAAGAAGGTGAATATGTGTCTCAAATTATTGTAAATTGTTAATTATAATTTGAGATAAATTTCACTTTGAGTTAAACTAACAAAAAGGCAATATATAAGACCAAGATTAGGGATCATAAAATATGATATAATTAATTAGCACATAAAATGATGGTTGTTTTATGACTAAAATAGGCAAGAAATGTTATGAAAATACTTAGTTGAAATAAAGCAATTAGCAAATACTAATTTACAAACAAACTTGCACTAATTAGTAGCCTATGCTTTCAACTTGGTAAAGGAACAATGTAAATAAGTAAATATTTAATGGGGTAAATGAATAATAATTAAATAGTTTTAAGCCAAAATTACACATGTTTAGTAAAAGATAAATATCTAATCAATTAAGATCTAACTTGAGCAATTATCTTCAAGTAATAAATAGCAATGGAAGCCTTTGAAAGAGGCTAGTATTTTTCGAAAATTGAGGGCTAATGGGAGACTTAGATAAACTTTATAATTAACACCTAAATACATTCTTGTTTAGTTGGCAACCAACTACCAACTTGCATCTAGTTTCAAAGGACACTTAGAGCTAACTAATGTTATTGATGAATCCATAAAAACCTAAAGTCTTTTAGCACATGGGATTAAGAAGGTGGAAGAGGATAAGGAGAGGGGGAGGACGGTTTTTCGAGAAGGAGGGAGGGAGGGAGGGAGGGAGGGAGGGAGGGAGAGAGAGAGAGAGAGAGAGAGAGGAAACTTGTTGCAAAAGATGAAGAGAAGGGTAATTTGGTAATTGCACATGTGGGGCCCACAAGTCTTGAACTATGGCTATAAATAGGAGGGCTTGGCTCTTCATTCTTCACACCAAATGAGTTCCAATAGCTGAATATAGTAAGTGAGAGTGAGTGTGGAGAAGGTAGAAGGTAGAAGGAGTAGAAGGAAAGTTCAAGGTAAGTTTTTTAGCTTTGGTCTTTAGATTCATGGTAAATTTATGATTTGATCCTGAATCTTCAAAAGTAATTTCGTTTTCATGTTTTTGAGGTTGAAAACAGTTTTAAAACGAAAATTTGATGGAGAATATGGAGGAGCATAATTTTTGGAAGCTAAAAGTAGCAAACATCGGTAAATTTTCGGTTTGAAGCTTTCTAGAGTCAGCTACGTTGAAGCTATTGTTTTATGTATCAAATGAAGTCATTAAATTATGAAATTTTTCATGGTTAAATTAGACATCTATATCTTTCTAAATATACCAAATTCGTAGTTTTTTGAGTTTTGTGGAAGGAGATAAAAATTCTTGAAGTTGGATCACGTTTTTGGATGATAAATCTGAACAGTAGTTGGAAATAATTAAACTGGTATTGACTCAGCTATTTCTACTTGAAGACATTATTTCTCCTCAAAACTAGACATGTCAAGGATTGTGAGGAATTTTATGGAACCTCATTTCGAGTTTTTTAGAATTAATTATGGTTTTTCAAAGTTACCGAAAATCTGCCCAAAAATGCTGAAATGACGTTTTTAAGGAAATGAAAGGGTATAATCAAAATATAATCCACCAGGGGTAAAAAGGTCAAAAGTGGCTAAGACATCTCTTAGGATATTATTTTTAAATAAAATAATGCGGTGGTACTATTATAGGATATCCGGGAATCGTACCAAACAGACGAATGTACCACTAGCTACATGGAGAGGTACGAACGCGTACTGTAACTCTAACTCTTATGTTGTTTTGTATGCTTATATGTGATAGATGATTCATAGGGTCATGGATAAGACTAGGTTTTGGGTCATACACCATGGCTAAGACTCGATCTTAGGTCACTGTCTATTTACATTCAGCTTTATGCGGGTTATAGTCTTGATAACGCCGTAGGGATGTTTTCCTAGCGCTGAGGACACGAGGAGCTGTCGTGGCACTGGTTAGTGCAAACATGGATAACATTACATGTGCTGTGTGCTATATATTGTTGTGTTGATAACATTACATCTGCTGTGTGCTATGTACTGTTGTAACCTTATACCTGTTGTGTGCTATGTATGGTTAATGCTGAAATGTAATGAATATCTGTCGTACATATATATTGTTTATACTTGAGCATGAGGTTGACTGTTACCTGAGATTCAATGGGTATTGAATCTCAGCATTTACCCTAGCTTCAGGATTTGGAGGATCGGGAACCGGAGACAATGGTAAGCAGCACGTATAAGGACTCAGTCGGATTTTTTATTTTTGGACTGTATTATGGTAATATTTGAATATTTGGATAATTGTACCGTTAATGTACCAACCGGATACACCGCAAAGGAGTTTAAATTTGTAGCCACTTATCAGATACTTATCCATTTATCCCAACTCATATGCTCAATCGCTCCACTCTGATGATATTCTGAATGCTGCTTATTGTAACATCCCATTTGAAAACGGCGGAATTTTTTTATAAAAAAAAACGTTTCCAAATATTTCAAGCAGAGTAGTCAGAGTAGAGCATTGGAGCGAGTGAGTAATCGATTCATAACAAACATCAACCATAGTGTAACATTGTAATGATTACAAAGTAATCCTAGAGTTTGAAATTGGATAAGCGAAAACGATAAAGATAGATAAGTCTTTGGTTGTACGTTTATGCCGCTTGCCTCGATCTTCGATCCGTATTCCTCCGGATCTCGATGCTATAGCGAGATTCAATTCACCGCATTGAATCTCGGTAACGGTTAATCTCAAACCCAAACAATACAAAGTATACGGATAACGAGATATTCTAGACAATACAACAAGATATCACTACATAAGCATACAAGCGAGATGCATGATTATTATGCCGACAAAACATAAGCATTACGCTAAAGTATGTAAAGCCCCACAATGTAAAACAACAATAACGGCTTGCACTATTCACCGGTGTCACGATACCACTCGTGTTCTCGCGCTAGAAAAACATACGGCGTTATCATGACTATAACCCGTGTAAACTGTTCGTATATCGGTCTACGAACGTATCTATCACATATATGCATTTAAGAAGCACAAGATTAGTGTTACAGTACGCGTCCGTACCTTCGTTGACGACGTTAGGTACTTCTGGCGGAAAAACGTACTTTTTACGGAAAAACGTGAAATGTTCGACAGCGGCACGTCGGGCGGCGTAACGGCAGCAAATCGAGGTTTACGATGCCCTATAGGAGTAATATCAATTTCATTAGTGATTTGACATCATAACGGCATTTTAGGTAAAAATTACCATTTTGCCCTTCTACCCCTAATTTGGCGGAATTTCGCGTAACTTCGTTACTTTGACCGTATTCCATTTCAAAATTATCCCCACTATGTTTTTACCTCGTCAGGCATCTTTCAATGCAATGAGGCATAAAAACAAACATAGGAACAAATTCTGAAACTTCCTAGATCAAAACAACGGTTCTACTATAACTACCGAAAGAACTACGGAAACTAAAAGCTAAGGACGAAGAACTTACTCGGAGCTAAGGCAAAAATTTTGCAGAGCTTCTCACTCTAAGTTTCGGCCAAGGTAGAGAGAAGAGGAGGTGTGAAGAAATGAAGGAGGTGCTCATGCCTTTATATAGGCAAAATTTGTGCCACTTTGGTAATTTCTACATTCCAAATCTTGTAATTTTTCCTTTCCTTATAACCATGTAAATTCAAGACAAAATGGTGGTTAATTCTTGACCATGGGCAGCTCATAGTCGACACAAGGGGGTGATGTGGCATCAAACCATTGGTCCAAGAATGGTGACTTAAGCTTACTTTATGCCCCGGTCCGATAGAATTTCCCCGATCGGTGTCCGTTTCGCGTAGTCTCTAAATTCGAATTCATAACTTTGAAGATCTTCTCTTCCTCATCAATAATATCTAATTTAACTTAGATTCCAGTCCCTTACAGGGTCCCGACAGTCCAGTTGAAGTTTTCTCGAAAAACGTGTCCGGCGCGTCCGATTACGAAAATCGTTTTCGGAATCATCAACCTCTGGACAAAAATTCACTGATTCCAAATATGTCCATATAATCATAAACTCATCTCCGGATGTTGAGTTATAATTTATTTTCTTCATATCCAAAATGTGACTATCTCGCATTTTTCCCTATTTCGTCTTATTAGGTAAATGCGCTACCGGCCTCGAAATTAACTTAGGAAGAGGTCACTTGAAGGTAAAAACTCACTGATCAATATTTTACCTTGACTTTGGAATTCCTATTCCTGGTTCTCTAGATAGGATCCGTTTCCTATTTATTCATTTACTATTCACTAACTTTAATTATATTATATAATAATAAAATATCATGATTTTTTTAAAATTTATTCCTTTCTCTATTTTCTTTCTCAATTTTCGGCTGCCCCCCTTTTTTTTGTATTTATTTTATATTTATTTATTTATTCCATTTTTCCAAAAATTTCTCAAAATTACCTAATTGGTCCATTCTTGTATTTAGGCTTAAAAATACCTAAACTCACTTATTTTTTACAAAATTCTCCAATTAATTACTAAATATGTTCTTACTAATTTTAAGCCAAAAACCACTAATTTTAGGGTTTTACAAAATTACTTATGAATTTCCTTTACTTATGCTTAAGTAATTAGCCGAAATTACTTAACTACTTTATTATCACTAGTTGATAATTTTCTTAATTAAAATGCCTCATTACCTCATAATTCTAGCACCGACATTTCTGTTTTCATGTATTACGCATTATTCTAGAATTTGAGAGGGTATTATGGTCATTACAATGCTTTTTGAGCATTTTTATTCAATTTCCCCAAGATCACAATTTATCAAATTATCACAATTAGAGATAATATACTCTCCTAACTCAAATAATTATTTCATTGCCTTTTAGGATTTTTCACAATTTTCCTAAGTCATTTTGCATACCAGGGGTATTTTGGTCATTTGGCATTTTGGCCCTTAAATTCTCTAATTTCCTACAGAACTCATCCTAGAAAAATAGGCTATAATAACACAAGTCTTGCAACAATAATTTCACTTATCAGAAATAGCCTAATTTATTTACCAAAATGTAATATTTCAGATAAATAAATATGCGGGTATTACACTTATTAATATTCTTAAAGGGTAGTACCGAATATGGGATGTTACACAATACGTGTTAATGAGATCAGAGACATTTAAAATGAAATTTAAATTAATCTCTTGCAAATTAAAACCACATTAAATGGAGGCATACCCGGGCCCTGGTGAGCCCAAAATCCAACTCATCTAAACCTTTTTGTATGAAAAAAATAATTAAGAGTTTATTTCATGATAGATGGAGTTTAGGATATTTTAATTATTAATAATAATTGTGTTAATTGTCTCTTTTTCCCTCACTAGTCACCACCTACCACCGAACGTTTAAATAATATATAGGTCGCTCTCTGATCAGTCTCAGTCCCATTGAGTATGCATGCCCTGCTCAACAAATCTATGAGCAAGGAATGATCATCCTCCAAAATGACACTGTTTTGGGGCACCTTTTTTTTAGATTTTTCATAACTTCTTATTTATTTGGATTTAATTATATGCCCTCAAATATTTTTGGCCCCGAATATATCAAATTAATTAATTTCTAATATATCCAGTGCTATATAGGTATGAACCAGCTTCTATAATCGGCAGCCAAAATTACCCAAATACTGACAAACAAATATATAACCACCCCATAGAGCCTAAACACTACCTAAGATGGTTAGTGTGACACCATTACTTAATGCGCTCTTATTTATCAGAGTTATAGCGCACAGGCATCGAAATAGTTTGGACGACTTAATTGTGGAATAAAACTTTCTTAAAATAACCTAGTTGAAAACATGAGGATAAATTTTCGCAATTCGAATCTATCCCATAGGGGGATGTTAATACATTAATCTAGAATAGACGAATGTTAAACAAATTAATATAGTCCATCTACTCGTATTCTTCCAAAAAGTTCCTTCTGCTATAACCCTTATAGCTGTGTCTTTCCTCTTGATCCCGATCCACTACCTGCCTCTTTCATGCGATCTGGAGTTCAAATGAATGAACCCCATGGGTAACAGTTAATCTCGTATGTATGTATGAAATTAAATGACAACATAGCACATGTTAAGCATAGAATAATTCATAGTAAACAAGCCGCACCGTAACCGCAGTTATCGGCCAAGGACCGCAACCCTTTAGGACACGCACCTATTTTAGGACACGTAGTCCCAATCCATAGCTAAGATACAAACATGTAAATTATCTAGCAACCATGATTAGTCATACATGAATACATACACATAAGCTAATAAGATAACAGTTACCTACCTAAAGCTTGAATCCTTAACTCGTCCGAAGGTGTTGGGATCAATAGAGGTGTCAAGGTATGCCTATAAACGTTTACCATTTGTGATTAGTCACTTCTTGCGTCGCAAAGTAACTAACTACGCAAATCATTTTTAGATGATTAAAAGTGGTTATAAATTCCTAAAATTCCCTTAATAATAATACCCTTGTTAATTTATTACTTATTTTCGTCCTATAAAATTCCCTTAATAATAATACCCTTTTTAAAGGATTAAACTTGATAGCAAGGTATGCCTATAAATATTTATCATTTGCCATTATATTTATATTTATTATTTTATTTTATTTTATTCCTTTGCAATTATTTCTCCGAGTTGAGGGGGTTCGGGTTGGGGGTTGAGGGGTTCAGGGATAAGGTTTAAGGAGTTCCGGGATGGGGTTTGAGGAGTTCAGGGATGGGGGTGCTAGGATGGGGTTCCGAGATAGGGGTCTTTGGGAGGGGTTCCAAGATGGGGTTTGTAATAGAATAATTATTTATCTTAAATATTATATTTTGATAAATAATACCTATTTAAAATAGGTGAATATATGGTCTCAAATTTTTTGTATTGTATTTGTTTTATTTTCTAGGTAATTCTTCCTAGAATTAGAATGACCAAAGACTAAATTTTCTAAATCTTTTTAGGGATCATAAAATACCCTAAGAATATCATAATTAAGTATAATTATGTCATAAAAGGGAATTAAATGTCATCAAAATGCCTAAACCAATTAAAGAAAATTAACAACAATTAAATTTACATTAGTTAAAATAATTAATTAATTTCTCATAATTAATTAAAAGGCAATTAAAAAAACATCAATTAGGGATATTCTAACTTGATTAAAAATCAAGAACCAATAAGGGTTCAATATTAGCATAAAATGAATTGCTAAGTATCATAATTAATCTAGGAACCAATCACACAATAACAAATATACTTAGTAACATGTTAAACACTACATTAGGGGAGCTAAATGAGGATTAAATTATGGAACCCCCAAAGTCAAGAGAGTGAGACGGTTTTGCAACAAGAAAGAGAAGGAATTTTATGTTATTTTAATTACACACACATGGGTGGCTTTTGTCAATTAAAGTAAAACACAATAATTGGATGAAAGAGGAGAGGCATGTCGGTACACACAAATATTGGAAGGGAATGAGGTTTCAATAAAGCAAAAAGCATGAGTTGAAAAGTCAACTCTCCAATTAGAGAATTGAACCATTAGCTATTTGGAGATTAAATAAATAAAAAAACACAATAAAAGGCTTATTGGTGAATGCATGTCGACCAAGCCTTGTGGGGTGAGGATCAATCTTCAAAAAGTGCATTTTCCATCCAAAGGCTAGGGTGAAAGTTGATCATATTTAATTGTCAATTAGGTCCTTGATCTTTTCCTATAAATAGAGCCCAACCTCTTCACATTTTCTTCACACCAAAATCAATTCAAGAGTTGGTTTTCTAAAGAGAGTAGAGAGAAGTGAGAGCTAGTAGGAAGGAAGAAGGAATAGCAAGGTTCTTCAAGGGTAAGTTCTCTAGTTTTTTAAGTTCTAGTTTTAAATTCATAGATAGTTTATGCTTTGATCTTAAATCTTCAAGAGCAATTTTATTTTCATGTTTTTATGGTTAAAAATGGTTTTATTTCGAAAATTTGATGGAAGATATGTTGGGTCAAAAATTTTGGAAGCCAAACATCAAAGTAACGAAGTTTTGGTGAAATTTTTCGGTTAGGCGATTTCTGGATTCAGTAGTAAAAACGCCATAATTTTATATTGAAGATGAAGTTAATTAATTCTGAAATGTTTCATGGTTAAATTAGACATATAGAGCTTTCCAAATATACCTAGAGTGTGTCATTTTGAATTCTATGCTAGGAGATAAAAATTTCCAAAGTTGGGCTATGTTTTCTGGAGAGTTTCTGGGCAGAGGTTAGAAACACTAAACCTGGGAATGACTCACGCAATCTGGGAAAAAATTATTATTTTTACTTAAAGCTATACATCCTAAGGATTCCGAGGAATTTTACGGATCCTCGTTTTGATTTTTGTAGAATTAGTTATAATTTTTCAAAGTTAGGCGAAAAATCAGCCCATATGCTGTCAAACAACGTTTTTTACGAAATTTGTAGAAAGAAATTGAAAAATAAATACACCAGGGGTAAAATGGTCAATTGTGATTAAGATATTTACTATAATATTATTGATGAATTAATAAATGCGATATTACCCTTATAGGATATCTGTGATCGTATTCCGACCGTCAAACGTACCGTAAATCATTAACGAAGGTACGGACGCGTATTGTAACCTTAACACTTATGCTTGTTTGTATGTTGATATATGATAGTTGTATTCATAGACTAAGACTTTGTCTTAAATGATCCATTATGCAATCAGCTATATACGGGTTATGATTATGAAATATCGTTAAGTTTTCCTAGCGCTGAGGACACGACTGTACATCGTGGCGTGGCGGTGAAGAGTGACAAGTGATAACATGCATATGCGATGGCTATGTGTGGTTATTGTTTTACATATGTGATTATGCATTGCTGACATGTCATGAATAAACTGTCATTCATATATTGTTTACATAAGCATGAGGTTAACCGTTATCTGAGGTTCAATGGGCATTGAACCTCAGCTCTTACCTTAGCTTCAGAATCCAGGGGAATCAGGACCGAGGACAAGGGTAAGGAGACGGCGTAAGAACCAGACAGAGACGTTATTATTTTGTTATGAATTTTACTAAATACTCGGATGACTGTATTATGAACAAGCAAATACACTACAAACAATGTTATTCAGTTACTCTTTGTTTTGAAAAAAAAAAAATCGAAGCTCAACTCTGATCAAAACACTATGAAAACGTTTACGAAAATTGGGTGTTACAGGGTGCTGGGATGGGGTTCCAGGTTGGGATATGCTAGGGTGTGGGGTTGAGGTAGAGTAGCAAATCTATCTATATATGCACTTATACATTTTTATGACAGCAACATATATATATATATATATATATATATATATATATATATATATATATATATATATGAGTAATAGCAACATTTGCTATATTTTTTCCAAGGCAACGTTATCTATTTCCAGAGCAAGTTTTCTGGTTCTCTTCCTATAAACAACAATTACATATATCTTTCTATAATCCATAAGCTCCACTCACTCTTCCTTATATGCAGAGATTATATATATACAACTAACTCAGTAATGGCTAACTTGTTTCATTATATATATGACCAACTTCTTAGCTTCATATAAACATTATGCTTTGGTTTCAATATGCTAAAACTTCCTCTTTTAAAACTCCTAAAAACATAGGCCTATAGGCAGCACCTAAACCATGAAAGCAAGGTTGAAAGATTACCTCGTGCAAAGCTCAAACTCCCTTGTTCTTGCTGCTTTTCAACGCCACACTTACCCCGTTTGAAAACAGAGGAAAACGAATGAACTCTCTCTCCCTCCTAATCTTCACACTCTCGGCTTTCCTTCTCTCGTGCTCTCTCTCTTTCACTCTCAAGTCTCAACCCTGTTTTAGTTGAAGTAATGTTAATGAATGAAAGCCAAGGAACATTGTTTATATAATATGCTAAGGGTCCAGCCCAAGGAGGTAAATGATGGACTGGAGGATAACGTTGTAGGTCTCAAGAGGTGTGGTGGCGTGCTGCTCTCTCGTTGTCTCTATGATTTCACGTAAACGGCGCTAACTGAGATCTTTCTCTGTGATAACGTGTTACTGTAGAATATTGAAAGGGTGTATAAATATATATTGCTGATATATATATTGGTCACGTGTTCAACTGAAGCAACTAATGGATTGGAGCAACATATTGGATTGAGGGAGTTAATGGAGATAATGGGCTGGTATTATATACAATTGGGCTTATGGTGAATATTGTGTTGTGAGGCCCATTTTAAATACTTATTTGATCCTCTTCCAAACCTTTATTTACAATTAGGTACTTAGCTCAATTAATTGCAAATATAGGAAAAGTGGTAAAATTAAATCCTTAATTCCTTATAAGGATCGTTTTCTTTATTAATAAATTTCTCTAGGCCACCAATTATTGATTCCATAATTTTTAGGCCAAAAATTATTCCTTACTTAAAATTATTTCTTTTCCCGAAATATATTAAGGGAAAAATAGGCTTTAATTTTCAATAATTATTTTAAGCTGAAATTTCATAATTAATTTCTATATAATATTTAAAATTTCAAATCCCAAAATTTTGGGATGTTACAGTTAGTACTCAATTGTCAATCCATCTTATAAAATACTTGAATGTCACATGAGACATATTGTCAACAAATAGAAACTCAATTACCATTCTCAAGAGCTCACACAAACTTATAGGATAAATAGTCTCAATCTTTAAAATTAGTGCAGTCCATCCATCAAAATCTAAAGAATCCCAGAAATAACTTCTTTAAGTTCAAGATCATCAAAGCCAGCTGCAAAAATGAAGTCTGACGTTTCTTAAATTAATTGGATAAGCAAATGAAAGTTATAAAACAGATTACCAATTGGCGCTAACTTGTACCAATCCAATAGGGGGTACATATATAACAACAAATCTCTGAAAACCTGAGAAGGAAAAAAGATAAAATCAGGCACAAAAATAAATGTTGCAGAGAGAGGAGTCAGTAGTTCTTTGAAATAAGTGTTCAGGACTACAGAAGCGTGGCCTATAGAAACAAATAGATAGACAAAACATTGCCATCAAGCTAGCAAGCACATTTGTTTCTAGTAAAAATTTAAAGTACGCATGAGATACTTCCTGTGGTCCATACTTTATATTATAAGTCACATCTAACTACCTCACCTCAACCAAAGAGAGTTGGTTAACTTGTTAACTTTGTCTAAAAATGAAACATTTTTCCAACTTTGCCCATATCTAAGAGCATAGGGGAACACTACATTAGACTTCTAGCCTTCTCCTAGTAAATTGTAATAGGAGTATTATTTGGAAATAGTTTATCAATACCCTTAAGTGACTTATATTGTGGACCAAGAATTTCTTCTAGAAGCGCCCTATATTCGGAACCGAAAGAAGTATATTTTAAGTTAGGTTTATTCTCAAATGTGTTTTTCTCTTAAATGATCTCATCTTTAGAGTCTCAGTTTGGAAATGTAACATCCCAACTTCAAAAGCAGTATACTTTTTTTTTTCATCAGAGTAAAGCATTGGAGCGATTGAGTGACTGATACATATATTAAAAATGTCGTAAGTCTGGCTGGTTACAAAAGCGGTACAGTGACCAAAAGTTTTCAAAGTAAATGACAACAAAGGAAAATCTTCAGCGGAGTCTCTATGCGTGCTGCTTTCCTCTCTCCTCGGTCATCGGTCCTCCTAACCCTGAAGCTATTTTAGAGGCTGAGGTCCAAATACACATCGGACCTCAAGTAACGGTTGACCTCATATTTATATAAACAGCATATGGAAGACAATCACAGCATTAATCAGCACATAAGAACGTAGCAGATGCAAGATTAATATAACAACAATACACATCTCATGTAAAGTTATCTATGCTAACAGTACACATCGCATGTAAAGTTATCTATGTTAACAGTACACATCGCATGTAAAGTTATCTATACAATTCACTCGTATAGTCGTCTATCACATATAAGTATACAGTAAATATCAGAGTTAGTGTTACAGTACGCGAACGTACCTTCGTTGACGGAAAACGGTACTTTTACGGAAAACGGTACTTTTTGAAAGCGGGTGAAACAGCGATACGACGGCGGTACAACTGCGGTCCGATTATCGTAGATATCCTATAAGGATAACATTTATCAACTTCTAGCACTATAACAGGCATTTTAGGTACAAATTACCATTTTGCCCCGAACCCCAATCGGCGGAATTTCGCCGAGCATTTGTTTTGACTCTAATCTTCCAAAATTTTTCCATACTTATTTTCCCATCACATATTTCGAAATATATATCATATCTACCCAAAAATATGATATCTATAATATATTGGAAGACTAAAGCTAAAAACAAAGCATTTCTATTATAGCTACCGAAAGAACTACCGAAACTAAAGACTAGGGACCGAAAAACTTACTCGGCTTGGCAAGAACTTCCAAGAGCTCTTCCTTCTCTCTAACTTCTCTCTAGGTTTCGAAGTTGTGGTGTGGGAAATGAGAAGAGGAGAGGTTCCTATTTATAGGAAAATGGAGGGACAAGGTTGGAATTAAGGGATTTGTTTCTAGAATGAATCTTGCACCGTTGGATCGCATTTTTGAGGACAAAACAATCTTGGCCTTACACCTAGTTGGGCTGCCCTACTTGCCCATTTATGACATCATCTTTGATGATGTCATAATCTTGATTTACCGCTTCCGTTCACGATCGGTGCTCGAATCGCGTAATTTTGCCGAATCGCGAAATCTTGTCGGTGTAGTTTGAAGTACTTTTCTTCCTCGTAGGAATATATACTTTAATGAAATTTATGATCCCATTAAGGGTATTCCGTTATCTGCTTTGAAGATTTTAGGCGACGCTTCGGTTACGGAATCAAATTCGGAAACACTAGTTTGTAGGCGAAATTCACCTGGTTCGTAATATGATCTGGTCTAAGTGACCTTATTCCCGGTTTCCAAAACTCGCTTGTTTTCTCTAAGTCACTTTTAGCACTATCTCGCCATTTCCTAATTACCCGGTACTCTCTAATTACGCTTGTTGGTTTCGAAACGACTTTCGAGACCGCTCAATCCGAGATGGATTTTCACTTTGGTTTATAAAAAGTGTTGTTGTTTATGACTTCAATCCTATATCGGAGGTATGATTTAAGTTCTAGTTGTTCCCACTTCTCCCGTTGGCTCTATACCGATTATATTATTATTTTATTCAAAATGCCTTCACATTTATTTTTTTCTTTTTTCTTTTATTTATTTTTCTAAGCATAAAATTTTTTATTTTTTTATTTTTTATTTATTTAATAATTTCGAATTTCTCCAATTAAAAATAATTATTTACATTATTTTTAATTCATTTACTTTATACCTTAATTATCCCATTAATTACCAGATTAGCCACTTACTAATTTTTGATAATTTTCTTAATTAGGATAAATTATTATCTCACAACTATTGCACTGACATTGGTATTTTATGTCCCATGTAAAATATTAAAAAATCATGGGGCTATAAAGTGCTTTTAATATTATTATATTTATGCTTCTCTATTTTTCAAGGAAATAATCCCAAAAATTCCTAAAATTAGAGACAACATACTTCCCAAGTTTTTGTCAATATTTTGTCATATGGGATTTACCATAATATTTTCAGGCCATTTTTCGCCTTATAGAATACATTTTTCAAGGATTTTAGCTCTTTATCTCTCCTAATTCCTATAGTAATTACCTTAGAAAATAAGATAATTATTACTTATTATTTGAAACCACATATTCACCTATTTTCAATAGGTATTATTTACCGAAATATAATATTCCGATAAATAATTATCCGGGTATTACAGGAAACCCGTTGGAAACATGCTTTTGCAAAGTTTAAGACAAAGCGCCTTACGTAATTATTCATTTATTCCAGCAGGTACCCAAACATACACTAAATAGTAACACAGTGACAATACATTATGAAGAAGAAATTCATTTTCCAGTTTCCATGTGCAAGGCAACAAATGCTGACAATAGAAAAGTACAAAATGCAATAAGTTCTCTTTTGTTTCCCTCTTTTTAATTGTAACCCAAAAGAAAATCATTTAGTCTAAATGCTATGCATAAGATGCTGCTAATTTTTTTTGTTATTATTCAAAGAAAGTATGATATCCCTTTATAACTGAGTTAAAAAGAAAATGGACAAAAAAAGAGAGAGAACAAAGATCCAAGAGTGTAATAAACCTAAATCTCTTTGCATATCTATCAAAGGCACCCCTGAGTGAGAGAGAGAGAGAGAGAGAGATGAACACCAAATGAAAGGCATTAACACTACTATTTCACTCTATGTAACATCCCCAATTTTCATGTAAATTAATGTATTAAATAAACTAAGGGAATATATGCATTTTTCACCAAGTAGAAGTAGTTAATGGTATTTATTTTCCAACAAGATAAATTAATTATTGGAAAATAATGTGGAATTATTCGAAAGTTTGGTTAATAAATTTGGTTATGGATAAGTTGAGATAAGTAATGTCAAAGAAGGTAAAAATATATTTTCCCTCATTATTATTTTTTTATATTATATTTTTCATCCAAAAGGAATGGGAAAATTCTGAAGAAGAAAAAAATTAGTGAAGTCTCAATGTAAGTCTTATTTGTCCTAGAGATAAGGAAGGAGGGAATATGTAGACTTGGTAACAACATCCTCTTCATAAATACAAGAGGACATTGGATAGGACTTATATGTCATAAAATCTTCCAAAATCCTTATAAGAAGAAGAAGAAGAAAGAGAAAAGCCATCATATCAAGTACATCATGTTGAGTACAAAAGCTGATGAAGTAGGTGTGTGACATGGGGAAAGACAATTTCCCTTCCCAAAACTCCTTCAGATTTTTAAAATAAGGAAGGGAGAGGGTGCGGTTTTGATACTTGTCAAGGACCGTCCATTTGCATCCCTTATAAGCCAAAACTGATGAGTTTTGGCTCTCTCTTTTTTAGTTTTGGCTTCTTAAAAAAATGTGGATACTAACTGTTACTTAAAAAAATACTTCGCGGTACAGAAGTATCTTTTTAGTGCCAGTCAGTATCCTGAAATATTTTTTTAAGATCTTAAAATAATTTTTCAAGATCACGAAGTATTTTTTTCAATATCCGAAATATCTTTTTAATAATGATCGAGTCAAGATTTTCTTTTTTATAAAAAAAAGCCAAAACAGGAGGGAAAAAAAAAAGAAAGAAAGAAGAAGAAGCCAAAACTCATCAATTTTGGTGTATAAAGGCGCAGCGAACGGTCCTTGACAAGGAACAAAGCCGCGCCCGAAGGGAGAAGGGAAATATAACACCATGTCATAGTACAACACAATGATTTAGGAAGAGATGAAAGTGTACTAGAAGGTGTGTGTGTGTGTATTCTAAAAAGGCCTTCAATTTTCAAATTTTTAGAAGGCAGAAAGAGAAAATTCAAATCTGAACTATAGGGCAAGGTTTTAACCATTGGATAAAAAGAAAATTGTACTTGGTGATAGGATAAAACAAAATAAATCACACTCTCCCCCATCAGCCGCCTTCACGTCACAAGAAGAGGGAGAGAGTAGAATTCAGTTTCCGTCATAAATTTCCAAATTTGCGACGGAATTTATGTTTTCCATCGCAATTGCGATGCAATTTTTTGCGACGGACGGAATTTTGTTGCACATTCCTTCACAATCTAGTTTTGTGACGGAAAATGCCTTTTTTGCGACGGATTTTTTCCATCGCAAAAAATGATATATATTTTTTGTAGTGTTTGTCTTTTTCTTTTTCTTGTAATTATTATTGATGTAGAGCAATGACTTTTGAAGTCCTTGTATCTTCTATGTGTGTCTGGATGCTTTTCCAACAACTTGCGTTGTTCACCAGTGCCACCAAAATTATGACACATATCAATAATGCGTGACTAAATTCTCAAACTCCAAATTATATTGTCTACTTAATCATATTATGAATTTTTTAGGATAGTATATATTATTTTTGTTTCAATAATCATACTCTAAACCACTGAAACATCTCTATGTATGCACCGTAATTAACTCCTCAAAGATTGTCCTCTTTAAATACGGTTAGCAATTATATATATATATATATATATATATATATATATATATATATATTGTTTTACTATAGAGTGAAAATGAGTACATCATAAGCATATTTTGACCATTTAGATCATGAAAAATTTGTTCATTTCCTAGTTTGTTGTTCTCTAAATGATCTGACCGCTGAAATTTGTTCAAAATGACTCATTTCCTATCCATAAACTATGACAATCCGAACTCTACTATTATCCTACCTTTATGTAATCTGGAGACTAAGAAGGTGAGAGGATTTCCCTGAACACATGCCCAGAATTTCTGAAGGTTTTATAGTGTCTTGGAAGTTCAGTTTTGGTTACAAACCTGTTGTAAATGAGTATAAGATTGGGACATATATTGGGAAATTCAGAACTTGGGGGGTTGATGTATTTTCTCTAACAATGTAGTTTTGGAGAAATGTAAACTTTGATCTTTTTGTAGATTTTTATGTTTCTGATCATTACATTAGAATAAATAAGTTATGTTTTGTTTTTGGTCACCTTTACGTAAGAAAATAAAAGGTATAGAGGGTGATGGAGCAATAATCTCTTTCGACTTAGCTCTGATATCATTTGTAACATCTTAACGCTTAGCTTTCGATATTGTCAGCTTTGGGCCCGTGTTTCATGCGATGTTATAGCTCGTGTTTTGTTGTTTTTCGAGATGTTACAAGTGGTATCAAAATCAGGCTTATGTTTCCTTTTTTTTTACTGTTATTGGTGGTATCAAAGTTATGGCATAGCTAAGGTTTCCTTGTTCTCTAAGATGTTATATCTAGGGTCTCCTTGCCCTTAATAGGCTCGCGTTTCCTCAGTTTTCTTCGTTCTCTTAGGTGTGTCAGGTGATATCAAAGCCAAGCTTAGGTTTCCTTGCTCTTTGGGATGCTCTAAATGGTATCAGAGCTATTGCCTGACTTAGATTTCCTTGTTCAAAATTAACATTTCATGCTTGTTTCAAAACTATCACCAAATGGTAAATAGCGCCTTACCCTCCCTGCCTTAAGAAATCATAGAGGACATTATCAAGAGGCTTCCAATGAGATCTATAATATATACCTTAATTTTCATAATCTTTATAAACAATGTATTTTGGAAAATAATTAGCGAAATACAAAGATGAATATGTGTCTCAAAGGATTATAATCTATTTATTATATTCTTGTCCAAATTTCATTTTGGAATTAATTAACCAATGGTTAATTATGAGACTACATTTAAGGGCTATTAAATGTGATATAAATAGCACATAGAATAATAGCTAATTTATAACCAAAAGAGATAAGAAAAGTTTTCTACCCCTATCGGCCTCGCCCTTCCGAGTGGATGATAGAGGTATTCCCTTTTATTATTACCATATATTATCTAATTACTACTTATTAGCATGTATCAAAGGTTTACGCGGCAGAGCATTTCCCGGTTGGATTATCGACAATACTGGTAAAATTAAAAGCAAGAAACAAAGTATAATCCCCAAAGGGTTAGATATACAGTCACCCACTAGTGTCCAAGAGGCCAAAATAATATACAGTTATCCAATCTCAAAATAAATATCAAAATAATCTTGCTCGCCACCATCTACTCCATTTCGTAGACTTACCCTTTTCACCGATCGCCTCGAGGTACTACCCGAAGCTTTACAAAAATCGGGATTCATAAATGAACCCGAAAGTAACCATTAATCTCATATGTAAAGCATAAATATTGTATGTATGTAACCATAATTAGGAAAATACCGGATAACAGAATTAAGTAACAAACGTGCAGTAACACAAATGCAATATACCATGTGTACAGTGTTAACTGCGAGAGGACTTCATGTCCTAGAATCAAACGCAGGAATGCTAAACAAATCAAGCCCCGGATTCATAGCGCTATGAAAACACAAGGAAAAACACGGTAGTCGGGCTCCGAACCCAGACCACACTGAATGCACACAAACGCATGTCCTTTTTTAGGAGACACGGGTCCACAATCATGGAAAACAAACATATAAAGTAACACAAGACATATGAGGATTAAGGTTACTACCTGGTAGTTGTTTATAAATATCGGTAAAAATTTCCCTGTGTGCACGAGAAATCAAAGTAACATTAAAATAACCAAAACATAAATATAAGTAACTCTTTTTTAAAGTATTTATTTGATGGCTTAAAATAAGCATTTATCAATCTTTTAAAAATATTACAATCCTTATACCAAAATCCTATTTTGAACACGTTAGAGGCACTAAACACACCAACAATGAATCAATTCCCAATGTTCTTGAGATTGACCGTAATCATATCTTGAATCACACAACCTAACTTCCATGTTCATTAACCAACTTTTTCTTATATCATAATAACCTGTCTACCTAGACCTTAAATCTTAAGTTTGATCTTTTATTCATCCATTTTATTAATTAATCAGGTCCATCATATACATATACACGCAAGATACAACCATTGCCAACCTAGCAAACATGACATCATAAGATAGTTAAAGCTACAACTTACTTGTTCTTGGTATTCCACTAGCTTGAGACCTTAATCCTACATGTTTCTTCCACTTCCTTTCATCCTTAACCTTCACGCAACAAGGAAGAAGTTTTCTTTAAAGGTATTTAACTCCCAAGAATGAAGGTAGAAGAAGGTGGAAATGAGTATCCAGAGACCCTACCTTCCTCTTAAGCGTTTGCTTGGCTCTCCTCGTGTCTTAACGCTAGCTTCCTTGTCTTCTTCGATCACCTTTTTCTCTTCTCCTCAATGCGTCTAGCAACCTCAAAGGGAAGGAGATGAGTCTCTTAAATAGATCCCCAAGGTTGGTTCTAGATCCATCTTGCGTCTAGATTTCTCTTCACCATTCTAGAGAAATCACAAAAATTTATTATTTCCACTGATCTCACATGGCGAGCGCTTTGGAGGAGGTTTGGAAAAAAAAAATGTCTTATTTCTTGTGGTCTCTCACGTCCGACGTCTTGGGAAAAATATTGGAGAAACTTTGTGTCTTCTCCATTGTCTTGTTCAACCTGCACAACTCCCTCTCCCCTTCATTAATGTTGTCTTGTCCCATCCATCATATCTCCCTTAGCTCATAAGTAAACCTAAAGCTAGGTCATCATTACCTACTTTTTTCCTTCTTCCATGCGACGTGATGGCTGCTGATGGGGAGTGAGTGATTTTAATTTATTGTATCCTATCATCAAATACAATCTCCCCTTTATCCATTGGTTAAAGCCTTGCCCCTTTGCTCCGATTTAATTTTCTCTTTCTTCCCCTTGAATATTCGAAATCTGAAGGCTATTTTCTGTTTTTTTTTTTTTTCCTTTTTTTGTAAAAAATATGCCTTCTAGTACATTTTCATCTCTTCTTAAGTCATTGTGTTGTACTATGACATAGTGTCATATCTCACTTATTGTGGACGAAAATTATAAAAAAAATGAGGAAAAATACATATTTAGCTTCTTTGACATTACTTGTCTCAAGTTATTTATAACCAAATTTATTAACCACCTTTTCGAATAATTCCACATTATTTTCAAATAATTAATTTATCCTGTTGGAAAATAAATACCATTGAATACTACCACTTAGTGAAAAATTCATATATTCCATTAATTTATTTAGTACATTAATTTACATGAAAATTGGGGATGTTACAAAAAGGTTATGAAGACACTTAATTGAATTAGAGCAAATTAGCAAATGCTAATTGGCAAATTAGCTTGTGCTAATTAGGGATTAGTGGCATATTGTCTTCAACTTGATAAAAGGCAATAAAACCTTCTTCAAAGTGTAAATGAAGGAAATCACCAAGAGGGGGTGAATTGGGGATTTTAAAAAATTTCGAAAGCTTCTAGAAATAGCACACAAAAACAGGGTATAACAGTGAGGGAGAGAAAGAACTTGACACAGAAGATTTATATTGGTTCGGTCTCAACTCTTGACCTACGTCCAGTCCCCAGATTCTTTAGGATTTTCATTATCACTATAATCAGATACGCACTCTGTACTCGAAAGTTATCCTCTCACTAGGATACACTCTCCCTTACAAGTTGTAACCTGATAACCCGATCTCAAAGTCCCACAACTTTGAGATTCTTAAAATGATTGATAATCAATGTTAAACTCTCTAGAAGAGCAGATGTAATAAACACTGAAGTTCAATGTATCAAAAGATACTTTACATATGAGTAATAAATGCAAGTAAGACTTGAACAATTTTTCGTTTTCTATATTCTTTTTTCTTATTGAGAATTTAATGATTCAGCTTATATATGAAGGAAGCATTAAATGACTGTTGGAAACATTAATATGACTGTTGGAGACATTAATGAAGCTATTAGGTTGCAACTAGGTTCTTTCTCACTCTTGCTTTGATTTAATCCAAATGCTCAAACATTCTTGTTGACTTCCCTTGAAATAAATCCATTGGATGATGATGTGGCTTTCAGAAGAGGAAAGAAAACATTTAAGCCTTTGGAATGCCCAGAGAATGATTTGACAAAAGGGTGTTAAGTTTTCTAGGCTAGCATTTAATGTTCTGACATCACCTTTTGCTTTATGCTTAAACTTGAGTTTAATGCACGTTTGATCATCTGAAACACATTAACAAATTGATTAAACATAGTTAGGAATAGTAATGAGTTATGATATGAGGTATATAGTTCAAACATGAAGATTTCGCAAATTCGAGCAAGATGATTTAAAAAACAAAGCGCTTTAAACTGGAGTTTGTTCATATAAACTGGAGTTCATAACTCGAGTTTAGCTTTTCAAACTCAAGTCCTATGAATATCTTCTTTGAAATAGATTTGACGTTTGAATGAAGATGTCTCTATAAGACTGAAACTAGAGTTTAGAATATTTTACTCAAGTGTCTAACTCGAGTTTAGTTCTTCTTTTGAAATGAGCATCGCGATAGCAATTAAAAACATTTTAATATCGCGGAAACTCGAGTCATTAAGTGATAAACTCGAGTTTGGGACTCTTTGAATTGAGAATAAATTTAAGTCCACAAACGCAAATTGGAGTTTGAAGAAAATAGGCTCGAGTCAATTTAAGTTCAAAATTCCTTGAAAGCTCTCGGTCTAGCTTAAACTCGAGTTCACAAATCCATGCTCGAGTTTACTTTTGAAAGAAAACCTTTAAGAACTCTCGGCCCGGGGATAAACTCGAGTTTAACAACAACAAAGCTCGAGTTTGTGTAAGAATAAGATTCTTTGAAAAGCTCTCGATCAATGTTAAACTCTAGTTTCCATGTCTAAGCTCGAGTTTAACTAAGTTCAAATAACTCGACTTACTCTCTGTCAAGTGCAAACTCGAGTTTGACAACTCTAAACTCAAGTTTGTCTTTGACAGTAAAGTTTTGGTTAAGTTTGAACAAGTTTAAAACATTTTTAACTTAACCAAGACAAACTTCATACAAGTTTACAATTGTCAGTTATCATCAAAACACATAGAGAACTAACACAAAGGGCTGATTATTTTCGAAAACAATAAGGCCTAAGAAGATGAAATAAAGCTTGATTAATTAAGCATAAATGACCTTGATTAATTAACAAACCAACAGGGCATGGACATGTGGCATCAAGGGATACCTAAGCCCTTAAGTGTGTCATCAAAATGACATCATAAACTTGTCCAAGAAGCATCTGGACATGTGGAGGGTTGTGAGCCAAGTATTTCAAGATATTATCTCAAAAATTAAAGCCTTAATTCTCATATAATTACATGAGCTAATGAGGGAACTTCAACCATAGGATGAGGACACTTGGAAAGCCATCCAAGGGCTGAAAAAGAGTTCATAAAAATGTCCAAGTGTGAATGGGGACGATTGAAGTTGAAAAAATGCAAATTGGATCCAAGGATGGAGAAGTAAGAAGAGAAATTGGATTGCACATGGGTGGGGACAACCTCAAGGCTTGGATTTTTCCAATAAATAGCCATGAACCCTCTTCAATTCCTCACACCAAAACAAGCTCAAATCAAATTGATTGAGTTAGAGACGAGAGGCAATATAAGAACAAGAAGGAAAAAGGAGTAAAAGCTTCAAGGTGAGTTCTTGGCCTCTAGCTTTTGGTTTTTAGTAGAATTGTAGTTTAATCTAGGAGATGGTAAAGAAAATTCCTTTTCATGTTTTTAAGGTCATTAATATTTTTAGAATGAAAAATAGATGAAAATCATGGTGTAACATCCTTCCAAAATTACCATTTAAATAATTATTTTATACCTAAACATATTTAATTCCGCCCAAAAAAAAATCATTTACACATTAAACATCATATCAACAAGCTCTGTTCATAATATAAGTTCTAGTATGCAGCGGAATGATCAAAATATGCAACGTACCAAAAAGCCCCTAAAGTTTGGCAATATACATCAAACTATGCTCATGTAACAAAAAGAGACATATAAGATTGATAACTTAGATCAAGTCTTGGATGCCTTCTTCCCCTTAGTATTAGTGCCTGAATTCTCGCTTGAAAAATAAATAATGATGGGTGAGTCACGAAGACTTAGTAACCACATATCCAATTTAACAAGTATACATAGAATTATTACAAGATAGTTAAGCGGGCCAATTATCCATTCGTATATCAATAACTCTGAGTAATTTACCAAACCAATTAATAATTCAAAATTATTCAATATGCATGTAACTCCCTCAACCATCCTTATAACCTCCATATAACCGCTGACAGAACCCATGGGCTACAATATAATAGGTTTAATCTCTTTAACGAGATTATACCAAGCTCACCAATGATAAGATGTAACCCGGCCAAAGGTTACAGAACTTATATCGGACCATGGATTCCCTTTCTTTCGAATATAGAAAGGTGTCACTGTCCCAAGGGATGACCCTAATCCCAGCCAAAGGAATAGGATGATACCAAGGGCCCTGAAAATATCCAGCCATCCACTGTGCGCTCAGTGGCGGCTATACCACGTGTTATAAAATCAATCTCCTACCATCACACCTCATCTCAATCCAGAACACCTCAATATGCAGTGCAATATCACAATTTTCAACATCAACAATTTATACTTATGTTCAATATTCAACACCATGCATAAACTTTCATAATTACAAAATAAACAATTTAATCATAACAATATAAACAATTTATGCCCACTTAACTAAAAATTTATCCTCAAATAAAAGTCTCACACATATATACATTTTCATAGGTAACATACTATAATATATTCATATCCATTAAATATACAAGCATACGCTTATAATCACCTCAACAAGTATACAAGATAAATTGGAAAGTGGTTACCTCAAGTTCTTGACACAATACTAAGCGTGAGAGAAATCAGTTCCCTTTAAAAATAAATATATAATTATACGTTAATAGGATTAACAAAAATAACCACTAATACCATAATAAATAATTAATTAAACTATTATCTCTCTTTGGTTTTCCTAAAAATTGACAATTTATCTATTTCTCAATTTTTAACCTAATACTAACTTTTATAAGCATAACCCAATTTATTAAGCAATCTCCATATAATCAAAATCATATCAATCTCCAGTTTAAAATCTCAAATCTCAATTCATAATTTCATATAGTTCAAGATTTAGCAAAACTAACCAATTAAACCTTAAATAATACCTCTAGTAATCCAACTAAATGCTTAAGTTTTCATTTAATCGGTAAAAATATCCTATATGACACAAATCCTAATTCCTTTTAGATAGAAAATAACTTTAAATTCCCACAGCAACAAACTAATAAATCTAAACCAATTAAAGTTATTTATTAAGGGTTAAGGTGCAGATTTGCCAACAAACTATTACCCGAGGAGCATCTGGCACAAACTTTAATTGAGGGTACCAAAATTACCAATCAACAATTAAAAGGTGAAAAAAAGTACCAAATAACAATTAAAAATACAACTATCACAATTACGTTAAAATATGAGGAACCGGGCGTAGGATGGTGGCAGAGACGCTGGAGAAAAGAGCGGTTAAGCCTTCTTGTTGGATAAGGCAAACACCAACAAAGATGGGACCCATGCGAGCAGACGTTGTGGCAGCGGCGGCTGCTGCTTGTGGCATTAGAGAGATGGAATCAAGGTGCAAGGCGCGTGCCAATCGAAAGTTGTGGACTACTGGATTTGGTTTCGGTGCGTGATTCTTGCGCTGAAGCTACATACGGACCTTGATGAGTTCAAGAGGGTGGGTAGAACACCCAGCAACAATGAAAGCTTTGTAGACGCGCGCGACGCCGCCGACACCGTGACGATCAATGGAAGACGGAGACACCAAGATGTGACGGAGTAATAGTTCGTTGGCCAATCTGCACCTTAATTGTGTTTTTTTTTCACCTTTTAATTGTTGATTGGTAATTTTGGTACCCTCAATTAATGTTTGTGCCAGATTCTCCTCGGATAATAGTTTGTTGGCAAATCTGCACCTTAACCCTATTTATTAATCATGCTTTTCATATATACAGTCTTCTATTATCAAAACTCAAAACTTTACCAATATTCTAATCCCAAAGTTTTCAATAATCGATACTATTTTACCTTCATTAGAAAGATAAATATATGTAGAATGATTAGAGTTGCCGAGCCCTCACAAAATAACTAAGTTCAATAAAGATTACAATATAGAGAACCTGGATCGTTTCTCTCAAGGAATTTGCATGGGCCTAAAATCAACGATAAACAAGTAACCGAGAATGGGGAGTTTTTCAAAGTAAATTAAATGAAGCAAAGCTAGAACAAAATGCAAGAAAACGAGATTAATCGATTAAAAACGATTAATCGCACTGGGATTCCATAACCTTCATCGGACTAAAACATAATAACTAAACTCGTGATTGATTCTGGACAAACCATAATCTCTACATTTGTCCAGAAACTCCCTTGACTAGACGATCGCCTAGCATCTGATCAAACACATGGCGAGCTCGCTGTGCGATCGCACAACGCTCTCTGGAACCCGGTCCAACCTATGTCCTTGGGATATCAATCTAGGTATTAAATCTAATACCCATCCGCAATCATAATCGAATCCGATTAAAATAAAAAGAAATGAATTACGTTACTGGATTGAAGACGGGTCCCTGCGTTCGCAAATCCTCAATCCATGGGTCAACCACAGAAGCTTAGCCAAGCATGGCTAGGCAAAACACAAAAGAAAAGATGAAGAAGAACATGAACATGATGAACAATTCAGAGAAAATAATAAGCTTCTTATTTAATCCAAAAATCTCATAAAGCGTAATTGAGAATATATTTGCAGCCACCATCTAATTTTCCTTATATAGGAAAGATGACTAAAAATAGGAAACCCCCAATGATAGGAAACTTCTAATAATAGAAAACCCCTAATAATAGAAAACTTCTAATAATAGGAGACCTCTAATAATAGGAAAATTCTAGTAATAATTGGTCTTTTATTACAAAATTCGGGCTCAATAAAAATTCAGAAAAACGTGTTTGTCTTTAGCTCAAATTTTGTCCATCTTCTTGTCCAAATCAGCCTTCCGAGTCTTCATAACAATTGTAGCTCTCTGAATCATCTAAAAACGAAAGAAGAATCAGGCTAATCGAATATCTAGATCAAACGTTATGGCAAAAATACTAAATCATCAAATGTGGAATTTAATCATAAAAATGAATTAAATCCAATTAAAAGCCCAAAGTCCAATCAAGTAATAAAACCCATTATTTACTAATTAAACATTCCTAAATTATTATTAAAGAGATAAAAATAAGTGAAATAATATTCAATTATCATAGAACAACTTTCATGAAGAAAGTTTATTGAAAAGAAATTAATTGAACTCGCCTAAATGATCTTATATAATAAATAATGTACCTTAAAAACTCAAATGAGTCCTCTTTTCTTCCTTTTTTTCCTTCTTCTCTCGCCTTTCTCTCTCTTTCTCTCATTTTCCGGAGTGCTCTCCTCGGTCACACTCACACACTTGCACTACTAAACACACACACATACACTAATTCACACACACACACATATATATAATTAGGGTGAGGCGGTGAAAATGAGGTGATTAATTGCATTTTTTTTAATAGTAATAATACTCCCTCTCGCCACATATATCTTTGGCGGGTTGATGCCACCCATTTGGTGGCAAAAGATACCCGCTAAATATAATTATATATATATACTTTTAATTTTTTTTAATTAATTAATTTAACTTTTTTAAAAAATATTATTTTTAGAATATTACACATGGTAGGAAATAATTGTAGGAATCAATGGATCATTATAATGAAAGTTTTGAAAATTCCCAGCTGATGGGTTACTAGAGTCAGTCCCTTTGTGGGCGTTATTTTATGTTGTAACTGAGATTTAAAAATCATTAAATGTTCTAGAAAGAAAGTAGACATGTAGGGCTTTCTTCTCATATAAAACACAAAATGTTTAAAGCCTTGTACAAGGAGTTATATATTTTTGGACTTAAGCCATGTTTTTGGAAGTTCAATCCGAACAGTGGTTGTTATGCTTGGATTTTGGCTAATCAAATGATGCCTAAAATTCCTAAAAATTTCCATAATCAATTTGGATAGGAAGGCCTTTCTTTTGATATAAAACAAGTTATTTTTGGAGTTTTATACAAAACAATATGAATTTTTCAAGATAATCCATGTTCCTAGACTTGCAACTGGAATAGTGGTTAGAGAAACTAAAACTAGGAACGATTCAGCTTTCAAGTATCGGGGTTATTTTTCCAGGAAAGTAGACTTTTCTAGGATCATTTTGGTTTTTTAAGAACATCAATTGGATTTTGTACAATTAGTTATGATTTTTCAAAGTTGTTGAAAAATTTGCCAGAAAATCCAGAATTTCGTTTTAAAGAAAAAGTAAGGGTAATTATGAAATAATTAATCCACCAAGAGTAAAAAGTGGTGGAAAATAACCCTTAAGGAAGTCTTCTAAGCAATATGATATATATTAAAATATCATATAAGCTATGGAAAAGGAAATAATCCGACAGTAACATTATACGAGATCAGGGAAGTCTGGGGTCATATTAAAAGGACGGGAGTATTACTGACTACGCGGTGGAAGGTATGGACGCATACTATAACTTTAATCTTTTATATCCTGTATACCTATATATGATTGTTTGATTCATGAAGTCATGGACAATACTAGGTCTTGGGTCATGCACCGTGACTAAGATATGAGTCTTATGTCACATGTTTGTTTACATTCAACTTGATGTGGATTGTAGTCATGATAATCTTGCATATTAGTTTTCCTAACGCTGAAGACACGTGAATTCGTGGCACTGGTGAGTGCAAACGCTGTTAACATTACATTTGCTATGTGCTATTTTTTGATTTGCTGGTAACATTACATTTGTTGTGTGCTATATATTGTTGATGTTGAATGTTATGAATATCTGTCATATATTAATTAAACCTGATATAGAGGTTAACTGTTACCAGAGATTCAATTCGATTGAATCTCAGACTTGACTAAAGGTTCAGGAAAAATGACCTGGATCTGAGAAGGTGACGTGGACAAAGCCGTGAAGAGGCATTGGTCGAGACGAGAGTCTAAAGAAGTTTATTAGGACATAGTTTCGGCATAAATATGATAAAGTTATTTCAAATCATTTGGTATCTAAGAAAGGGTTGGTCAAAAATTCCCCACACTTAGACCTTTGTACTCCCGAACAAAGACAATTGAGTACAAAATTCCAAGTCCAAATCACAAATGCGTTTGAAAGATTAGCAATTTCATAATTAGAAAGCAATGAATTAATTAATCAAATTCTTCAAGCTAACACCAGTGATAATCAAGCGATGTAAAGAAATTAGCTGACTACACAACTCAAAATATTAGAATAAAGCATAAGAGGACTCTCAAGGTATTATTAGTGTTTCACTCATCTCACCTTATTGGAATAATTTCACTTTAATTCACTTAATTAACACCTTACCATAGGCTTGTAACAACTCTAAAATCTCCACTACTAATAGCAATTAGTGAAATGAATCAAGAGGACTTAAAAGGCTTGTAATGTTGAATGAAGGCTAAATGGAATGAATTGATTTGAAAAATGAATAGTTGATATGCAAGTCAAAGTTAATGACCAAGTTCATAGCATCTAAATAATTTTACAAACTTTTGCCAATTCTTTTGAAAATCATGAACAAATGCCTTCTTCGTTTTTTTTTTCTTTTTTTTCAATCCAAATACTTTTCTATATATTTTTTTTCTTTTCAATACCTTCTTTTTTTTTCTTTTTATACTCACTCTTTTTTAATATATACATGGCATTTCAATTTTTTTTATTGGCAATTTACTTTTGATTTTTAGAATACTATGAACACTATGAATAATGACAAGCATACAACATATGAATGGCTCAAAAGGGGTAAACAAATGGTAATTGAAAGGTGGTTTGTGTTTGGGTAAAAATGGTGTAAAATTGAATGCCTCTTTCATTTTCATAACACTAATGCAAACACCGTTTCGAACAAGAGTTGAAACAAGTTCTAGAAGGTGAAAAAAACTAAGTAAACATGCACACATGAAAGACTTTAAGGCTCAAATATCCTTCCAACAAGGTTTTTCTCCAATGCTCACTCTAACACAATCAATTGCATAGTGAACTAACCACAAAACATCTACTTAACAATTCCAAGTGCTAACCTTTCAAACACAACTAATAAAAACATTGCAATCAATTAAAATAATGCTCAACTCTTAAAAGCACTAATGATATATAAACCCTTTTTTTTTGTTCAAAATAAGGAGCAAGTTAAAATCCAATTGTGGGTTCATTTCTCTTCCAATTTACTTGAAAAACAATTCATGGTTTTAAAAAGTTGCCAAAACACTAGATCTTATGAAAGCTCAAAGAATTTCCCACAATTTTACACTTCCATATATAGTGGCAAATGCGACCCTTTACCACTTAGGACATGTATTAAAGTAAGTCATTCTTGAAAAAATTTCTAGTTTAAGGCATTTTTTTTTCCTTTAAAAACAACCAATTAATTGGGATTCAAAATGTACTCCCTCCCCCACACTTAATCAACACATTGTCCTCAATGTGGTAAAACCACTCTAAAAAGAATGATAAACAAGTTGAAATTCAAGGCACAATGGTAATTAAGTAGGGTAGTGGCCAAAAAGATGCAAAGCATACATAGGGGGTTCTTATTCTGCTTACTAAACTAAATTATTTCTACCTTTTCTACTGGATTGTGTCTCTCCCCCACACTTATCTTCCTCATACAACAATCAAACCCAAATAATCATAAGAATTAGGAAGAAAATAAGTGAGGAAAGAGACAACCTTTATTAGAGAATCTTGAGTCGTTTGAATGAGAAATTCTCATCCACAATGAGAATAATGCATTTGTCTTTAAAAATATCTTCTCCCGCATTGATTTTCCTTGGTGGAGATGGTTCATGATCAATTGGAAGAGGTCCAAGAATGTATGGTGGAGATGGGTACCACAAAGGTCCTTTCCAATGATGTGCCTGCAAAGATGACAAGAAAATAGTAGTATCTCGTCCAAAAATAGAAACATGGAGAAGTTTCAAGTGAATTAAAGGCATGTTAAGTTCTAAACTCTCCAAGTAACTGTCACATCCAAGGAAATCGATGACACTCCCATCAGTAGGAGTCAAGCAAACATTTATATTTTGAGGATTCTCTTGTGATAGCAAAGTGGAAGGTGCGGAATCCAACTTGGTGTTGGGGTACACCACATCAGCATTACAATCACAAGAGATGGAAGGCAAGAGAGTGGAAGAAGAAAGAGAATTTTTCAAATTGGCACCACCCGAGGGTCCCAAAATTTCAAAGCAATCATTTTTCTTTTCTAAATCGGGTGGCAAATCACAAGAAAGTACTTGTTGGAAAGATTCATCAACATGCAAAATTTTATCAATCAAAATTTCAGAATCTTTGTCACCAACAAGGCTACAAGGAAGTAACCCAATGGGAATTTCATGCATTTGGCATTCTAGGCTATGATCTTTTTCACTCAAATCAACCACATTGTCATCCGTGCAAGAGTCAACGTGTTCACAATTGTCATGCTTGCAATCATCAATAGTACAAGAGGGTGCGGTATGATCAATGGTAGAATCAACCACTTCACTGAATGCTTTCTTTTGAAACTCAACAAGTAAGTGGCATTTTTCATGATAACAGTCTACACATATTTGATATTTCGGACAAGAACATGAAAATATTTCATTCAATTCATCACAGTCGTCCCTAGTACTATGAAGAGAAGCATTTTCAACAGTTAAATCATCACACAAAGAAGTAGGAGCACACTCGTCAACAAGTACAATTGAATCGCTACTACTAGAACTAATGGGTTGAGCAATTACGTTTTCAAACATTTGAGGGGATTCAACAATAATTTCCTCATCCACCTCATCATCATTCAAATCATTAATTGCTTCACTAGCTAAAATAGTAGGAGAGTCTACTTCTATTAGGATAGGATCATTACCAAATGGTAAGGAAGACTCTTCAATGCTCTTTTGTACTTGCTCCACTTCTTGCGTATGTGTGAACATAGGTAGAGGATTTTCTTGGAAATTTGTCTTCGAAACTTGTGATTGCTGAGTGAGACGCTCAATTTTCTTTTCCATTCCCTCATTCTCTTCCTCTTGATGTTCCATTCGTCTCATTGTAGAGTCCATTTGATGGTCAAAGTTGGTCTTGTATGACCGCTCCGTCTACCGTCTCGAGTCTCTTGATTTTGCAATTTTCTAAGGACTTCGCGAATGGTAGGTTTGGGAGCTTCCACTTGTGAAGTGGCATTTGACAACTTTTGTGTAGGCAATTTACTAAGGACTTCACGAATGGTAGGTTTTCTGTTTGGCACACATGGTTGAGAATGAGGTCCAGAAGGTGGCTCAAATGGGTTTAGGAATTCATGAGATGGATGACATGGTTGAGAAGTGGGATTGAATGAAGGAAGAGGTTCATGGTATGGCATGCGGTTGTATGGTGGAGGATTATGAGAAGGCTCATAATATGGGTTGTATGGTGGTGGAGAAGGCTCATGGTATGATCTATAGGGTAGGTGTGGTGAGTGATTTGGTTGAAATGGAGGTTGGTGGTAAGGTTCATGATATGGGTTATAGAATGGACCATGACATTCTTGACCAATTGGATTCTTATCTTGAATTCCCAAGTTAGCTTGAATACCCCGTATTGTTTGTAGAATGGAATCGATGCTTTGAGAGATGGACTCTTCCCTTCTAGTCGAATCTCCTACAAAAGAGTGGAATTGAGAGAGTGAATATTGATTACCATTAAACCAAGCCATGAAAGTTCAATACAATTAAGTCCCAATGAATCACAAAATCACTATCAAACTATAACCTATAAAAAAAACTAAGAAAAGGAATCTAAGAAATTACAAATGCAAATGCAAAAGAAAAAGAAAAAGAATTTTTTTAAAAAAATAATAATAATAACAAATAAAAAAAATAAAATAAAAATGCAAGTATCTATGAATTAACTTGGAGACATGGTGAATTTAAACAATTAAGCTCAACATCATGTCAAATTTAATGCAAACACACCACACAGAAGCTACCAAGTCAAAACAATGTAATATGCTATGCAAGCTACCTAAATGCAAAAACTAATAAGCTTCACACGAGAAACCCCTTGTCAAAAGTGAATTTGACAATTAGATTACCTAGGGAGCCAATTACTTAGCTCCCCGGCAACAGCGCCATTTGATTGATGGATTTTTGTTTCTTTAACCTTGGGGTCCACAATCAAAAATAAACCAAGGATTGCGTATAGTCAACCCTAGGATCGTTCTCTCTCTCGAGGAGCCTTTTATTGAATCCTAAGTAATCTAAGTGACATGCAAAGGCAATTAAAACAAGGGGAAAAATAGGTTTTGGATTTTTGAATTGATTAACTAAAATAAAAGAAATGCAATTTAATTAAATCCTAAACTATTGTTTTTGGTATTTTTAAATAAAGTGGAATGGAGTATGAAATGTATATTGGATGCTCTTGGAAATGGAATAGTGACTATCCTAGTTCAATTAAATATAGGAGTAAATTTTCACTAAGTCTAGATGAAAAACCCCAAGATACCACTTGGGTCCAATATTCACAATTAATAGTAGCTCCTACTACCGTAGCAAACTACTATCTCTTGAGATATTGTTTAAAACCACTTAGTGTGTGATTAGGATTAAATTAATGTAGCTTGCTCCCTCTTGACAAGAATGCGATACCACGCCACTCAATTGATCCAATTAAATCATGTTATCTAACAATACCATGTAGAAAACATAATTTCACCGAATCAATAAGGAAGTACAAATTTATAAATCCAACAAACCACAAAATTCAATCCAATCACATAGGTTCAATCCACAAAGTTTTCCAAACGGATAAACTAAGTCTCAAAATTACAAAATAATATTCCTAAAACTAGAAAATTAAAATGTAATTAGAGAAAATAAATTGAACAAAATAATACTCCCCTGATTTAGCTCTGAAATTCCAGCCACATAATCCTGTTGGTTTTGATTAGTTTTGATGATGTCTTATATAGATGTCATTCTTAAGAGCAAAAAGGTTGCACACTACATTTACATTATACTTTGACTAATTCTTATATTTAATGTAGATGTGAAGTTTAATGATGGAGAATAATCAAGAGAAGAGAAGAAAGAAAGAAGAACTTGTGAATATAATGAGAATATCATTATTCAAGTTCCTAGATTGATTCTAGAAGTCCCCACGATGATACGGAAGTTGGAACGGCCCAAATCGGAGTTGAAATAAGCAAAATCAAGTTGTGGGATGAATTACCTCGAGCCAAAGGGTCTAGCCTCGAGTTAGAGGTGTTTCTAAAGTGTTTTGGACACATGGGACAAGTTGCCTCGAGTCGGTTCATCACCACCTCGAGTTAAAGTGTTTGCTACAGTGTTTTTGGCTTCGAGTTGATTTACCTCGAGGCAGGCATCATCGTCACCTCGAGGCAAGAATTCAACTTACCTCGAGTCAAAGAGCCTTCAAGCACACTCTGTTTCACGTGCAGCTCTGGCGACCTCTGGTAATTCGATGATATCTCCCAAACCAGGAATCGGATTGACGTGAAACCAGTGGCATATGAAACTAGACTCCAAATGCGTTATGTTGATATATAATCCAAGTCCAAAGGAGTTCAGATGAGAGAGATATGAGTCTGGAAAGTTGGAACATCAATCACCGTCACAGTCCAGACCAAGCTTCGGTGTTTGGAGTGTAACTCACAAAATACAAATCCGATTGAGCTGAAATTGGTGGCATATGAAAGTAGACTCACAGAGCTTTCCATCAAGAGTTGAACCAACGAAAACGGAGTTCTGCACAAGGAGATATGGCCCTCGAAAGTGGACACTCGTGATTCTGGAATCAAATCAGCATAGCTTCAGATTGTTTCTACACAACCAAATTAAATGAAACCAATTCTATATGATTCTAGACACAACAAGGGTTTCATAGAATTTGGAAGAAACCAATTATGATGAGTGCCTCTTCAAGTCAATTTCAAGTCAAAGAAGGATTTAACCTCGAGCACGTAAGAGTTGTGCCTCGAGTTGGTTAACTCGACCGCAGATTTATACACCTCGAGTCCGATGGAAGAGTTAGAAGAATTGAGAAGACTTTTACCTCCAGGCAGAAGGTTCACCTCGAGTTAAATGGCCAACCAGAAAGTTAGAACAATGGAGAGCACTTTTTACCTCCAGGCAGAGAGTTCACCTCGAGGCAATTGTCAACCAGAGAGTTAGAACAATGGAGAGCACTTTTTACCTCCAGGCAGAATGCTTACCTCCAGGTAATTTGACAGCTGCAATACTCTGCCAACCTTTGACGATGATTCACCTCGAGTTCACAAGTATGCCGCCTCGAGTCAGGAACCTCGAGTCTATATTATGTAGGCCTCGAGTTGGGAACCTCGAGTCTGTCTATCCTTACCTCCAGGCAGGTTCTTCCCTATGCTTCTCTGATTTCACGACGTACCTCGAGGTCACAAGTATGATACCTCGAGTTAGCCGCCTCGAGTCAGGAACCTCGAGTCTGTATTATGTATGCCTCGAGTTGGGAACCTCGAGTCTGTCTATAATTACCTCCAGGAAGGTTCATTCTTATGCTTCTCTCCTATCACGATGCTTTAACTCGAGCCTACAGAAGTGTGCCTCGAGTCTATTACCTCGAGTCACAAGACATGCCGCCTCGAGTCAATATCTCTTCTAGATCACTCTGTTTGATTAATTATCAATTGACTAACTCGAGCCAACGAACATACTGCCTCGAGCCTAGACTGTCTCTGTTTTAACAAACGATTATCATTGAGTAGAATATGTTTGCAAACACAAATCATATACTTCAATATGACCGTGATATTGCTAATCATATTTCCGAGTGATTTCCAAGATACACAATCAGGTTCAAACGGACTAGCCTTGGAGCACCGAAAATATCGAGAACGAGCCGACAAGATGAAGGATGCCCCATACCGTCAAAAGCAACTGAATATTATTTTAAGTCATCCTCCAAACCGTAACTACGTGGAAGACAACTAAAAGAGACCCAACCAAGCGTACACTCATTTGTGGGTTAGCGGAAGGCGCGGATGTTTAAATCTCTCAACGGACATATACGAATCCCACAATGGACATTTAATGAAGTTAAATGGTAGACAAAACAGAGAGGAAGCACGTACGCTCCGAGCCATTCCCAACATCGAATATTCAACGGAAATATTCCAACGGATAAATTCAAATATTCAAACGGCATATTCAAATCCTTCCAACGGTCCTCAATCTTCAACCGTATAAATACCCGAAGGTTTGAATTCTTCAATGGCGGTATAGACACACATACGAGACAAAGCATTCAAAGCGATCCATTTATAGTCCGTACATATCTTCGATATTACTAAGCTTCAAGTGTTTATCATTCATCTACTCTCGGGAGAGAGTTATCATTTGTTTTACAATTCATTCAAATCTCAAGGTTGTGGAACCTTTGAGTGTGGGTATACAATTACAACTTGTAAGGGGGAGTGAGTCCTAGTGTAAGAGGATCATCCCGAGTACGAGTCGGTAATTGTATTCTCGCGTGAGAAGATATCTCGAAAGAGATTGTAAAGGCTACACAAGTGCCCGGCTAAACTTGTGAGGTTGTAAAGGCTTTTCTCTTGTGCCCGGTTAAACAAGGAGATAGTGGATTGAAAATCTCGGGAGGAGCCTCGGGACCTGGACGTAGGTCATTGTGGATTGGACCGAACCGGGATAAATCACGGTTGCATATTCTCTTCCCTAAACTCTTATATTTCCAAGATATGCTTATTTGAATATCTAACTGTTGATTTAGATATTACGAAAAGATTTTCAAAGAACCTAAAGTTTTATCATACACCCAATTCACCCCCCCCCCCTCTTGGGTGATAGCCAGGTCTTTCAAATCCATCCCCAAGAAAGAGGGATCAACAACTCATAAAACCAAGCATAAACACTACCAAGCTCCCAAGCCAACCAAGCATGAAGAATGAGAGAGGAAATGCACACGTGATTAGAATAGAGGGAGCAACAGTGAGGTGATGATGGCCAAAGGTGAAAAGGATGGTGGTGATGACGAAGTGAGAGAGAGAGGGGAAAGAGGATCAAAGGTCTGAAGGTGTTAATGAAGATGAATGGAGGTGTACTGTGAAGGCGTGAAGGTTGAAGGTGGAGTCCGATGCTCTGCGTCTCTCTCTGTCTCTGGTTCAGAAGCTCCACAGCAGTAATGGAGGATTGCTCGCTGGCGAGAAAGAAGGAGAAGGTCGAATGTAGGTCTGGGTCCAGGTGCGTGATGGTGTAGAGGGATGAAGGGAGGTCGACGGTGACTTGGGAGAAAGTCGGTGTTTGCTGGGAGGAGGTGCGTCGCCGGCGACGATGAGAGCAGAGTGAAAGTCGCCGGCGACTTGGTGGAGGGTCACGATGAAGGTCGATGAAGGTCTCCCTCAGTCGATGATTGCGTGATGACGATGATGTTCTCCTTTTTTTGTCCGAATCAATGAATGTGTGTTCGCCGCCTCCTGGTTCCTCTCTTTATTCCATTAATTCCCCCCAGCTCATTCATCTCGGGGCTCCGTTTCTGCCTCTGCATATTAAACCTAGCCCTGGTCAAAACGCAAGTTTTGACCAGGGACTAGAGTGAAAACTTTTAAAGGTTGTGGATAGGGACCTAAGTGAAAATTTTCAAAATATTTTTGGGGCACAACTGATATTTTAAAATCATCTGGGTCCTTTCTCGTAATTTCTCTCTGGACCCTTTTCTTCACTCATTTGTAATTTCCAGGAATTCTAGGGTACTTTGATGTAATTTTCTCCTTCATCAAAAATATTATTTTTGACCCAATTGACATTTTTTTTACATTCTTCAATTTTCTTCCAAAACACTTGTAATGCAATATTAAACACAGTATACCATCAAAAGTCCAAAAAAATCATTTTCATGAATAATTAATAAATAATGATCATTTTGCCCCTAATTTCACTTAATTCCATACAAATGTCCCTAACTCAAATTAGTGTTTAATCATGCAATAATGACTAAGAAAATACATTAAATATCCCAATTTAATCATGAAAATCATATAAAAGTATGGTTCGATCAAAGTGGTTACAATAATTAGTCACTATGAAAGACGAGAAAACTCCTACTAGACTAACACCAGCCTGGCCAATAGATCTGACCAACTGTATTGGGTTCCAAGCCAGCTAGACCACGATTTGAGTCTGTATAATTGTATCACGAATATTCCTTCGAAAATTTTTCAATGTAACCAACATATGTCAGGGCATCAGCATATGTCCGAGCATATGTTATCAGTTACTCATCGTCCAAACGATAATGTATGCTTTCCGTTCCACTTTACTCTGACCTGTTAGCATCATCAACTTTGTTGAATTTCCTAATACTACATGTCATCGGACATAATAAGTAGTAAGAAATTTGGGGTATTACATGATCCATTATAAAATTCTATTGTGTCTGCACACATTGGAAAAATCTATTCATAAACATGAATTTCGTCCAAGAACTTCTCAACCATTTCAAGAAAAAGCATGTACTTCTAATCCAACACAGTAATGAGCATGTTCCTTTGCATATATGCTTTCTAAATTGCGAGATGTGCTTTTTCGAGCGTCAGTTAGGTTAACGCGCCTTCCTTCATATTGACTAAGTAGTGGGTTCCTGTGATGGCATGCTATGTTATGTCAATTATAATGCACATCCTTCTACCACCCTTTTATGTAATCAGCAAACTAAAGAGGTGATAGAATTGCCATTACACCTACCGTTAATTTCTAATATTTCTTGAAGTTTTAAAACGTTTCCAAAGTACGGTTTTGGCCATGTTACAAATGAGTACAAGATTGTGAGATTCGTTGGGAATTTAAGACCTTGGATGGTTAAAGTATTTTGTCTAACATTGTTGTCTTGGAGAGACGTGAATTTTGATCTCATTAGAGATTTTCAATTTAATGATCATTGCATAAATGGAGTTCTCTTTTGTTTTCGGTCACCTCCAGGTAATAGGAAAATAAAAGGTATTGAGGGTGCAGGGTCAATAATCTCTTTTAACTTGGCAATAGAAGTGTTAAATGTGACATGGTTGGCTTCTTCATCAATCAATTATAGAGTCATTCAACTGGATGCCATTGATGATAAATTAGGGATAATTACTGTTGACATACTGAAGACCCTAGACAACATTTTCTTTACCTCGAGCTGATGGATGAATCTGAGGAGAGATATATTTTTCAGGATTAGTCATTAGTAGTACTTATCCCTCCTCTGCCATCATCAGTATTTTTTCAATACCAGTTAGCATCCTTAAGTATGTTTTTAGTACCCTGAAATATTTTTTCAAGATTAGTTATTACTTTGAAATATTTTTTCAATATCCTAAAAAAAATTTCAAGATCATGAAATATCTTTAAGTATCTTTTAGTACTCGTCAGTACCCTGAAATATTTTTTCAATATCAGTCATTACCCTAAAATATTTTTTCAATATTCTAAAATAAATTTTCAAGATCATGAAGTTTTTTTTTAGTATCCTTAAGTATCTTTTTAGTACCTGTCAGTACCCTGAAATATTTTTTCAAGATTAGTCATCACCCTAAAATATTTTTTCAATATTCTAAAATAAATTTTTTTAAGATGATGAAGTATTCTTTCAGCATCGCCAAGACGCTTAAGTATTTTAATTTTGTACACAAATTTATTTAACTTTTGGTATTTATTATGAAATATAATATTTAAAATACAACCTTATCTTTTAAATGCAAGTATAGCAAAAGCTAATGTCCTTTTTGGTAAATTTGACATTGAGAAAGCTATTTCGATAACAATATCCAAACACTATTATTTTTATCTAAAAGCTATTATCCAAAAGTCATTTTTACCTCGTAAATTCCCAAGCTATTCTCCAAAACCTATTTTTAGTTCGTAAATCAAAGCTATTCTCCAAAAGCTAAATCCAGAGGGCCTTGAGCTGATATAAAGATTCTCGGGATAAGATTTTTTTTTGGTTTCACATCCAAGATCCGCAGCTTCGCCCGACTAATCCTGGGATCCAACCCGTGTCGCACATTTGGCTATGATGAGAGAGTCTCCCAATGGGTTTTTTCGATTCACAGCGCCAAACTCGGCATCTTACTTGTAAATAATGCTCGCTTATCACTCGCGCTAACCCCGCGGTTTTGGGGTGAGATTTATTTAATTCTTGATTTATGTTGCGATGTGGGCTCCTCATACTGGGCTTGAGTTTTTTTGTTTTCCTTTTTTTTTTTAAACAAATTTTTCGAACGGTAATTGCGTTTCTAGGCCGAGACTATTTTAGATCTTTTAAATTTAGTTGACAGTGACTCTTTTGCAACATTTTGGGCCCTATTATGTTTTCTATTTTTCTGGGCTATGGATTTTAAATTTCCAAAAATGTTATCGGGCTAATTAAACGTTTTTCTTCACTGTTTAATTAAATAAATTTCAACAGACAATGCTAACTGAAGAGACAAACTGCTCACGGATTCCTCTCTCAAGGGAGGAAGATGATCTCCTAATGTGAAGCTCTAAGAAGATTAAGAATGGAGGAAAAGATAATGGCAACAATGTGCTTTCAGAAGAGTGGCCGAAACTTGGAACCAAAGGAAAAGAATATAGAAAGGGAGGCCCTTCCTTTGCTGAAAAACTAAAAGGTAAGAACATAAACTATGATAGTTCTGATGAAGAAAATGGGAAGGAGACGAAGAACCAATTTGAAGACTATATATCAGAGGATAAGCAGGAAGCTAAACATAATGAGCCCCTATGTAGAACGGAGGAAGACCTGAACCCCAACTTTCCTACTTTCTCCTTCTCAGGAAAACTCAAGAAAAGACTCTACAGGGCATTGCAAAAGGTAGTGATCGAGAAACTACTGGATAGAAGTATTGGTTATAAGGCTCTTTTGACGCATTTACAAACATTGTGGACTAAAAGAGGAGTGGTGAACCTTATCAATATTGGTCATGGATTTTATATAGTGAAGTTGTCCAACATAGAGGATTACCTTAATGCGTTAACCGGAGGTCCATGGATGATCTATAATCATTATCTTACTATGAGACCATGGGAACCATTTTTCATTCCTACAAGAGCCAATATTGACATGTCAATTAAGAGGTCTTTATGCCCGAATATGCATGCTTGTGGATTTGGAAAAGCAACTTATGTCTGATTTCCGTTTAGATAGAGAGGATTACTTTCTGGAATATGAAGGTCTTCATATGCTCTGTAATAATTGGGGAGTCTATGGTCACGTCGGAGAAACATGTCCTACCCGCAAACTAACAGGGGGAGGAGCTAGGGAAAAGGAACACAAGAACAATCAGCCATGAAGGACTACCAGAATGAGGATAATCCCAATTCTCACCAGGATCAATGGCGAACGGTGCAGAGAAACCGGAGACTATGAAAACCATAGGAAAATAAGGAGGGACCATCGAGGCACGATGCAAGGGGCTCCCGTTTTGACGTTCTTGTTGTCGCGAATGACAGACAACGTGATGAGTCTACCAATGGGCTAGGTAGGTACAAGGTATAGTCAAGGAGGGGCTAGGGGTGGCCTCCACCCCCTAAAATTATAGAATCGAACCTAGAGTCTTAGGAAATTCATTTCAACTTCATAAAAATTTTAATATTTTCACTTTAGTCCCCATTAAAAATTTCTTTGAGGGACTACAATAAAAATATTGAAACTTTTATGGGGCTGAAATATACTTTCATGAAAACTGAGTTCTATTTTGTAATTTTTTCCCACTTAATTACATTTCTGAGTCCGCCTGGTATGACATCCCCTCCTACAGAGTACCTTTGCACGTTCTCAGAAACAGTCGAGAAAAGGGTTTTGACCTACAGGATGCAGAAAAGCGATCGGATAGGGAGGACCACAACGAGCTAAAAGATGGGCATTCGAACGAGATGAGGAAACACGTTGAGAAACATTCTAGAGAGAAGAAGAATGGTGAACTGCGTATGCTTACGCGTCTGAACAGCAATGCAAAAGAAGTAGAGGCTGAGAAAGATTCGGATGCGCATATGGAAGTGACCACAAGGCCTGATGCAAATGATAATTGGGTCTACTTCATTCATTGTTTTGTGGTTCATACATGATTAACTTCAAGGTACATTATTTTAGCCAAGTTTCTATTTATGTATTTTTTATTTTCTATAGTAAAATATTATAATCTCCCTTATGTTTTTTGCCTTGATTACACCCTCTTTGTTTTTGAAAACATACACTTAAATTTAAAACATTAACTCTGTTAAGATTTTTTATTTTTAATTAAATTTTATATTAAAGAAAATTTTATTTACTAATTTAACCTTCATCATTACTAATTCCCTAATTTTGGCTGAAAATGTTTAAGTAATTTAAGATGCTTTTTTCTTAATTTATTTTTACTTTGGTAAATACTTATCTGTTAATTTTTTTTCATATTGAGATAAAGACTTAATTAACTTAATTAATGTAGACATAGAAAACTTAATTATAAATATGATTAATTCTTTTAATAGATGCATGCTTAAATAAACGTGTTTATAAATATCTTTAAGAAAATAAAATTTATGATTAATATAAATTATATAATACCTCTAATTTACATTATCAATATTATATGGTGAATAAAATATGCCTTTCTTCAATCATGGTTTCATGGGGGAAAATAGTCATTTAAAAGAATACTAGATAAATAAGTTTCAATAAATATGCTAAAATTTTAAAATTTACTAATATAGTAAAAATTAATAAATTTTATAATATAATGTAAATTTTGAACATATATGTGTTAGAATTTTATTTTATTTTTGTATAAGAAAATTGTTTTTAGGAAAATATAAATGTTTATTCATTTGTTGAAAAAGATGTATTTTGACCTCAAATATTTAATAGTCCAACTTAATGGTCAACTAACAGTTAAGATATGGAAATAGAATCTCAAATATGTAAAAGAAGTTTCTATAACATACATTTTAATTTCAAGAAAAATTTATATACGTTTTTAAAATATAGGAGATGTATGTGTAATGTAGATGAAACAGATGGGTAACCAATATATTTCACTCCGATCCATTGTTTTTTTATCTTCTCTGTTTGAGATTTTCTTATATGGGTTCGTTGCATGGAATGTCAAACATGATTCGAGCTAGTTCTAACTGATAATGTGGATGTAATGTTCAAATTAAGATCCTTATATTCCTATTCTAGTAAGGTTTGAACTCAACCAAAGCTTTAATTTATTTATTTTTATTTCTCATGTATTCCCTTTTAGTTATTGCCATTTTCTTTTTCTTCTTTGTGCTTTGATCATTACACTTACTTTCCTTCATATTCTTAAAATGAAGCATCAGTAAGAAAGATGAGAAGAAAAACTCATTGAAATGTGGTACAGTCGAAATCCTCTTCTTGAGCAATTTTCAATTTTATTTTTTTTTGGATAAGTTCATAAAAACTTGCCTTCGTGATTGGGAAGGGATGTTGGATTCAATGTTTGAATATGAAGCTCTATGTATCTGATAACTCGCTATCTTATTTCAGTATTGTTTTATCAATAATGAGTTAATGAAAACCCGTTTGGATCCTACATAAAACCATATTTACAACCACACACACACACACACACAAACAAACACACACACACACACACACACACACACACACACACACACACAAAACCTTAATATTCAAACATAAATATCCAATCACACAACTTTTTAGCTTTTTGCCAACCAATAGCACAACATGTTTAAAAATTATCAATTCAAGAGATGCTCAGCCCAATCATTTAAGGTAATAACATCCTCAGAGAAAATCCTCAACAAATAAACACAAATTATAGTAAAAGCATTAGAAAGCAACAAGATCATAAGTTCTAAATAATCATCAACTATACGCTTGAAATCTTGTAAAACCCGCTCTAGTTAAAAATGGGTGTATAGGTCAGTTCAGTCTAGTAATCAATATTTTCCATTTTTGCCTTATTAACTATGATTTCCACTTTTAATAACAATTAATGCATTGATAAAAATCTGCAGCATATACCTAATTAATGGTTATTAAAAAATTTATTTTCAAAATACTTTTAATATCATTAATGATACGTTATTAATGATTTGCAATCTCTAATCCCATGTATATTTTTAATTAGAGACTATGTTTAATGGTGATTGATGGATTGATGAAGACATTTTAAAAATTTTATTTTCATAATAAATTGATCTGCAATTTCTAATCCCATTTATATTTATAATTACCGATTGTTAATGATTTGCAAATAGTAATCCTATTTATATTTGAAAATAAAGCTGACTGATTGCAAATAATTAATAATGTGTAATTAATGAACTTAAAAGTATTTTGAAAATACAATTTCTAAAATCTTTACCTCATATTTTCATAGTTAGCCTCTCAAGCACCAGACACTCCTTTTTCTCACGCAGCCTATCCCCTTTTTTATGATTTCCACTTTTTATGAGAATTAATACAGTGATAAAAATTTGTACCATGTACCTAATTAACAGTTATTAAAAAATTTATTTTCAAAATACTTTTAATATCATTAATGACACATTATTAATGATTTGCAATCTCTAATCCCATTTGATTTACTATTTATCAGTAGAAATTGTTCAAGACATGTAATTTAATTTCAATTAATTTACAATTTGATTTATTATTATTGAATTATCTTCCGTTGAACTTCTATTATTTTTAAAATTCAAATAGAAATTTATGTATTACTATTTGAAAGCTTTAGCAAAGCCTTTCTAAAGAATATTTTCTTAACAAAATTTAACATCTCATGGAAATATATGGCTTGCAAATATTAAAAAAAAAATGGGGGTTATTTTTATTGGCATGTCGGTGTCATATGTCATACTTTTTTGCATTATTTTTGGGTGATGAAATAAATGTATATTGTTACCCACTTCCGTTTGTTTATTACTTACATGGGAAGAATTACTGGATATGCACAGTCTAAGATATCTCAATTTTGGGTTCCAATTCGACCTCACAGGAAGTATATGGTAATTATTTTTCCTTCTTTCAAGGATTTGAAAATGTTTTAAATCTATGGTGTAATATGGTTTTACAATTTTTCCTTCTTTCAATGATTATCATTGTTACTATTATTGAAATTATTATCAATTTTTTATGAAGACAAAATGATATTAAGCTAGAAAAAAAAAAGTTAGTTACAAGGTAAAAATAAATAAGATGGAAACACTGACTAAGAAATCTATAAAATGAATGAGAGAACAGAAATGAGTTCGACAGAAACTGAGATAAAAGCATAATTATATTATCAGTTAGATTAAATCATGTAATGAGCTAGATTTCAATGAAAATCATTCTAAACGGAAATTATTTTCCAGTTGATTAATATGCTAATATATATATATATATATATATATATATATATATATATATGATAATGATGCAAAGAACACTAGAACTTTGATCAACTTTCCTCTAAATATTCTCCCAAGCAAAAAAGAAATTAAGGTGGTCCAACTTGTATCAATTATTGTTATATGTGTATTATTAACATAAAGAAAATTATCATATTATTACCAATTCAGGTTTAAATTGGTACTTTTCCTTCCGGTAAAAAAAAAATAAAAAATGGGGACAATTGTGTGGTCAAAAATCACCGGCACAGCTGAAGTTTTTTAATTGCGTGGTCAATATGGCAAAAGGGACAGCAACATCTTCCGGTCCATTAGCTTTTGATCTAAGTCAAATAAATCAAGCCCACCTCAACTATTTCATTTCACTGTTTTCAGAAATATCAGCAATTCCCCAAGAGATCATGGCTGCATCACCTGTACTTGGAGCTCTTCTCTCTGGTGCCTTCAATTTGCTTTTCGAGAGGTTAACCCCCACCCAGGTTGACTTAATCAACTTCATTTGTGGAAAGAAGCTTGATAAAAAGTTACTTCATCATTTGAAGCCATCCCAAATATTAATTGTTACTTTGGGATTCAAACTAAATCCCAAATATTCCCAATAGGTCAGGATCTAGACATGGTCAGGATAACAGACAAGGTTCAAAGGGGAAGGTTGCGAGCACAGATTATTGACGGCTGCTGCTTGAATGTTAGATAGAGTTGTAGAACTTATAGTTTAATTTTGTTTAAGCTTATTTTAAACTATACTTTTGGCACTGATGTAACGAATCACTGTATTTGAGAACTCTGTATATATTTCTGCACATTACCAAGAATATTTTAATTATCAGTGTACTATTCCTTACCTGTGTTGCTCACTAAAATTCGTTGCATTACTCTGATAAATGTCATAATTACAAGGGGTATAACAAACGACAACATTTCAAACAGAGGAATGACAAAATAACCAGAATCCTAAAAAGGTACCAGTTGAACCCATTTTGATGAGTGTGACTCCATAACACATGACACATGTGTGTGTGCATATACCTTCTAAGTAAGAGTCTCACAAGTGAAAAGAGCAATGCAGCAATGTTATCAAAATATTTAAAATTATTGAATGAATTGGATTTATTTGTGTTGAATGTTGATTAGTAAGAATCTCTAGTTATTGCTACGCGTGTATATCTAAGTTAAACGATCAATTCTTGTATAGTTTGGGTCTTCAAGAGATATTGTAAAAATTTAAGTCTTTTAAATTTACTGGCATAAACTTAATTCATGAGTTCCTAGATATCATTTTGTCATCTGGACCCACAATTAAGGACCATTCATCCACCTATGACCTTTCTCCATGTGTGTGTTACTTAAACATAAGTTACTTACTCTATTCTTCTTTGCTTTTCCATTTAGAAACAGAGCATGTTAATTAATAAGAATTCATCTTGTAAATCATAGAGCAAAACAAGCTTAATGAAGAACTTCATAATCACAACGCATCAATTTAAGAGTCTTTCACACATCAGAATCATGGTACCCAATAAAACAAACCATGCATTAAGGGTAGAGCTTTAGCCAAGGCCAACTCATTCATCACCCAATTTATTGGTAGGAATATTGTTTATGATAAAAAAAGTCTCATTTACCAAATAATTGAACCTATATATATAACTACTCAAACATATAATTCGAGAATTCAACGAAAGCATAGTCCAGCAAACATTTGTCCACATTCTTGTCAAGTGTCAACATCATTGCCAACAGCACCTGCATTAATCAAGAAGGGGGAAATGCACTTCTAAGATTTTGTTTTTATTCTATGTATATCCAAGTAAAAAGGGAAAAAATAAACAAAAAGATAGATGCTCTATTTCATCCCTTAATATATGAAGTTGTTGCTGATATTATAGCGACTACTAATGCAAAAAAAATATTGAACTTAATTGCAACAAGCAACTTTGTATTTAAGTGATAGGAAAGCATAGACAGATGTAGCAAAAAGATACATATTATTTAAGAAAAGAAAAACTGGCGTGTAGAGTAGGCAAAAATTGCTCCTCTTTCACTGTTACCAGTTACTTTTATGTAAATTTCTTGCACTTAAGTATTGATTAATTACGCATGTTCAGTTATAGACATGAACCTTACATTTTATTTCACTTATTGTTCTTCTATACCTTTACATATCATAAAAATGAATCTTGTTTTGTACATTTATCAGGACTCCATGGTCAATTGTGGCTAAACTCATTGAACTAATTAGTCTTCATAACAGAATTACGCAGACAACACAATTGTTATGTGAAAACTTCACAATCACGCCACATCAATTTCTGAATCTTCCAAAATTTCTGAATCTTCCATACATTAAAGTCATAATACCCAATAAAACAAACCACACATTAAGGGTAGAGTTTTGATCCCTCAATTTATTAGTAGGAATAGTGTTCGAGATGAAAATAGCGTCTCATTTATCAAATAATCGAACATATACATAACGAGTAAAACATATTATTTGATATGCAACAGAAGCATCATCGCACAACCATCTATCCACATTCTTCATCAAGTGGCAGCATCATCACCAGCACATGCAATAATCAAGAAAGTAAAAGGAAAGGACTATTAAGATTATGTTTATGTTATAATCCATGTTGTTAGATATAATAGCGTAACAATTTTTCAGTCTTTTATTTTGGGGGGAAAACTTATTTGAACATGTGTTTTTATTAAGAAAAAAATGAAAATGACAAGAAAATACCACTTGAACTTCAAAATCCTAAATCAAAGATTTCCTACTAGAATGAGTTGCCAATTGTGATACTCTTATAGCCAATACCTATACTCTTGTTTGCATAACAAGACTGATTTAAAATTTTAAAGTTTAAGTGGTTCGTATTTTCTCGTCTTTTTCCCTTTTTATTATGTGTTCTGAAAAACAAAACAAAAAATAAAAGTTGAATTTTGGAAAACAAAAGGCCAGAACATCTTTTTTATGTTTTGTTACTTTTTATCCTACAAAATTAAAGAAGAGGCTGTTAACATTGTATTTTCTTTAATACCAATGTTGCCAATAAAATAAACTATATTTTCACCTTTCACCTCACCATTTTAAAAATAATCAAGCAAACATGGTTTTTTTGAAAAAAAAATTCAAACTTGTTTTAAAAATTATTTTATTGAACTTTTTTAGGAACATATAAACACAAAATAGAATCCCAAATCCATAGTTCTCAGTGCCAAAAAAAAAAACCATATTTTCTTTGTTTCAATCCACTGTTGTTGATCATATTATAATAACTCCTGCTGAAAGAAAAATCTTGAAATAAATTTCAACGAAGAAACTCTACTTCTTAGTGATAGGAAAGCACAGACAATCGTAGCAAAAAAAAAAATATAAGAAAAGAGAAATTGGAAAATAAAGGGCAAAAAGAATATGCATGTTTCTTTTATGCTTTGCCCCTTCATATATGAGGCTTTTACTGATATAGTAGTAACTACTACTAGAAGAATGTATAGACAATATGAAGAAAGATACTTTGGCAACAAAATCATAACATTAAACTAACAAACCTAAAGATGATAACATCTACGCTATCCATGCATGTTACTAGTAGCATAATCATTTTGGAGTGGAAAACTGTGTGCGAGTGCTTTGTATCTTTTATCTTTGTGCAGAAAGAAAGTAACAAAACCTTTTCACTTTTTTTCAACCAACTCAACCAATATAATGGAGAGAATGTGTGGAAACAAAAAAAAAAAGTTGACATATATGAAAAGTTTTAAATAAAAAAGCACAAGAAAAGATAGCTCCTCTGTTTCATCCTCATCCCTTTAAAATTGTACGTTCATATTATAGTAACTACTATTGGAAAAGAATAATTGAAATAAATTTCGACAATCAACTCTATTCTTGACTGATAGGAAAGCACAAACAAATATGACAAAAAGATCATTTAAGAAAAGAGAAATTATTGTATAGAGGGGAAAAAACAGATTCAAGCTTCTTTTATGCTTTGACCCTCCACGCATGAAGTTTTATTGATACCACAGTAACTACTATTAGGGAAAAAAAAGAGACAATATGTAGAAAGATTCAAACAGTTCAACAAAAGAGAAAGCTACTCTTTAGCAAAAGAAATCATGAAACTAACAAACCTGAAGATGATAATTTGGACGATGAAGTTGTCCTTCTATATATTCACACTATCCTGCAACACCAAATCATAATATAGTTTGCCTCATATAAATGTAATTTTGAGGGGGAAAAAAGACAACATTGGCAAAAGCACGATAGAATTATCAATTTTTTATTTCTTTCATTGTTAACTATACATTTTTCGAAACATTATTTGCTGGTGTGGAAATATCATACCTTTGCTGAGGATAGGCCTTCCATTGTTTTGTTAAGTTCTTCTTCATCCTTCCATTCCATGCCATGCTCTTCTATTTTCACTTTAGACAACATTGGTGTTTTCAACACTCCTGGACAAAACTTCTTCATTTCAGGGCATCCACTTATTTCTATCTGTTTTAATTCTGGGAATTCAAAGGTGTGACTTTGTGAAGAAAACACCTTCAAGCTTGGCAAGTCAGTAAGTTCGATGGAAGACAATCGGTTGAATGTGATTCCGCCTTGTACATCTTCATTGGTGTCATTCATTACAACTTCCTCCATCCTCTTGCAATCATTTATCTCCAACCACCAAAGACTCACCAAGCTTTTGGCAGTTGAAGTTGTCATTAAATGGATGAGCTGATGACATCCAGATACATGCAGCTCTCCCAAATTTTGAAATGAAGCAGAGGATGGAGCCAACTGGACCAAGCTACAACAACTTTTGACTTCAAGGAATCTTAGATTTTGATGAATAGGTCGTAGCTGAGAATCATCCTTCCATATGCTCTTGAGCTTATCCATATAGGCAATGTATAATTCCTGTAATGCTGGGATTTTCCCCATAAAATCAATAATCTGCTCCTGTGATGGGAATATCTCCTCAAATGAACAATGCTCCACATGAAGCACATCCAACATGGGAAATCTTTCAAGGGAGCCATAGGGAAAGGTTACACCCTCATCCGTGAAGCTTTCTACATAAAGACTGCTCACTTTTGGAAAGACATCCACTATCATTGTGATATTCTTCGAATTTATCGCCATGCTACTGCATGTGGAAATTACCTACAAATTGATAATTAATAAGGCAATTACCATGATTAGTAGGTGATTAAGTAAATTAAATCAAGATATTGCTTTAAAGAATTAAATCTTTCTTCATGGATCACTCTCTTTTGCTAACATTTATAGTTTTTATCATTCCCCCAAAATCGTATCCCGATGTCAGAATTAGAAAAAGAAATTCTTTAAATTATTTTTATTGCCCACTTTCTTTTCTCAAAATTGAATTAGACAAAAGATTATCGTTTCTAACTTCGGATTCACATTTTGTGCTAGCCTTTTGACAGTGAAAATTTACTATAATTTGATCACTGGTTAAAATATTACTAGAAGAAGGCAATTTAATAATTTAGGTTAAGATACTTTTTAATAGAATAATTTCTTATTTATTGTAGATAAAATCTTTCTTAACTGATCCGTCATCTTCAGCTAATATTTATATTTTAATGATTATTTTTCCCCTAATAAAATCACATCCATACTTCAAAATAAAAATGAAATCTTTTTAATCATTTTACCGTCCCTTTCTTTCTAGTCAGAGATTTAACAAACAATAATAACATTATTTGCAGTCTACCACATTCATAAATTCTCATTTGCTTGTACAGTTTCGCATGCAATTAGAGTCATGTAAAGTTTATAATTCATTCATGGTTAGATGACAGAATGTCCAAACTTCAATATTTGTATTAAATATTTATCTTATGCTAAATTTTGTAGATGATGAGAAATTCTTTAAAAAATTAAACATAAAAATTTCTCTACGTTCAACGTACCTCTTCAAAAGTAAATAGATGTTGAATGGTGTTGTTAAGATCAGTCATCCAGATATGTTTATGAGATTCATATTTATCCACCTGAATAGTTTGAAGCCGCGGGGCATGAATGACTCCTGGACTAAACATTGTGAGACGAAGACATTCTCTTATTGTTACATGTTCCAATGATGGAAATCTGAAAGTATAATTGTAGCCACAAAATCTCTTCAATCTTGGTAAATTATCAAGTTCCAAAAACTTCATCTGGTTGAAAGTGATTTCCCTGTCCTCATCATCATCTCCTTCCTGCTTCGTTATAATTTCCTCAATTAGATCGCAATCACTAATTGAGAGATGTGTGATATGAACCAAGCTTCGAGCTACTGATGATGTCATCAGTGTGGTCATCCCATAACACCCGTTCACTTCAAGATGTGTTAGACTCAATGGCACAACCACTGATGATGACTCCATCTCTTTCTGATAATCAATCAAATCTTGAAAATCAAACACCATCTCCAACTTGTCACAACAGCTGACTTCCATTTTTTCCAAGTTGTTTAGATATGTCAGCAAGAGAAGGGGCACGGTTTTCATAAAGCCACAGCCTCTCAACATCAATGTTTTCAAGTTGCTGAATGAGTTGTGTAAAAGATGATCATCCCATATCAATGAAATCAAATTGTTAGATAGATAGGATAATTCCAATGTCTCTAACTTTGGAAGTAACACCTGTGGAAAGAAAATAGCATTAAATGAAAATTATGTATGATTAGAAGGCTTATTTTTCCTGAAATATTGTCAAAATGTCCAAGTAAAGCTCTTATACAGTGAATCTATGTAATTTTAGTGAATAAAATTTTTGATGATACGTTAAAACAAAAGAACATTTTCTGAGAACACGTTTGAACTTAAGAAGTTAATGCAAGTTAGGAATAGAAGAAATCATTTTTTTTCCCACCAAAAGAAGAATAAATTAATTTGAACACACCTTATTATGACTGAAAAGTGACCTGGAAATGTTTGAGCTTCTGGTATTTGTTGCTCTGTCTTCAATGTTGAAATCCTTTTTATCCTCTTGTGTTTTCAATTTTGGTAAACGAGTGAGTTTTAATATTCTCAACCCATTGAATGTGATTCCCTGTTCTACATCTTCATTAGTCTCATTCCTTACAATTTCTTCCATTTTTTCACACTCATCCATCTCCAGTATTTCTAGATTCACCAAACTCTTGACAGTTGAAGATGTCACTAAATAGACAAGCTGGTGACATTTGGACACCTTTAGCTCTTTCAAATTATGAAATGAAGTGGACGATGGCGCATGTGATGGGAATATCTCCTCAAAGGAACAATCCTCCACATGAAGTGCATTTAGCTTTGGAAATCTTTCCAGCAATGCATATGGAAATGTTACCCACTCATCAACAAATCCTTCTATGCCAAGAATTTTCACTTCAGGGTTCGGTAGAAATTGTTCATTCATTATCCTGATAGCACCAGCCTCATCTAACACTACTTCTCTTGATGCCACAAATCCCTGTAAAATATGAGCAAAGATATTATTCAATTATAACAACATAACTTCTTAAATTAAAAGCTTAGTAACATCAATTTATTTCTTTTATAGAGTCCAAAAGTCAAATGTAGTCACTAGAAGAAAGAAAACTTGGAAGTTGGAATGATTTTGTTGCCCGCTTTCTTCCTCATCAAACAAGTGTCAAACATTTTGATTTTCATAATTACTCTTGGAAAATAAATAATTAAACAAAAAAGAACAATACTATTGGCATAAGCACGACATAATTATCAATTTGTGTTTCTTTCATCATTAACTATACATTTTTCAAAACATTATTTGTTGATGTGGAAATATCATACCTTTGCTGAGCATAGCCCCTCCATTGTTTTGTTAAGGTCTTCTCCATCCTTCCATTCCATGCCATGGTCTTCTATTTTCACCTTAGACAACTTGGGTGTTTTCAACAATCCTGGACAAAACATCTTCATTTTAGGGCATCCACTTATTTCTATCTCTTCAAATTTTGGGAATTCAAAGGTGTGACTTTGTGGAGAAAACATCGTCAAGCTTGGCATATCAGTAACTTTGATCCTATACAATTCGTTGAATGTGATTCCAGCTTGTACATCTTCATTGGTGTCATTCATTACAATTTCCTCCATCCTTTTGCAATCATTTATCTTCAACCACCTAAGACTCACTAAGCTTTTGGTAGTTGAAGTTGTCATTAAATGGATGAGCTGATGACATCCAGATACATCCAGCCCTCTCAAATTTTGAAATGAAGCAAAGGATGGTGCCAACTTGACCAAGCTACAACAACTTTTGACTTCAAGGAATCTTAGATTTTGATGAATAGGTGGTAGCTGAGAATCATCCTTCCATATGCTCTTGAGCAGATCCAGATAGGCAATGTATAATTCCCGTAATGGTGAGATTTTCCCCATAAAATCAAAAATCTGGTCCTGTGATGGGAATATCTCCTCAAATGAACAATGTTCCACATGAAGCACATCCAACATGGGAAATCTTTTAAGGGAGCTATAGGGAAAGGTTACCCCATCATTCGTGAAGCTTTCTACATAAAGATTGCTCACTTTTGGAAAGACATCCACTATCCTTGTGATATTGTTCGCATTTATCGCCATGTTATGGGTTGTGGAAATGACCTATAAATCAATTGCTATGATTAGTAGGCGATTTAGTAAATTAAATCAAGTTATTGTTTTCAATAATTAAATCTTTCTTAATGGATCACTTATCTTTGGCTAACATTTATATTTTTCATCATTCCCTTAAAATCATATCCCGACGTTAAAAAAAAATCCTTTATATTAATTTTATTGCCTACTTTCTTTTCTCTAAACAGAATTAGACATAATACAATCAGTTCTAGCTTCAATTTCATATTTGTAAAGTTTATAGTTCATGGGTAGAAGACAATATTTGTATTGAATATTTATCTCATGCTAATTTCGTAGATAATAAGAAATTTTTTAAAAAGTTGAAAATAAAAATTTCACTACATTCAACGTACCTCTTCAAAAGTAAATAGATGTTGGATGGTGTTGTTAAGATCGATCATCCAAACATCTTTATGAGCTTCATATGTATGAACTCGAACACTTTGAAGCCGCGGGGCATGAATGGCTCCTGGACAAAACATTGTGAGCCGAGGACACCCTGTTATAGTTACATGTTCCAATAATGGAAATCTGAAAGTATAATTGTAGCCACAAAATCTCTTCAATCTTGGTAAATAAGCAAGTTCCAAAAACTTCATCTGGTTGAAAATGATATCCCTGTCCTCATAATCCTCCCCTTCCTGCATCGTTATAATTTCCTCAAATTGATAGCAACTACTAATTGAGAGATGTGTGATATGGACCAAGCTTCGAGCTGCTGATGACGTCATCAAAGTGGTCAGCCCACTGCACCCATTCACTTCAAGATGTGTTAGACTCAGTGGCAGAAATACTGATGATGACTCCATCTCTTTATGATAATCATTCAAATCTTCAAAACCAAGCACCATCTCCAACTTGTCACAGTACCTGACTTCCAGTTTTTCCAAGTTATTTAAATGTTTCAGCACACGAAGGGGCACCGTTTTCATAAAGCCACAACCTCCCAAAATTAATGTTTTTAAGTTGTTGAATGAGTTGTGTAAAAGTTTATCATCCCATATCAATGAAATCAAATTGTTTGATAAATAGGATAATTCCAATGTCTCTAACTTTTGAAGTAACACCTGTTGAAAGAAAATAGCATTAAATGAAAATTATGAATAATCCGCAAGCTTATTTTTCTTGAAATATTGTTAAAATGTCCAAGTAAAGCATTTATTCAGTAAATCTACGTAATTTTAGTGAATAAAATTTTTGATGATACGTTCAAATAAAAGAAAAAATATATAACAAAATAAGAAGAAAAGGAATAAGATGATTTTCTATCTTGAACATACCTTATTTTGGCTGAAAAGTGATATAGGAATGTTTGTGCATCCAATATTTGTTGCTCTCTCTTCAATGTTGAAATCTTTTTTATCCTCTTGTGTTCTCAATCTTGGTAGACGACCGAGTTTTAATATTCTCAACCCATTGAATAATGTGATTCCCTCTTCTACATCTTCATTAAGCTCTTTTCTGATAATTTCTTCCAACCTTGCACAGCCATATATGTCCAATGTTCCAAGATTCACCAGACTCTTGGCGGTTGAATTTGTCATTAAATAGACAAGCTGATGACATTGCGACACCTTCAGTACTGTCAAATTATGAAATGAAGTGGAGGATGGTGCATCTGACGGGAATATGTTCTTGAGCTGATCCAAATTGGCAAGGAAGAGTTTCTCGAATGGTGGAATTTGATGGACAATGTGACAATGTGATGGCAATATCTCCCTAAAGGAACTATTCTTCACATGAAGTTCATTGAGCTTCGGAAATCTTTCAAGCAATTTATATGGAAATGTTACCCACTCTTCAACAAATCCTTCTATGCGAAGAATTTCCGCTTGAGGACAACGGTCCACAGGAAATTGGTCATTCCTTATCATGCTGGCATCATCCTCATCTAACACCACCTCTCTTGATACAATAAATCGCTGTCAAGTATGAGCAAAGATATTATTCAATTAAACAACATAACTTCTTAAATTAGAAGCTCGGTAACGTCAATTTAATTTTTTTATTGTGTCAAAAAGTCGAATGTACTCACTAGAAGAGACAAAACTTGGAAGTTGGAATGATTTTGTTGCCCACTTTCTTCCTCATCAAACAAGTGTCAAACATTTTTATTTTCATTATTAATCTTGGAAAATAAATAAATAAACAAAAAAGGACAATAAAACAAAAACATTTTGCTATGTATCCCATTTATCAAAGCTATGTAATTAGAAGATTATAATTAAAAGTTTAATAGAAACTTTAAACCGAAATATGCATATGGGCATTTATATTAAATATCATAACAATGGAACTCTTGTGAATGAGCATTTTAGAAATAATAACACTATTGGCATAAGCACCATATAATTATCAATTCCTCATCGTACATTTTGGGCAAGAATCTCCGCTTGAGGGCAACGGTCCGCAGGAAATTGGTCATTCCTTATCACACTAGCATCATCTTCATCTGACTCCACCTCTCTTGATACCATAAATCGCTATAAAACAAGTATGGGAAAAGATATTATTGGATTATAACAATATAATTTAATAATTTGTACTAAGAAACGTACTTTTTGTAATTAAATCAACTATGGCCGAAAAGAACAATATAATAATACTAACATATTTTTCCGTGTATTTCATTAATTGATTATGACATAATTGTTTGAAGTATTCAATAATTGAAGTTATGTAATTAGAAAATTATAATTACAAGTTTCTAAACTTTACAGTGAATATATATCTTAAAAATCATAACATTGGAACTTTTAGATGAGCATTTTTTGTAAGAGCTGGAAATATCAAGAATTGAGCTTCGTAAACACACCTGTTGGTAGAATGTTTTATTAAGATCAGTGTCCCAAACTTCATGTTGTTTTTCCCCATCTTGTGAAAGTTGAATGCTTCTAAGAGATGGTGCATCAATGTGTCCTGGAGAGAATATTTTGAAAGATGGACATGCTTTTATAATGAGTTGATCCAATAATGGAAACCTAAAACTAAAATTGTAGCCACAAAATCTCTTCAATCCATATAAGCCATCAAGTACCAAAGTCTTCAATTTGATGAAAACTATTTCCTTATCCTCATCATTCTCCCCCTCTTGCTTCGTTATAATTTCCTTTATGTGCCTGCAGTTCCCAATTGAGAGATGTGTGAGATGAACCAAACTTCTTGCAATTGATGATGTCATCAAAGTGATGAGGTTATCACAATATATCACTTCAATATATGTGAGATTTGGTGAAGAAACTAAGAGTGGTGACAAGCTTCCTTTAATGCGAATATCGTAGAGAGTTAATTTTGAAAAGGGAGAAGCAAGTGCAGTAGCGTCATCCCCTCCAAAAGCCTCCGCAAAGTACCCACTCAACTGTAGCTTTTCTAAATTTGGAAAGCTCTTCAACAAAGTTTTGTACAAAATGGTTGTTGCATTATCAACATATAGACGAAGCAGTTTCACTTTGAAGAAGTGATACATTGGAAACTGCCCACTCCCTATCATCTCGGCTAGTTTACCCTCCAGGTTCAACTCCTCCAAATTATGAATAATCTGCACAATGCAGAAATACTAAGTAAATTTTATTAAAAAAATGTAACAACAAACTAACACATCAAAAGCCAAATGCGTTTTTATGACGACAGATGTGTCCAATAGTTAATGAGAAGTCAACTGATAGCCTTCATTCTATTGTTTTGTTTTGACCCAATAGTTGGTTGAGTTTGGGCCAGGCCCGAATTTTGTCTTCAAAAAAAAGGTGTGGAACAGGCCTAGGCCCAAATCATAGAGGTGGGAGAAGAGAGGGAGGTTAAGGTGCTCTTGAATTGCCAGCTCACCCCAACAATTGCAACTCAAGATATATACCTTCTTAACTCTTCCCATTCATGTGAATTATTTTATAATATTTGTTAATTAAAATAATTATTATGAATTATTTTCATTTTTAAAAGTTAATTAATCATCAAATCTAAACAGCATTATAATTAAATTGGAATGCTTAAAGTTCTTTTTTTTTTTTGCTCTATAATTAACTTACTTTAAATACAAATAACCAATGAATATATAATTTAGAATTGTACCTTGTCCTTAGAGAATAGAGGATATTTTGAGTTTGGGGTGCGCTCTTCCTCATATATTTCTGATGAACTTGAGACTTCCTTTTCAAATATTTCTAATTCATCACAGTTTTTAATAGATAACCGTTGAAGTAGTGGCCATTCTAGTATGTGTCTCTGTGGATAGAAGTTTGTCAACTGTGGAAGATGATGAAGTTCAAGAGAAGTCAACCTAGGAAATTGAAGCACAGCTACAACAGATTTTGATACTTGATCTTTTGCGACAATTACATCTATACTACAATTAGATATTTGAAGCTCTTTAAGATCACAAAGCATGCCTTTGGCTATAGGTAATGTAGGAAATATACTTGTGAGGCTTTCACAATAAGAAACATTTATGCTCCATAGACTTGGAAAGGAGATGTTTCCCGGGCAATTATTGCTCCACACATTTTTCAATTTTGGCAAATTCCTTAGCTTTAGCTTTTTCAGTGGCACAACCGCTGATGATGACTTCATCTCTTTATAATAATCATTCAAATCTTCAAAATCAAACACAATCTCCAACATGTCACAGGATGTGACTTCCACTTCTTCCAAGTTGTTTAAAAATTTCAGCACATGAAGGGGCACCAATTTCACAAAGCCACAACTTTTTACAACCAATACTTTCAAGTTGTTGAATGAGTTGTGTGAGACCTGGTCATCCCATATCAATGGAATCAACCTGTTCAATATATTGGATAATTCCAATATTTCTAATTTTGGAAGTAACACCTGTTCAAAGAAAGTATTCTTAAATGAAAGTTGCTTTTCACCAGGAAAAAAAATGAAAATTACTTTTGAATTTAGATTTATTTTTCATGAAAAATCCTTTAAATGTCCAAATAAAGCTCTAATCTACCAAAATATTTTCCAACAGATTGCTAAAGAGTTACATTTGGAATTTCACGTCATTAAAAACAAATGAAGTAATTAAAAATGAAAGAACTGTAAAATGTTACAGTAGCCTCGCCGCCTAATACAAAATTAAGTAATTCAAAGTGAATGTAATCTCCGTAGTATGATAAAATAAGAACAAACCTGCAAAACGCCATAATAGCCTCATAGAAAAGTAAATAATTCTAGTGAAAATGATAATTGCAGGTTATTAAGTTTAAAGTTCCATAAGAAGCTATAAGAAGACTGAATAATAATTAAAATAATATATATTAATTTAGTGCCCTTAAGTGGGGAATAATTAAAATAATATGAATTTACATTATTGATGAAAAGCGATTAAATTTTTTTATTACAGCGGTCAATCATCAAAATAATAAGCTACGGCTTTCATAAATATTTTGCTGATAGGAACAATTCATTTATTAAAATACTCAAAAATATCGAACTAAACTGTTTTTAGGTAGGAAAATGAATAATTTGTGGTTTCATTTATATTTTAAAACTTGAAGTTAGCTTTTCTCTTTTATTAGCTGACTTTAAGTAATTTAATTTTTTTTTAAAAAAAAAAAAAAACAAACCTTCAAACTTCCATGATAGCCTAATAGCAAATAAGTACATTCTATAGTGAAAAGGAAATTTTGCAGGTAATTAAGTTCGAAGTTTAGCTGTAGGAAGATAAAATGCGAATAAAATAATATGAACATACCTGTTGGTTGAAAAGTGATTTGAAAGTTTTATTGGATACATTCTTTGTTGCACCTTCATGATCTGCTGAGTGGAAAACATCAGATCTAATGCCATCATTACCATCCATCTGAAGATGCCTTATATGTGAAAATCCTCTTCCTTCATAGCTATGAAGAACATTTTCCAATGCATTACATCCATTTAAATACAAATCTTCAACTCCTTCCAATAACTTTAAAACCCCACCCTTCAAATGGATGCTCCTATGTAGCTGAAGTTTCAATATCTTTAAAGTTTCATAATTGTCTTGCCATTCCCAAAGCTTTCCTATGGATATTTTGTATCTCTTCAAATTCATATGTAAGAACAAGTTCTCTGGCAACATAGAGATATTAGGAATATGAATATCTAGAGAAGAGAGTGGCATATTTGTCAACTCATTAAGACTTGCATTTTCATTAGCTTCATTAGATCCTTCAACTTTCCACTGGTGAAAACTACTTCCCATATGCAAAACCTCCAATTTCTTCAAGTTAGATAGGAGTTTCTGTGGAATTTCTTTAAGATTAGAGCAATGACATAAATTCAACATTTGTAAAGAAGTCAACTCTGCTAATTCGATTGGTAGCCGTTGAATTTCAGAGTAAGCAAGACTTAGGACTTTTAAATTCTTCAAGAATCTGAGCTCAGTTATGTCTTCCAATAAACAAGAGTGTAGACACAATGCTTTTAGTTTATATACAAAAATGAGGGATGGTAATGACGAAAAATTTACATTAGTAAATGCCAACACTTTCAGCTCCTTTGAAGATTTGAAAAACATGCTAGGTATGTTCAAATCCCGTTTTGTGCTGTTTAGCAAAAAGAATTGTAATCTTGGACCATGCAACTCTTCTGGAAGGTTACTAATGTCACTCTCTTGTAAGCAAATTCCCTTACAACCTTGTAGCATATTTTTGTCTGGCCATTCTTTCAACCTTCTCCGTATGAATGAATGTAATTCATTAGATGCAATCGATAATGCAACATCTCGAAAGACATCATGTATTGTAACATGATTACTAGAAATGCTATCAAGAAATAAGTTTAATGATTTTAGCTTCCTTACAATAGCAGAGACTTCAACACGAGCATCCTCCATGTTTCCTTTGCCGTCAAGAATATCTAACCCCACAGAGTACATGAGCAAGTCTTTAATTGAGAGATCATGAGATAACATGGCAGAGAGCAAGAAAATTTGTTTGTACTGTGATAAGCTTAGACGATCATAGCTCAATTTGAAAATGGTTTCCACCTCTCTTGTTAATGTGTTGTTTCTCCTCAAAGGATTATTCAATCGTGCTAGGGCATCTTTCCACTCATCAATATCTTTGTTCCTTAATGCCTTGGCAGTTGTAGCAATTGCTAGTGGAAGGCCTCCACATTGTCGAACAATATCAATGGCTATAGATATCAACTCAGGACTGCTTGAGTCAGTAGAAAGTCCAACATTTTTCTTGAACAACTCCAATGCTTCATCCTCTGACAAAACACCTACTTCGACAATTTTTTGACATTTCATGAGATCTGACAGTAACGTTTTAAACCTTGACGTTAGTAAGACTTTGCAACCTTCATTCTTTTTGCTATAATTTTTAACAGTAAAAAGGGGAATTCCAACTTGGCCAAAGTCAAGTTCCTCCCAAAGATCATCCAATATCAAGAGCATATTCTTCTCTTGCTTCAACCTCTCACATAGATGAAAAGCTCTAACGTCTTTATTGTTTTTACTGAGTTGCATACTAAGCTTCTCAGCAATCTGACCTTGAATCTTCTCAATGTTCAATTCCTGAGAAATAGTTGCCATGATCACCCTTTCAAATATATTTTGTTTCTTTGCTACCTCTTTAGCTATAGTGGTCTTGCCAACACCAGCAAGCCCACACAATCCGATCATGTTAACACCGGGGTTCCTCAATTCCTCCAAAATTTGATTCATAATTGGAACCCTTGAATCAATCCCTTCTTTCCCTTCTCTGCTGGTTAATTCTACTCGGAGAGGAACACGGAATAAAATTCCATCAAAGTTTCTCTTTCCATAAATTTTAGCATCTTCTATAATTATCTTTGCTCTTTTGTTTAGTTTGTAGCGTAGCTTTGGGTTGGGACATGAAGTTATGCTACACTTTGTTTGTGCTTGACGCTCTTCTTCATGAAACTTATGTCCTTGATTTAATATCTCATTTACTTTACCCATCCAATCAAGAACTTTCTCTTCAATTTGTTCTCCGTTGTTTTTAGCTTCATCTATTAGATGCATTATGGAGCTTCTTAAAATGTTGAGTTCCCTAAGTTGTTTGTCGAGCTCGGTCTCTCTATTTTTTCGTTGTTCCCAAGTTGAGTTGAGAACTAGTCCGCGAAACTTGTCAACCAAACCACAAGTAAGATCCATTAAATTTGTGCTCTGTTAAAAAGATATAGCCAACACTCAATTAACCTTGGCTTGCTAATGTAGAAATATCAGTAAGTTTGAAAGCAAACATCTCACCTTTTTACCCAAATTAATGACAGTAAAAAATTATTTTCCCCTTTTCTTTTGCTCCTTTTTACACCCTGTCAAAATCAAAGCAAGGATGAGATCGTAGGCTAATTGGGAATGACAATATTAAATTATTCATAGTCATGTAAAGTATTGTTTCCATTTATACAATATCAAAATATGATCCTGACACTTTGTATTTTTACCCTTTTTTTTCAAATAGATACTCATATAGGTGAAGTAAGGTCATAGGCAAACTTATCACTGAACAATTAAGACATAAATTTATTTTGTGGAGTTACGGTAACCCATATGTGAAGAGAATATTAGTTTTTCTTACTTAATTGGGGTGAGTCTCCTTAGGAACTTTGAGACTCACCCCTTATGGTATCAAAGCCGGTCATTGAGTACGAAGAATTTCTAAACATGAGTGGAGCTTATGGTTCATTCGAACTAGTTCACCTTTCATTAGCCTTTTCTCTTGATCGAATCCCTTCCTCCCTTCGTTGTACCTTAGCCAGGAAAATATATGACCTAATAGAGTTTACTCATCTTCCAAAAAATGCCCGTATAAACTCCACCGAACTTCCTTTGGTTATCCATACTCTCTTTACCATCGGCATAGATCTACTACTAGATCGATCTGGAATATCATTTCCAGAACTTCTCTAGTAAAAGAAATTATTCAAAGTTCTGCCTTGAACCAGTGTGGATTGCCTGCAACCACCATAGAGCAATATGTTACTTTAGAGACCCCACATCCCTTGATTGATCATTACATAAATCAGGGTTATACCCGTCTCCACATAGGCGCTATTCATCTTATCATCATCCTTCATGGACAAAAAAGTATCCATGCTACAGCCAATGCAGCCCTTCTTGATACTACCTACAAGTCTTACCAGAATGTTTTGGTTGGTGCCCTTTTGACCACTCTTAGCTACGATAGTGTCATTCTGACAATAGCGCTAGACTTCAACGTAAAACTTTCTGACATAATAGCCTTTTAGCACTTGAAGGTTCAAATCCAGATCACCAGTGCTAACCAATTTTAGGTCCATCATGGCTACTTTGCATCACAAGATTATCTACAGAGTCCAAAACCACTCCCTAGACCTCCACTTCCCAAATTCAACAAAAGATGCTCTCTATATGTTTTTAGACAGAGACCATAGCCCAGCTATCATCAATATCCTGCGGCGGATTCCTATTGAAGAACTCACGCAAATGATGCCTCTTGAATGGATCAACAACTATGAAAGAGTTTCACTCTTCTCTTGCAGATATACATACAACTGTTCCACCTCTAGTACAAAGAATGCATGACAGCACTATTAGGTCCATTTTTCATAGGCCAAGTACTGAAGGTTCCTCATTCCCTCCAAGCAGGATGATTGCAACAATTACTCCTGTCTAAAAGATCAAAGAAAGACCTCTGGTAGATCATTTTACTAAGGAAGGTCAACCAGCCTTCGTCTCCCATGTTAACAAACATTCTATAAGGGATTTAGACTCCAGCTTGTGTGACTCATATTGTGAATGCCATCTTCCTCACTTCTGGGATCATTTAGACTATCATTCAGATTGAGAATGTTATGAGATCTTAAACAAGCGTAAAAGGAGTCGCAAGAAAAAGAGCAAAGGTTCTTTCTGCTCTCAAACTAATAACTGAAGGAATGATAAAGGTGATCAAGGCCCAAAGCTGAAAGTCAACAGACCGATTCATGAAGTCCCCACTAATAAAAGACTCTATATGAGTTACTCAGAGTTAGGTCATGAGATGATCTGACTGTTTGTATACACCTAAAAGTAGAGAAACAGGTTGCTATTCCACTAGCCCCTGTAATCCCGCTAATGGCTAGTTCTCACCCCATACCATGTATTGCCATCTAGAAAGAAGAGTTTCCACCTCTATAGATCAGGACCAATGATCAAACAAGGGTCACCACAAGGCCCTATATTCATGCCACAAAGGTAACTCCCCAAGGGACTTGTAAACCAGTTACACCAATAGAAAAGGTGTTAAACTGGCAGACTGAGAATGATGTCAGCCAAAACAAAGTTTTATATTGTATGGATGAAAATCTTGAACATCTTACGAGTAATACTCTTGTTGTTCAAGTTGACACAATAGCAAATGAAGTCAAACGACTCCATCACAGGTTGTCTAATCAGGCTCAGCAACTAGGTGAAGATTTAAGAAGATATATTGATCATAGATATTATGGCCCAGAGTTTCAAAGGAAAAAGCAAGAACTTTACCAAACACGAAAAGAGCTACATCAGATAGAAGCTGATCTATCTAAGCCACCTCCTCCTCCGTCATAGCCTACCATATACTCGTTTTCCACATACTCCTTTATGCCAACAGCTTATCCAGTCTTTAAGCCTCCCACTACAAAAAAAAAAAAAAAATTTGTAGCTGTTAAATTTGCATATTTGTAGCAATTTAACTGGTACAAAAGACAGTAGTAGGCATCCACCAAAGAAGAGTTGGGAGAAGGTGAATGTGGATGGTACTTATTCTAGAGTTGCTGATAAGTACGCATGTAAGGGAATTATTCATAATTCTTCTAGCACATTTTATTAGGGGATTTTTTCATTCCATTGAGGATGGGGATGAGCTGTCTGCAGAAGTTTGGGCTTATCTCTTGGGCCTTAAGATTGCATAAGTGATATGGTTCCAAGAAAGTATGGTTGGAAACAAATTATACTAAGAGTCTTGATTTACTTTATCATGAATAGGGTGGTCACCACAACAACTTCGACATCCTTGATGAAGTGAAAAAGCTGCTAAAAATGGAGTGGGAATCAAAGGTTACCTACGTTCCTCGGTCCGACAACTCTGCAGCAAATTATCTAGCAAAAAAGGGCCTTGAATCAAGATGGGGGTTCCATGAAATGTACAAGCCTGCTGAGGCTTTAAAGGTGATTCTTTGTCAGGATTATAATGGGTGTAATATTCCCATAGGAACTAGCTGAGGTGTCCTAAATTTATCCAAAAAAAAAAAATTGTAAGAGGTCACGATTAGCAAGGTGGAAAGAGATTTTATTTTCCCCCCAAATGCCCCCCGACTGACGTATTGGATATATAAGATCAGAATGGGGAAGAATGTTTTTCATCATTTGTTGAAATGGAATGCATTAAAATATTATTAATTAAGGGGGTGGAGTTGAGATTAGATTCCAGTTGACAATTTTGTTAAGCACTCCATTAGTTTCGGCCGAACTGAGGAAGAAGGGGAAAAAGAAAGATCAAGTAAACTTGGGTAAGTTTATGCTCCAAATTCATTTCTACATCTAGCTTCCTCATTTAAAGTATCCTATGGTTTCTAATCTCTCTTTATGTTATGGTTAACAAGAGGGGAAGTTTGGAACTCAAGGTCAAGGGTTTCAAGAGAAGAGGCTTCAAGAAATCAAGCTTGGGACTAAGTAATGAGTTTTGATGATGTTGACATTCTTGTCGATAGATTGCCTTGTTCTTGATTCTTGTAACTTTTTGGGAAGTAAGAAACTAAAAGGGGAGGTGATGTCAAAATTCTGGAACAATATGGAAAGCTTGATTTAAAATTAAATCATGAATTAAGGAAGTGGTTAGAGTTAGAATTATGGTAGTTTAAGGAATAAAATGATGAAAAATCATTCTCTCTTATAATTTCGGTCAGAACAGGGCACAAAGAAGGGCTTGAAAGTTGATGATTTCAATGCTTCCAATGAGTTTAAATGAAAAATTGTGTAGGATACAAGTCAGAAACCAAGTTTGGAAGTATTAATTCAACACCAAAGTGGAATTTTGTTGTAATAGCCCCTTATTATGCCACTGTGTTGAGTAATTGAAGCGGAAGGGGATTCCATTTGATTCATTTGAGTTTTAAAATGGAATCTACATGCAAAATTATGGTGGGAGAAGCATACTAGATTAATTTTTAAGCCTACGGAGTTGAAAATGCAAAGTTGAGGTCCAAGTGACAAGAAAGAATAGTTTTAAGTTAGGAGATTTGGCAATGCCATTAATTTGTTGCTAAGTTGAATAGTAAAGCATAACTTAATTGCTTGAATGATAATTGTTTGCTAGGTTATGTGCCTCCAAATGAAGAGCATGAGCAAAGTGCAAAGGTAAGTGGAAGGAGAATGATCATTCCATGGCAATATTGGGTCATGAGTAATAAAATATATAATAATTCCCATGAGTTGTGTAATTTGATTATGAGGCTTTGGAATGTATGTTTGATATGTAATGAGGCATTACAAGGGGTTATATGCCCTGAGGTACTATGTTTTTATGAAGTATGTTCTTGACGGATTTGGCTTATATCATTTACACTTACCGTCCGCTGCACGGCACCGTTTTTTTTTTTCTCTCAATACACACACACATGGTTCCTCTAAAAAAAAGAATTTAGGGCACTACCGAGTAGTAAAAATATAATTCGGATCTTGAATGGTACATCGAAAAAAAGTCTTCATGGTTTTAAAAAAAAATTGGGGATCTCGAAAAAATATTTCAAGTACTAGCAGGTAGTAAAAGGATACTGACTGGTATCGAAAAAATTATTGATGGTCTTAAAAAATTATTTTATGATCTTGAAAAAATATTTCAGGTATAGAATGCTACTAAAAATATAGTTTAGAATATTTTTTTCAAGATCCTAAAATAATTTTTTAAGACTATAAATAAATTTTTTGTACCAAATCAAGTATACTTTTAATATCCGCCAATACCTGAAATATTTTTTTGAGATCCCCAAAAAAAAATTTAAGATCATGAAGAATTTTTTCAGTGTCATTCAGTATTCTGAATTATATTTTTAGTACCCAGCAGTGCCTTAAATTCTTTTTTTTTTAAAAAAAAAAAAAAAAAAAAAAAAAAGGAACCATGTGTGTGTTTTGAGGGGAAAAAACAAAAAAAGGGTGCCATATGAAGTGCAGCGGATGGTGAGTGTAAAGGATATAAGCCAAATCCGTTCTTGACTGTCCTACTTAGGTTGCCTTCAGAGCATTATTACTATTTGGTTTAATAACGAATAGTATGAGTGTACAATGCTCATGAGCTTTTGTAAACAAAAAGTAAGCACATAGAGGTTTACGAAAAGGCCTAAATCAGGTCAATTGGATGTACATGCTGTGACTTATGTATTTTATAATTTAAGGCTTTACAAGAAATAGAGCAAGTTTAAAAAACGAATGAACAGTATTAATATCATCATGATCAAGCTAGAATGGACATCAAGAGCATTCCCAAAAAAAAAAAGCTCATACAAGTTTTCTAAATTTAGTTATGAATAGTAATCCATAGATAAATAAGCAACAATTTATGAGCTTTTAATTATTGACTTGCCAGAACTACAACTCTTCCAAAGGCTTAGTAAAGTTTTCAAATTGGCGGGTGTGAACTAATCACACTCGACCCAACATATCACTTGTTGTGAACTTATTAGCAAGTTATGGTTCTTTACCAACACACAACGGTAAACACGAAGACATTAGAATGGAATTAAGCACATTATTCATTATCTTAAAGGTACAATGAATATGAGGTTGTTCTACTAAACTATATCCAAGTATGAACTTGTTGGCTATGCAAATGCTTAGTTTTTGTCTCATTCCCTTGACGATAAATCACAAATAGTATATTTATTCACAAGTGCATGTACAACTATTTCATAGTGATCTATGACATAAACTATATCAACCACATCATCTAACTAAGTAAAAATTCTACCAATGCATAAAACAAGTTAAGAATGTGTTTGGTTAAGATCAACATTACATCACATACGAAACACTTGTGGTTTATCTTATAGTAAAATAACCCCAACAATCCTATATAAGGATAATACTGCATGTATCGCCCAACTAAAGGAAGGGTACATCAAGGGAGGTAGAACGAAGCATATTTCACTAAAATTCTTCTTCACTCGTGACCTTCAAAACAATCATGAAATAGATATCCAACAAATTCGTTCCAATGAAAATCTAGTATATTTATTCACCAAATCTCTTTCAGATGCAATCTATGAAAAGCTTGTCCATGACATTAGTCTTCACAGACTAAGAGATCTCTAATGACATTGTCAAGAGGGGAGTCAATACACACTATACCATTTTTCCCTTATATGGGTTTTGTCTCATTGGACTTTCCTAAAAAGTTTTTTAATGAGGAAGTACTAGACAGTGTATCAATGAATGATGTAGTCTTTTCTTGGGCTAGGATTTAGTCCAACTAGGTTTTTCCTAGTTAAAGTTTTTTATGAGACAGATTCATACATAATTGACATCCAAGAAGAAATGTTATGAATACAATATTTATGTGGATGTGCATATATCTATTATCTAATATCTCTAGTATCTTACGGTTATCTTTATTGTCATTAAATATGTTCATAATATATATAGATTCTACTGAAATTGTAATCCTAAGCCTATAAATAGAAGACATGTATTATGTATTAGACACTTTGTCCTGTTGGAGAGAGAATAAACAATCAAATGGTGTGGGCAATTTAATAATTATATATTTCTGAATATTTCAACTAAAAATGTTAGTATTTTGATTTTAAATTTTTTTTTTCATGATGTCAAAAATTGAACTAAAATGTCAAAAGGTAGTTTCTTAAAAAAAAAAAGAATAAGTACTGGGTATATTTTTTATTTTATTTTTTTGATATAAAAAAAGTTTAGGAGAGGTTCGACATCGCCCCCCATCAAGCGCAAGACTACGGCATATGACTTACGGGACTTACGAGATCGCCTACCAAAGAAGTCCCGCCGACGCGATGAGGGATCGAGCCACGACCCAAGGCTAATCCCGGATCCCTTACCATCTAGGCCAACTCACATTGGTTGTACTGGGTATATATATACACACAAGGGGAAGGAATCTAAAAAACAACTACCACGCATTACAAAATCCCATCAACAGCAGTAAAATAAAAGTCCCGATGCATGGGAGGGCAAGAGCATGCTTGCTTTGCAAGGATTATTTGGATTTCTAACCATTAACAAAATTTAGTATTTAAATTTCTTGTAGAAATATTTTTAATGATGCTTGTAATTGAACTAAAATGGTATAAGAAATTTTGTTTTAAGAAAATAATTATTTGGTGTCAATATTTACTATTTTTATAATTTTGACTAAGGTATAATTCAATTCATTAATTTTAATTTAATGCAACTCAATTTGTTTTTATAGTTTCATCCATTTAAAATATTGATCTCTAAATTTTTAAAAATAAAATTATAAAATCTAAATTTATTTTTTTAAACTGAAGTACTAATGTCATAAATAGTTGTTACGATAAGAATCATCAAGTTGTAGAAAATGAAAGTTAGGAACTGAGTTTTAAACAAATTAAAACTATAGGCATTAAATTGTATAGAGTTAAAGTTTAAGTAACTTTTTTTTTTTGGGCAAAAGTTTGAGTAACTTAGAATCAAACTAGAAGGCAAAAGCATAGGAACCAAATCACTAATTTTTTTTCAGTCCAAAAAGAATCATAAACTTTTTTTCATAAAAACAAAGAATTCAATGATTTTAGCAAAATGAGAAGGAAACCCTTATTTTTAATTGTAAAAAATTATAGGAACAGACTTATAAAATTAAAGTTCAAATTCCAATTAAAATTATAGAAACCAAATCAGTAATTTTCTTTTTTGAATGACAAAAGGAAACCTCAATATAGAATATCCTCTCTCAGCATCTAAAAAAAAAAAAAAAAACATCTATAATCCGCGCCAACTCTGGAAAAGACTGGGAAAACATGAAATCATTAATTTTACTTGTAAAAACAAAAGAACTATGGGATTTTAGCGCATTTGTTGTGATTAACGAAACCCCTTTATCCTCTAACCCGAGATTATACCCTTTATCAAATAAAAAAGGGCCATCCGTATTTTTGAAACCCTTAGGTATGTGGGTTCACATTAGGTGCACATCCTTATGTGCACCTTATGTACTTGTCCCTCTATTAGATAATAGAGGGATGAGCACATTTTTTTTATTTTTTTTTATTTTTTTATATAATATATTTATTTAGATTTAAATTATATATGTCTTTCTGTAATTTTTTACACCCAATATCTCAAATTAATTAATTTGAGTCTTTGCATTCAGAAATGTTTCTCCGTAATACCAAGTATCCAGAAATTAATTAATTTGAGATGAAATTCAAAAAACATTCCGAAGTTAAAGATATAATTTAAATCTAAATAAATATAATATATAAAAAAATTAAAAAATGTCTCATCCCTCTAATTAGAGGGATGAGCATGTAAGAAGACATAAGGTGAGAAGCACCTTATGTGCTCCCTAGGTGAGGGGAGGGGAGAGGGAAAAAAAATGAGGGAGAGGAAAAATTTATGGACCCCACTATACTAAATTTTGATACAATTTTTTCCTCCCCTCATTTTTTTTTTCTCTTCCCTCCACTCAAATCAAACAAACCCTTATACATAATGTAAAACTAGTTTAGGGAGCCACACCTTTTAAAGTAACTCGCCTTCAGTATGGTTGGAACAGGTTTCTTCTTCTTCTTTTTCTTGGTTGATCTCTATATTATTCAGAAATACCGCAAAAGTTGAAACGCAAATTGAACTTTGAAAATACAGATCAATTAGACACCTACTGGCTTTGGTATATATAAATCTATTTTGTCAAACTTACAGCAGCGGATGTGAAACTTTACAATTTCAAGTTTTATAAACCTCAGATCTCGCAACAATAATCAGCTTTCCTTTGTGTTCCAACGCACATCAAGAATAAGAGACTACTTTTGTTTTGAACTTTTTCAAGAAACAAATGCTTCACAAAAATGGAGGACAACTATAAAATCTGAAGGTTTTCAAAGAAAGATGATGAAATTGTGAAATCAAATAGGAAATACGACCTCAACTGAATAAGAAAATACAAGAAAGCAGTTGAACTCACCGAAAATAAAATCACAAGCAATAACTAATCCTTTTTTTTTTTTCAAGAAATGAGCAGGAACAACCTCAACTCAACTAAACAAGAAATTACAAAACAGTTTTTTTGAACAACTTTTTTTCGGATTTTTCTTCGTGAAATAAATATCACAAAGCCAGAAAAGTTAAAAATGATAAAAACAGAGAACTGCCAGCAAAAAATGCATAAGGAGCAGATTCAGGATTATTTTTAAAATTTTCTTGAGATATGGGAGAGAAAAAGAAAACAGCAATCTGGACACAAAAGCAACAGAAAGCACCGAAAAGATGCTGCAGAACAAGTTGAGGGATGAAGAAATCATAAAGAAAGAGCTAGTGATCAATGTGAATAGTGAAACTATGAAAGAAGACTTAAGTATCAGCGAAAGTTGCAAAAGCAGAAAATTCAGCAGACTGTTTTTTTTTTTTTTTTTTTTCGGGCTTTGGGTAGAGAAGAGAAAGGAAAAAGGAAATTAGAAAGTGGAAATTAATAACACGGAAGAAAGCAAAAGGAGAAAGCAGGAGATTGATGGAACTATTGAAGAAAAAGAAGAAGCAGATCTGAAGCTTTGTAAGGAGTAGTATTCACTGTATTTCTAAAGGGTAACTCCATAAAGTCTGTGATATAGAGGAAGCCAAGTCAATGCCTTAGTAGACACTCTGGTTCAGTTTTTAAAAAAAAAATAGCATTCACTGTATTTTTTAGTATTAATCAATAACTTAAAATATATTTTTTCAAGATTATAAAGTATTTTCTCCAGTACCACCAGTCAGTATAATGAAACATTCTTTTAGTACCAGTTAATAACCTGAAATATTTTTTCAATATCATGAAGTATTTTTTCTATACCAATCTACGCATGATATATTTTTTTAGTATCAATAAGTAGTGAGGTAGCTAGGAGCATATAACATGCAATCAAAATGAGACTTTGCAAGCATCTTCCTTTATAATGTAAGCCTTCTTCAAGTTGCCAGGGACACAAGTTACTCACTCACCTTAAACATTAGATAGGCAAGGCAACTGAACCAACGGTTGTAAATTTGAAGTTCCGTTCAAATTTAGATTTCAAAATTGCAATATTGAGAGAGCCGCTACACATATGCGAGGGGAGGGGAAAAAGTTTTTTTTTAAAAAAAAAAAAGGGAAAATACTAATAACCCAAAGTTATTACCATTATAAAACAGGCTTTTAGGCATGATCCTTCTAAACCAAAGTTTGTCGTCAAGAGTGAGCCCATTTTTGACCCCATGTCATTTTTGTTTTAGATATTACAACTATTATATTTATTCATTTTTATCTAGTTAGTTTTTTTATGCAAGTAATTTCACATTTATAATTAATTATAATATTTCAATATAATTTGATTATTTCATGAGAGATGTTTTTTATTATTTCTCATTCCTAGAAACATTGTGTAATTTCCCTAGGCCCTAGCTAGATAACTTTTGGGGATTGAGGATTTCAACACTAACTCAACAGAGATGCTTGGCTTTATTTTGTAAGTCTCCTTTTTTGCAGGAGAGACATGTGACATATGGAGTAGTGGACGTGGGGTAAAATTTAAAGGGTCCTTTTTGGTGTAAAAATCTCAAAAAGCGCTTCAACTCGATAATATATGAAAAGCGCAAGGCGCTTTTCGGGTATTTTGAAATCTTGGGGGATTTGTTAATGGAAATTTGATATAGTTGTTACAGATTAAGATCGATATAGTTGTTAATAAGGGCTGATTTAGTTGTTAAAAAATTGTTGTTAATGGGATCGATATAGTTGTTAACTAACAACTATATCGCCCAAATTAACAACTCCCCAAGATTTCGAAAATACCTGAAAAGGCCCTAAAACCTTTTCAGGTATTGTCAGAGTTTGATGGTCTTTTTTAGGATTTTTACACGCCCTCAAAAAGATTTTCCCAAATTTAAAAGGCCGATAACGTTAAAGTACTTTTTTATTTCTCATTGTTCAGACTTCTCAGACGTGATGGTACACTTGTGCTTATCCTGATCTCTAAAGCTATTACCTGCGCGTGGGAGGACTTTGAATTTTCTCCTCATGCGAATTATTAAAGAGGTTAAAACTTAAAAAAATAAAGAAATATTGAATGAAATCAACATATCTCTTGATACAAATCCACCCTAGCCGATTGCTGGGGTCACAGAAATCAAATTCGAAAAACAGGCTCTTCATTTATTTTATTTTATTTTATTTTAAGTCATGTCTTTGGAGTTTGATACTGATACAAATAAAGAAAAACAAACCGAAATACCTACTGGAAAGAAACATGACAGAATAAAATGACTAAGCGAAATCCACGTAGAAAGTAATAAACCAGCTACCACCAATTAGGATGAGGAGAGAAGTATCATTAGCACCAATCCCAGCCTCCTGACCTCGAATGTTAGAAGTGAAATTAAATAAGATATTAGTTGGGAAACACACTCAATAGGACACAATCAATAATGACATAACAAGAAACGTTTTTATAAAAACTATTACGAATCTGGTTAAACGCATTATTGTTCTTGTAAATCTCAAAATTTTGTTAAATGGCACAAATTGTGAGCGAATCCTGTTGAATGTTTTTTCCATCAAAAAATGTTTTTGTGAAAATCATTATAAATCATGTCAAACTCATTATTGCTCTTGTTAATCTCATTACGAATATTGTCTAATGTGTTTTGCTTTAATTTCATAAAAAAAAAGTCTCCGTTAGGATATATAGAGTTTAATGTGTTTTGGTTTGATTTCGTTTTCCCTCCCCCACCTCATTTGTTTTAGGCCAGACTTTTCCACATGGCTCTTTGAATAAATGCATACATTTTTTAGGTTGCCCTACCTTCACGATGATGCCATTTGTTCTGTCACTGTGGACAAGGAAAAATTATATTTAAATATCATTTAAATTTACAAAACTTTAAAATATCTATTAAATTTGTTAACAACTTAAAGCATCAAGGACCATATGAGATTTTTAAATTCAGGTGAATTTACCATTTTCCCGTTAGTTTTGAAATAATTTTTAAAAAAGAAAAAGAAAAAGAAAAATGACACTCATTGAAGAGCTACATCGGCCGGTTGCTGAACGACTGAATACTAGAAATCCTACAACCGCCAACGCCTGGACGCTGGCCACCGGCGGCTTGAGATCCAGCGATGTTATGTTTTTGATAGGGTTGAATCAATTGTTTTTTTTTTTAAAAAAAAAAAAAAAGATCATTGAAAGTGAAGAAAAGTGGGGTTCGAACCCACCCCACCTTCATAGTAAAGTGACCCAACCACTGGGCCACTTGATTCCTTTAATATATATATATATATATATATATATATATATATATATATATATATGCATTAACAAATATATATATTCTTTTTAAAGTTTTATCCATCAACAAACACTCTTTTAAATATCATTGCGAAACTAGTAAATATCATTGAAGAATTGATAATTGTTATTGAAATATTTGTTATAATTGCACCCTTTTTTTTTTTCATCAGACACCCATACTTCAAGCTGATGAGGTTTTAGGGTTCCTTTTCTGCTCTAACTCGTTTTTTTTTTTTCAAACAAACTGAATCCATCCCTGATCAAGTAATACATAAAAATCCATATCACCCAACTTTCTTGTTCATCCACCACCAAAACACACCTAAACTTGTGGAGGTTTACCAAAGAAAAAATAATTTTCTGAGCAAACTTATTTGTTTTGAATAAAAATAGATATCAGTATTATATAGATTGATGTCATAATGTGATATGGTCCCACACTGTTCAATTATTCATTATTGTCGTACATCTCTCTTTTTTTGGTGAAGAAAAATATAAATAACACGGTTGAATTGGTGTCCCACATCTCTTGTTTTTATTTGTTTTATAATGAAAGGACCCTCCGCGAGAATAACATGGTCCCACGGTTGAATTATTGTCCTAACTCCTTTTTCTCTTCATAAAATAAAAGTCTCCGTTAGGATATATAGAGTTTAATGTGTTTTGCTTTGATTTCGTTTTCCCTCCCCCACCTCATTTGTTTTAGGCCAGACTTTTCCACACGGCTCTTTGAATAAATGCATGACATTTCTGAGGTTGCCCTACCTTCACGTTGATGCCCTTTGTTCTGTCACTGTGGACAAGGAGAAATTATAATTAAATATCATTTAAATTTACAAAACTTCAAAATGTCTATTAAAGTTGTTAAAACACTTAAAGGTACCAAAGACCATATTGAGATTTTTAAATTCGGGTGAATTTACCCTTAGTTTTTAAATAAATTTAAAAAAGAACAAAAAAATGACCCTCATCAGAGAGCTACATCGGCCGGTTGCGAAGGACCGACTACCGGACAGGCCGCAACCGCCGACGCCTAAGCGCCGGCCACCGACGGCTTGAGATCCAGCGATGTTTTTTTGGGTAGAGTTGAATCAATTTTTTTAAAATAAAAATAAAAGTCATTGAAATTGAAGAAGGTGGGGTTCGAACCCACCCCACCTTCATGAGGGGAAGTGACCCAACCACTGGGTCACTTGATTCCTTTAATATATATATATATATGTGTGTGTGTGTGTGTGTTAACACACATATATATATTCTTTTTAACATTTTATCCATCAACAAACACTCTTCTAAATACCATTGCAAAACTAGTAAATATCGTTGAAGAATTGGTAATTGTTATTGAAAGATTTGTTATGATTGCACTTTTTTTTTTGTTTCATCAGACACACATGTGGTAAACCTGAAGATCGAACTGGTTATTACCATTGCAAAACTTGTAAATGCTATTGAAGAATTGATATTTGTCATTGAAAGATTTATTATAATTGCACTTTTTTTTGTTTCATCAGACACACATGTGGTAATCCTTAAGAACGAACTGGTTAATACCATTGCGAAACTAGTAAATTCCATTGAAGAATTGATAATTTCCATTGAAGGATTTGTTATAATGGCACTTTTTTGTTGCTTCATCATACACACATGTGGTAAACCTAAAAAACGAATTGGTAAATACCATTGTAAAACTAGTAAATGTCATTGAAGAATTGGTAATTGCCATTGAAAAATTTGTTATGCATTATGTTTGTAAATCAAGAATGTAATGATCAATGAACAATATGAGATTAATTGAAAAAAAAAATATTTATAACAAATTTTTCAATGGCAATTACCAATTTTTCAATGACATTTACTAGTTTTGCAATGGTATTTACCAATTCATTCTTCAGGTTTACCACATGTGTGTCTGATGAAATAAAAAAAAGTGCAATTATAACAAATTTTTCAATGACAATTACTAATTCTTTAATTTCATTTTCTAGTTTCGTAATGGTATTTACCAATTTGTTTTTTAGATTTACCACGTGTGTCTGATGAAACAATAAAAAAAAGTGCAATTATAACATATCTTTCAATGGTAATTACCAATTTTTCAATAACATTTACAAATTTCGCAATGGTATTTACCAGTTCGTTCTTCGGTTTACCACATGTGTGTCGATGAAAAACAACAAAAAAGTGCAATTATAACAAATCTTTCAATGGCAATTACCAATTTTTCAATAGCATTTACTAGTTTCGCAATAGTATTTACAAGAGTGTTTGTTGATGGAAAAAATGTTAAGAATAATATATATATTTGTTAATACATATATATATATGCTAAAGGAATCAAGTGGCCTAGACCATGAAGGTGGGGTGGGTTTGAACCCTACCTTCCTCACTTTCAATGAATCTTTTTTTAAAAGAAAAAAAAAATCAACCCCACCCAAAAAAAAAAAAGAAACCATCACTGGATTCAAGTCGCCGACGGCTGGAGCCCAGGCATCGACGGTTGCAGGCCGTCCGGTGGTCGGGCCTCCGGTGGCCTGCCGCAATGGCCCTCTGGCGAGGGTCTTTTTTAAAAAAAGAAAATTTGTTTTAAAACTAAGGACAAAATGGTACATTCACCTGAATTTAAAAATCCCAATATTGTCCTTAATACCTTTAAGTCCTTTAACAAATTTAACAGACATTTAGAAGTTTTGTAAATTTAAATGGTATTTAAATTTAATTTTCCAATGCAATCCTAATTACCAAGGAATTGAAAGAAGGAGCCCAGAGTTCCCCATTTATGTCTTTATTTTACAGTTTACACATCTAATTCCATGGCATCAACTCTCCTTCATGAAATATGCAGATTTTTTTTAGATGATATAGGAGGTGAATATCATATAAATTTATGCCATAATGTCATATGGTTACAGGCGGTTCAATTATTTAGTATTGTCCTACATCTCTCTTGTTTTTTGGTTGAATTATTGTTTAACATCTCTTCATTAAATGAAAGTCTCGTGAAAAGAGGGTTAAGGTGTAAAAATGTATATATTTTTTATCCTAAAGAGTGCCCAACATTAAATTTTATTTAGGTATAAAAAAGCACACTTTCTACAAATTAGATCAAAAATACTTTTTCACCGTTAAGCTTTTTTTACTGACTGGACGATGACATGGCTTTCAAAGATACAAAAATACATATGTGGTTTAGCAAAAAGAATGTCTGACACCAAGTTCTTTTTTTAATTTAATAATTTTATTTCAATTAAAATAAAATTATTATTTCTCTAGGTATAATTCTTGGAGGCCAAATTTTTTGTGAATTCATAAGTAATTTATTTCAATCCACACCCAACTCTCTTCTTCATCCTCTTCCTAGTAACCAATAGGTGGATGTTCATCCAGGGAAAAAAAAATTCTGAGCAAACTTATTTATTGTGAGTAAAAATTGATATTAGTGGTATATAGATTTATGTCCATAATGTCATATGGTCCCACACGATTCAATTATTTATTGTTGTCCTACATGTCTCTTTTTTCTTTGCAATATGAAAAGGGATTCAATTATTGTCCAACATCTCTTCATAAAATAAAAGTCTCCATGAATATATATATAGAGAGAGAGAGAGAGAGAGAGAGTTAAATATCTCTTGTTTTTATTTGTTTTATAATGAAAGGACCCTCCGCGAGGATAACATGGTCCCAACTCCTTTGTCTCTTCATAAAATAAAAGTCTTCGTTAGAATATATAGAGTTTAATGTGTTTTGCTTTGATTTCGTTTTCCCTACCCCACCTTATTTGTTTTAGGCCAGACTTTTGATTATTATCTTTTTATGTTAAGTTGAAGTTTTCTTTTCTTTTATTGTTTATATTCTTTTATTTTTTAATGCATTTAAAACTTTCTTTAAAAAAAAAATTCAGGGCAGCTGTGCACTCACGAACATTAAATCCTGACTCCATCACTGCATGCATGCATGCATACATACATACATACATACCTACCTACCTACCTACCTACCTACCTACATATGTATATACAAATATATATATGTATATATATGCGCGCACACACACACAGATAGATAGATATATATATATATATATATATATATATATCTGTACATATATACAGCAATGTGTGTGTACATGCAAGTCACTTGTACCCCATTCTTATATACCAAGAAATGCATTAAATTGATAAAATTTTATACATTTTCCTTTAATTAAAATTTTTATCTCTCTCTACTTTACAAATGATTTTTATACCTCTCACTTCTCTTTTCTTTTTTCAACAAAAATTAAATAGAGGTAAAATTGAAAAAATATCATTAATTACTTTACAAATAACTTTATATTTAAAACCAAACTTTCCGCTGAAGAGTTATTTACAAATAGGTATAAAGTTTTTGACCAAAAAAAAATACAAATAGGTATAAAGTGGTAGTTAGCATTTTCATGACAATGAGGACTCATACCCAAAATTTTTTTTTTTAAAAAAAGGTCAAGCCAAACGGAGTAGACATGGGAAAGGAATCCTAATTACTAAAGAATTGAAGGAATTTAACAAAGGAGCCCCGAGGCTTTTCGTTTATGTCTCTAAAACATGAAGTATGAGATTAAGAAAAAGGGTTATGCAGTTAATTCCAGCTATGTTTTGCATCATTTTTTTTTTTGTTAATAAGGGACTGATCAAGTATGATCGGGATATTACAAACGAGACGAGCCTCGTCGCGATACCTACAACATCCTCTCGAAAAGATTCATAGATCCCATCTGGGTTCAGTAATGATTCATAGATCTCATCCGTTGATTCATGGATTACAAAGTGGATCCACCTTCGACTTCTTTGGATGCCCCAAGTTCTTCCCGAGCACCACTATCGCATCCTTAGATATATGCGTACCTAAGGGTTTCCTACGGACTTTCATACTCTTCCTTGTAGAATTTTGGAGTCGATGCCATGTGGAGGTTTTCGCGAAGCCACCCGATGAGGTGCTTGATTCTCCTTTCCTTTCGTCGGCCTTCAAACCCGGTGGTACAGATAGTACTTGATTGGGGCTATTATCTTGCTTAGGTCCACCCACATCCATCAAGGAATCCGTTGCCGTTGTAACCTAACCACCGTATGCTTAGAGCTATCCAAAGTCGATGTTACCACAATGGGTATAAGGGCCGAGCTCTTTAGCAAGTCCATGGGAAGATCACCTTTTAACAAGGGTCTGTCATAGTTCTTAGGAGAGGGCCCAATCATACAATCCATATCAGCAGCCTCCTTTAGGTTGGAAGGGGCCTCAGTGGGCTTGAGGGAGACTTCCTTCAACTCCTTCTTGCTATATTCCTGGACTGGGCGGGCCTTTCCACTCTTTAATTTATGTGGGCTTCGTTCACACGGCCCACTACTCCTACATGTATCCTTTCCCACAGTTCCTGTCTCCTGATTATTTAAGGAATACCTATGATTTCGTGCCTGTTGACCAATTCTAGTCACATCCCCATCCAGTCGCTCCTCATGCGCCACAGTTTCTGCTATATCCTCGCATTCAAACAATACATTATAGCGAGATCCCTGTTTAAAATCCAATCCCGCTAATTTCGCTACCTTCCCCCGATTCTGTTTGTGTCCTTTTCTGGGATACTGTACCTGCATCCACGAACCATACGGAGAGGATGGCTCCTCCGTCATAGTGCCGCCGTTAGCCACCGGGCTATTTTGGACGTCGTCGACTTGGATGGGTGCATGAGGGGACTCCCTTGGTTCCCAAACCTCTGTCGTATTGCCCTGCAGATCCAGCCCCTTACATTTCTCCTTCGTATGTCCAAACTTTCCGCACCTAAAGCATATAGTCGGCAGCCCCTCATACTCAACTCGATATGCCTTGCCATCAACTTTAATACAGGGTATCAGCGGCTGCAATAGGTCGATGAGTACAGCAATCCTAGCATACTTTCCTCTTCCCTTCGATTCCGTCATGTAGTCAATTTTGACCACCTCCCCTAGCAGCATACCAATCGCCCTTAGAGTGCTTTTATGGTAGTACCGGAAGGAAAGTCCCGGAATTCGTAACCACGTAACCACCTTAGACACCACAGATGACATAGGGTCGAAGTCCAGAGTCCATGGTTGCACAGTGAGATAGGCTCCAAAGATCATCCAAGGACCCCCCATTAAGGCCTTAGTATAGTCTTCCGTCTTCTCAAAGGTAGCGAAGTAGAAGTTCCCTTCCATGGCGACTAAGTGGTAGGAACCCTTTGGCTGCCACAGGGTCTGGGTTCTCGTTAGAAGGTCCTGGTAAGAAATAAACCGACCAAGCAGCTTGATGATTAAAGTGCGTTCCATGCCTCGGACCAATATATCACGTACTTCCTTGGTGAAGTCTATGGAGGGGATGCCTTTCTCCCTACAGATCTGAAAGTCATCATCGGTGATAACAACCTCCCCCCCAAATCTATTGGCTTTCCCTTCACTATCCAGATTCAAAAGTTTGTTCCGATATGAGATACCATGCACAGATCCCTTTTCCGCCATTACCACATCCTCTTCAACAGAGCTTCCAAAATTTCCTGCTCCCTCCTCTCCCGGACGTATGCGGACCTTCTTCGTTGATCGGAGACATTCCTCCGCAAGCGGCGGGGGAAAGTCTTTCTCGCTCTCTTTTTCACTCTCTGTCATCTGATTATTCTTAAGAATCTAGAGAGAAGGCAGAGCTTCTCTCTCCCATTTTTGCATCATTTTGAGAAGCAAGAAATTCATTGAAGTGCCAAAGTAATGTTTGGTTTAATTTTTGTACAAATGAGGGACAAATGACCCAACCACTGGGTCACTTGATTCCTTTAATATATATATATATATATATATATATATACGCATTAACAAATATATATATTCTTTTTAAAGTTTTATCCATCAACAAACACTCTTTTAAATATCATTGCGAAACTAGTAAATATCATTGAAGAATTAATAATTGTTATTGAAATATTTGTTATAATTGCACTTTTTTTTTTCCATCAGACGCCCATACTTCAAGCTGATGAGGTTTTAGGGTTCCTTTTCTGCTCTAACTCGTTTTTTTTTTCAAACAAACTGAATCCATCCCTGATCAAGTAATACATAAAAATCCATATCACCCAACTTTCTTGTTCATCCACCACCAAAACACACCTAAACTTGTGGAGGTTTACCAAAGAAAAAATAATTTTCTGAGCAAACTTATTTGTTTTGAATAAAAATAGATATCAGTATTATATAGATTGATGTCATAATGTGATATGGTCCCACACTGTTCAATTATTCATTATTGTCGTACATCTCTCTCTTTTTTTGGTGAAGAAAAATATAAATAACACGGTTGAATTGGTGTCCCACATCTCTTGTTTTTATTTGTTTTATAATGAAAGGACCCTCCGCGAGGATAACATGGTCCCACGGTTGAATTATTGTCCTAACTCCTTTTTCTCTTCATAAAATAAAAGTCTCCGTTAGGATATATAGAGTTTAATGTGTTTTGCTTTGATTTCGTTTTCCCTCCCCCACCTCATTTGTTTTAGGCCAGACTTTTCCACACGGCTCTTTGAATAAATGCATGACATTTCTGAGGTTGCCCTACCTTCACGTTGATGCCCTTTGTTCTGTCACTGTGGACAAGGAGAAATTATAATTAAATATCATTTAAATTTACAAAACTTCAAAATGTCTATTAAAGTTGTTAAAACACTTAAAGGTACCAAAGATCATATTAAGATTTTCAAATTCGGGTGAATTTACCCTTAGTGTTTAAATAAATTTAAAAAAGAACAAAAAAATGACCCTCATCAGAGAGCTACATCGGCCGGTTGCGAAGGACCGACTACCGGACAGGCTGCAACCGCCGACGCCTAAGCGCCGGCCACCGACGGCTTGAGATCCAGCGATGTTTTTTTTGGGTAGAGTTGAATCAATTTTTTTAAAATAAAAATAAAAGTCATTGAAATTGAAGAAGGTGGGGTTCGAACCCACCCCACCTTCATGAGGGCGAAGTGACCCAACCACTGGGTCACTTGATTCCTTTAATATATATATATATATGTGTGTGTGTGTGTGTGTGTGTGTGTGTGTGTTAACACACATATATATATTCTTTTTAACATTTTATCCATCAACAAACACTCTTCTAAATACCATTGCAAAACTAGTAAATATCGTTGAAGAATTGGTAATTGTTATTGAAAGATTTGTTATGATTGCACGGCTTTTTTTTTTGTTTCATCAGACACACACGTGTGGTAAACTGAAGATCGAACTGGTTATTACCATTGCGAAACTTGTAAATGTAATTGAAGAATTGGTAATTGCCATTGAAGGATTTGTTATAATTGCACTTTTTTTGTTGTTTCTTCATACACACATGTGGTAAACCTAAAAAACGAATTGGTAAAAACCATTGCAAAACTAATAAATGTCATTGAAGAATTGGTAATTGCCATTGAAAAATTTGTTATGCATTATGTTTGTAAATCACGAATGTAATGTTCAATGAACGATATGAGATTAATTGAAAAAAAAATTATAACAAATTTTTTAATGGCAATTACCAATTTTTCAATGACATTTACTAGTTTTGCAATAATATTTACCAATTCGTTCTTCGGGTTTACCACATGTGTGTCTAATGAAATAAAAAAAAAAAGTCACAATTATAACAAATTTTTTGACAATTACTAATTCTTTAATGTCATTTTCTAGTTTCGTAATGGTATTTACCAATTTTTTTTTAGGTTTAACACGTGTGTCTAATGAAAAAAAAAAGTGTAATTATAACATATCTTTCAATGGAGGAGACATGGGAAAGGAATCCTAATTACTAAAGAATTGAAGGAATTTAACAAAGGAGCCCCGAGGCTTTTCGTTTATGTCTCTAAAACATGAAGTATGAGATTAAGAAAAAGGGTTATGCAGTTAATTCCAGCTATGTTTTGCATCATTTTGAGAAGCAAGAAATTCATTGAAGTGCCAAATTGATGTTTGGTTTAATTTTTGTACAAATTGACTGTAATACCCTAAAAATCGTATTTATGATAAATATTATATTTCAATAAATAAATACCTATTGGAGATATGTGAATATGTGGTCTCAAAACTAGTGTAATGATTACCTTATTTTCTAAGGTAATTTCTATTGAAATTAGGGTGAATAAAGAGCTAAAAATCCCTAAATGATTGTAGGGTCATAAATGGCTGAATATATTATGATAAATCCTAAGAAAGCAATGAAATATTTATTAAAAATTTGAGAATATGTTGTCTCTAATTTAAGTAATTTTTGGGATTAATTTCCTTGGAAAATATTGAGGCAAGATTTAATATTATTTTGGGGATCATAATTGACCCCATGATTTTTAATATTTTACATGGAACATAAAATGCCAATGTCAGTAAAATAGTTGTGAGATAATAATTAATCTCAATTAAGAAAATTATCAACAATTAGTAAGTGATTAATTAAGTAATTAATGGCTAATTGGTTAAGCTTGAATAAGAGAATATTCAAGGTAAATTATGTAAAACCCTTTAATTAAATGTTTATGACTAAGATTAGCATAAATTATACTTTCTAATTAATTAGAAAAGATTAAGAAAAATGTATGAAATTAAGTATATGAAAACCCTAAATCCTAAAAGATTGCTAATCATAGGATTAAGGCCCTAATTAAGCATTTTAATTAAATTAGACAAATTAATCAATGGTTAGTGGTTACGATGTGATCTAATAAAGCAAGATCAAGGGCTACAAGAATTTCTAACAATTTTAAATGCCTAAATCCATGTAATTGAGTAAGGACCAATGGGATAATTTTGTGAATTAAAATATAAAGTAAATTAATTAAAGAAAGGGCAGATAGTGAAAATGAAAACCTATAGAAAACAAGACTGTTGTGACAAACCATGAATTAGGTTTCTTAGGTCAAGACATATTATAAACCGGTGAATTTTTATCCGAAATTGGTGCTACCTAAGTCATTTAAAGAATCGGCAAGCGTTTATCCGAAAATCTTCAGCAGACTACGGAATACTCGTAACGGGATCAAAAATTTAGTTAACCCAGATATTTCCAAAGAGGAAGAGTAGACCTTCAGCGCTGTGTTGCTGCATTTTTGAGATTAGTGAAGATTACGCGATTAGAACACCGAACACTTTAACTTTATCTGACAAGATCAAAAAGAAGGTGACATCATGGTGATGTAGGAAACTTCTTCTAAAAGGAGGATCAAGGGTCAAGAAGAAAACTTGCCACAAAAACAAGATCCGACGGTTGATATTCGATATGATAAAGCATGAATAGTGTCTCAACTTTGCCTATAAATAGAAGGCACTTCTCTTCACAATTTCCACAACAAAATTTCAAATAGAGAGAAGTTTTAGAGAGAAGGAAGAGCTCTGAGAAAGTTGTAGCAAAGCCCTGGGTAAGTTTTTCGGTCATAAGCCTTAAGCTTTGGTAGTTCTTTCAGTAGTTATAGTAGGAATGTTGTTTTGATATTTAATCTTCTAATATATTGTAGATATCATGTTTTTGGGTTAAATATGATATATATTTCGAAAAATATGTTGGGGAAAGAGTTATGGCAAAATTTTGGAAGATTAGAGTCAAAATAGCGAAGCTCCTGGCGAAATTTCCGCCGATTAGAGTCGGGGCAAAATGGTAATTTGCACCTAAAATGCCCGTTATGATGTTAGACTTTGATAAATATGATATTATCCTTATAGGATATCCGTAATCACGTACTTCACCGTCATACCATTTGTTGTCGCCGTGCGTCTGTTGTTTTTAAATCAAAAGTACCGTTTTTCAGTCAAATGTACCGTTTTCCGTCAACGAAGGTACGTTCGCGTCGTAACACTAACTCGATGGTTATTGTATGCATATATGTATTTTCCTCCGTCATGCGTTGTATTTCCTCTGTTGTGCCTTAACCTTACATATGATTGTATTGTTATTCCGTCCATATCCGATTATGTATAATGTCTTTGTGCCTTAACCTTACATATGATCGTATTGTTATTGCCGTCCATATCGATTATGTACAATGTCCGTTGTGCCTTAACCTTACATCCGATTGTATTGTTATTTCCATATATATCGATTATGTATACCCTACTTTGAACGTAGTAAGTGTCGTCAAAATTCCATGAATATCTCGTAGTACTTATATGATGTATGTAAACATGAGATTAACCGATTCTTGGGGTCGGTGCATTGACCTCGCTCTTAACATAGCGTCGAGAACCGAGGAGAAAGGAGAAAAGGCCGCACGAGAGACTGGGTTGAAGGCACAGACCCTACCGAAGACTTCTTCGTTTATATAGTTACACTGACGTTAGACGTCCGAAAACAATGTCCTGTTATTGTAAAACGCCAGACTTACGGCATTTGAGATAAATGTATCAGTTACTCAATCGCTCCGATGCTCTACTCTGATGAGAAAATAAAAAAATTATACTGCTTTTGAAAATGGGATGTTACATTAACTTGGGCAGAAACTTTATTTCAAATGTAACCTTTTAAAACTAACTTTTTAATATATAATTGTGATAAGAGTAAAGTACTTTGACACATTTTTGTTTTGATTTAATTACAGATAATTCCCATCTATTTTGAAAATATATATTTCAATTTAAACCATTAATATAAAACAAGAATATTGTAATATAAAATATTCAAATTATAGGCCAAGTTAAATGGCATGCCAAGGCTGGATGGATATGGATAGAAATACAATGTAACTCATGAGTTGGGTATAGAGAAAGGTCTTGTTTTCACAAGGTGACGAATGAATGTTTGAATCATTCATGTTGGAAGAAGCGTCCACGTTTAGTCTTCAATAATACCCGAATAGGATTATTTCCAATAGAAGGATACATATCTTTAAAAAAAAAAAAAAAAGTTAAATACTACCTATTGTTAAATACAATATAAGAGTTAGTTAAATATTATATTTGATTCAAAATAAAAGATCTCAACCTATTTTTTGGTATAAAAAATTATTTTATTTTCTATATTTATTGTTTTTTTCGCAAACTAATTAACACAACTTATAAATTTATTAAAATTTAATTTTTTTATACACCTATATTGTAATTTAAAGTTATACAAAAATATTTCATAGAGGTCAAGTTTATTTAAATTAACCAATTTATTTTATTTCCTTGATTTTTTTTAAAGAGGTGTTTATTAAGGGTAAATTACTATTACAACAACAAGATAAGGACTAGACGTGTTATTTTTAATAGTTATTTTTTTTTTGTTGCTCAAGGATTTTTAATAGTTCTTTTGGCTTAGACACATTTCTATGCTTTTTTGTAATCATATACACACTACAAAAAAATTGATATTTTGTACAAGTCAAAATTGCGTATTTATAGCAGTTTTTGACCGCTTATAAGCTAACCGCTACAAAATATATTGTTGTAAGATGTTTAGTAGCGGTTTTCTAAAACCACTATGTATTGGTATTAAATGATTAATTTAAGTTAGATAAGTATAAATATTATGTATGTATAATAGTGAAAATGTGTAGATAATAAGGACTTATTAATTATACTGTTCATTAAATGATATTTGATTGTGGAAAGAATGTTGATAATGATAGAGTGAATGTTGAAGAAATGTCCTTAAAAACTAATTAGTATTAGTATTATAAGAAGGAAAAACATAAAGCATTGAAATCAGAGATTTTTTTTAAATTACCATATTTTGATGAGCTTTTCAAAGACTTAACCTCTTCGAAAACCTTTATAAATGAGAGAAAATGAGAGGGAGGGTGACAAGAAATGAATGAGTGTGTGAAATGAAGTGTGGTGAGGTATTTATAAGGATATACATAACTTTTGTAGTGATTGATGCGATGGATTTTGTAGTGACTTTTATTTATAGCAGTTGCTGTAATAGTTTTTGTAGCAGTTTTACGTTTGTAAAAGTTTTTGTTTGTTTTGTAGCGGTTTATAACCACTACAAAAATCCATTGGTATTTTTAAAAAAATAAATAAACTTCAAAATTTCACATTTTCTAATGGTTTATCTACTAAAACCGCTACAAACTTCATGATCATTGGCAGATTTTGAAATATTGAAATTTTAAAACTACACACTTTGTAGCGGTTTATCTACTAAAACCGTTACAAACTTCATGACTATTAGTGGGATATGAAATATTTAAATTTCAATATTACACACTTTGAAGGAGTTTCTAGACAAAAACTGCTACAAGTTTATGTATGAACATGTTTTTTTTTTTTTTTGTTGATAAAATGAACATGTTTTTGTTTAAAAAAACACTTTATAGCGGTTTCTTTCTAGAAATCGCTAAAACATATTGTCATTTTTTTAAAAAAAAAATTTATTTGACGGCATAGACTTCACATTTATATTTATAGTGGTATAACAAATACTGTTATAAGTATAACACTCCGAGCTACAAATGAAGAAGAAATAAAGAAAATATCTATCAATGCTAATCAACTTTGACTTTGCGGATCTGGCTTATATCCTTTACAATTAGTGTCCGATGTCGTCCTCTGCATCGAAGCTACACCGTTTTGCGCAAAAACTGAAGCTGTGGTCCTTTTAAAAAAAATTAGGGTATTGATTTGCATTTAAAAATATACTTTAGGATCGAATGGTATTGATTAAAAAATACTTCATAATCTTAAAAACTTATTTTAAGATCTTGTAAAAATTATTTTATGATGCTAAAAAATATTTCAAGTATTGACTATTACTAAAAAGATATTTGATGATACTGACTGGTATTGAAAAAAAAATACTTCATGATGTTAAAAAAATATTTTAAGGTACTAAATGTTACTTCAAGATACTGACTGGTATTGAAAGAATATTTCATAATCTTGAAAAATTATTTTAGAAAGATTGATGATAGTAAAAATATACTTCAAAGATATTTTGCAAGATCTTAAATAAGTTTTAAGATCATGAAGTATTTTTTTTAGATTGCTCAATATCTTAAAATATATTTTTAGTACAAGTCAATACTTTGATTTTTTTTTTTTTAATGGGACCACAGCTTCAGTTTTTGCGCAAAACCGCACAGCTTTGATGCAAAGGACTACAACGGACACTAATTGCAAAAGATATAAGCCAGATCCCATTTATAGCCTTCATGCCTAAAAACTGCTACAAAATAACTTCTATGATAAAGATATATTTATATACAAAATCGAACTTCTATGATAAAGATATATTTATAATTTATAAAATTTATAATTTTGTAGCAGTTTTTATGCAAAAAGGCTATAAATGTGTGGATTTTTTTTTATATTTTGTAGTCATTATATATATATATATATATATATATATATATATATATATAAATCTGCTGCAAATTAACCATCACTAATGGTGCATTACAAGGCACCAAACTGACACCAGGTTTGTGATAATTTGTGTAAAAGAACTGTCAAAAGTTGGTATCATATTTTGTAGCGATTAGTTTTTTATAACCGCTATAAATGTCATTCATGAACTAACGTGCCACTTGGTGTGAGTGATACTGGTGCAAATATGTAATGATTTTGGTATAAATCACTACAAATTAACCTCTGTAAATTGCTTTTCTTTTTTTTAGTGACAGGGTTAGGCCTTGTGCTCTCATCGAGTTTGGTTTGACTATACAATATGCATGCATTATCTTGAAAAAAAGCAGCCAATGAGCTAATGGGAAGAGAATTCTCTCCTCATCATTTTTCTCATTTTCTCTCATTAGTTCATCTGGGCCATTGATTTGGAAGGTGAGAGAAAGGTTAAAGTGGTATTGTGATTGATTGGATGAATAAAATTTAGAGATGATGAGAGATAGTGAGAAAGGGATAATGAGAGAAACCTAACCCCCTAAAATGTAATATTTATTTATATTAATTTGTATCAGGTGCATTACAAGTCTAAGTAAAGTTTATGTTTTAATTGCCGGAAAATTGGATTTTAAATTCGTTAGATTAGCTGTAATCCATGGACGAAGGTGACCGCATAACTTTTAAGTTCAATTTTGAACAAATTTATTTGTTTTGAGTAAAACTTGATATTAGTATTATATAGATTTATGTCATAATTCATATGATCACGGTTCAATTATTTATTATTGTCCTACAGGCTGCATCTCTCTCTCTCTTTTTTTTTTTTGGTGAAAAAGAATATAAAAATATGAAACACGGTTCGATTATTGTCCAACAACTTTTTATTCTATGAAAGTTTCTGTAAAAATATTTAGAATTAAATGTCTATTGTTTTTAGGCTTTTTAACTCTTTTATCCTTAATTAATTAATTAATAACCAAAATGTCCTGGTGTGAAACTATATCACCATTCTGCCCTTGTGTAAAACTATATCACATTTTTGCTCTGTTTAATCGATTATAACCCGATATGTATGATTAAATAGTGCCAATTTATTTTTATGTTGATGTAATCGATTGTTTACAAGATCTTATCGATTACACCACATCAGATTTTTTTTAAAAACCCATTTGGGGCAAATTATTTGAATTTACTGTTTTTCGCTTTAATATTTTAATTTTTTTTGTAACAACTTTCCTTTTATCTCTCCTTATATTTGGCATCTTTTTTTTGTCGATCTTTTAATTATGTCTTTGTTTTATCCTCTACCTTTTGAATTACATATTTTAATTTTTTTGAAACTAACCATCATTCTCCCTCTTTATATATGAACTATTTTTTGAATAAATATAAGTGATTTACAAAATATTAAAACATAAAATTAAATATTAAGAGGATGCGTTTAATATTTGAAATCAATTAGGGGAGACGTCAAAATTTATTTATTCAAAAAATAGTACATATATAAAGAGGGAGAATGATGGTTAGTTTAAAAATAAAATAAAATATGTAATTCAAAAGGTAGAGGATAAAATAAATATATAATTAAAATATTGACAAAAAAAGATATCAGATATAGGAAGAGATAAAAAGAAAGTTGTTACAAAATATTTTAAAATATTAAAGTAAAAAACAGTAAATTCAAATGTGTTTTAAAGATAAAAACATTAAAAAAAACAGTAAATTCGAATGATTTTCCTCAAATGGGTTTTTAAAAAAATGAATCTAGCGTGATGTAATCGACTAAGATCTTTGTAATTTAATTGATTATATCACAGGAAAACATTAAAAAAAAATCGGATTGTAATTAATTAAATAAGGACATAAGGTGATATAATTTCACACAGAGATATTTTAATTATTAATTAATTAATTAAAATCAAAAGGATAAAAAAACCCTTATTTTTATATTTTTTCAATGAAAGGACCCTTCTCGAGGACTACAAGATCCCACACGGTTCGATTATTGTCCTAACCCCTATGTCTCTTCATAAAATAAAAGTTTTCGTTAAAATATATAAAGTTAAAGGGAAAATTCTAAATAAATACCATTTGAATTTGCAAAATCCCGTAAGTCTGTCGAATTTGTAAAAAACTAAAAGCGTACCAAGGACCTATGAGGGATATGCAAATTCGGGTGAAATTACCTTTTCGCTTACTTTTAAATAGATCAAAAAAAAAAATATAAATACCCCCACCGGAGGGCCACCGCCGGCCGGCGGTCACCGGCCACCGGTGGGGGTGTGGGGGGGTTTTTTTTTTTTTAAAAAAAAAACAAAACAATTCATTGAAAGTGTCCCACCCCCACACAGGCAAGTAACCAAGAAAGCCCAACCCTTCTATATATATATATATATTAACAAATATATATATTCTTCTTAACATTTTTTCAATTGTATTTTACCATTCCACAAACAAAAATTACCATTCCACATATGAGAATTTACCATTCCACAAATGAGAATTACCACTTTTTCTACAGGGTGCCCTTTTTTTACTCTTTGATGCATGTTTTGTAAAACCAAAAAAGTTGCACTATTATCATTCCACAAATGAAAATTATCATTCCATATATGAGAATTTACCATTCCACAAATGAGAATTACCACTTTTTCTACAGGGTGCCCTTTTTTTACTCTTTGATGCAGGTGTTGTAAAACCAAAAAAATTGCATTATTACCATTCCACAAATGAGAATTACCACTTTTTCTACAGGGTGCCCTTTTTTTTACTCTTTGATGAATATTTTGTAAAACCAAAAAAATTGTACTATTACCATTCCACAAACGAAAATTATCATTCCACATATGAGAATTTACCATTCCACATATGAGAATTACCACTTTTTCTACATGGTGCCCTTTTTTTACTCTTTGATGCATGTTTTATAAAACCAAAAAAATTGTACTATTACCATTCCACAAACGAAAATTACCATTCCACATATGAGAATTTACCATTGCACTATTACCCCTTTTTTACAAAACATGCATCAAAGAGTAAAAAAAGGGAACCCTGTAGAAAAAGTGGTAATTCTCATATGTGGAATGGTAAATTATCATATGTGAAATGGTAATTTTCGTTTGTGAAATGGTAATAGTGCAATTTTTTTGGTTTTACAAAACATGCATCAAAGAGTAAAAAAAAGGAACCTTACAGAAAATGTGGTAATTCTCATTTGTGGAATGCTAAATACTCATATGTGGAATGATAATTTTCGTTTGTGGAATGGTAAAATACAATTGAAAAAAATGTTAAGAAGAATATATATATTTGTTAATGTATATGGGCTACTTGGTTCCTGTGTGGGGGGTTCGAACCTCACCCCCACACTTTCAATGAATTGGTTTGTTTTTTTAAAAACACCCCACCCCCCAAAAAAAAAAACCGGCCGGCGGCCCTCCGGTGGGGGCATTTATATTTTTTTGATTTATTTAAAAGTAAAAAAAAAATGTAATTTCATCCGAATTTGATATCCTCATGGGTTATTGTGATTTTCAGTTTTTTTTTACAAATTCAACAGACTTCTAGGGGTTTTACAAATTCAAATGGTATTTATTTAGAATTTTTCCAAAGTTAAATGTCTTTTGCTTTGATTTGTTTATCCCTCCCCACCTCATTTATTTTAGGCCTGACCCTTTTACACGGCTCTTTAAATAAATATTGATGATGCCTAGTCCATCATCATGCCTGACCAAAAAAAAAAAAAGTCCATCATCATAGAAATTAACGTGTTCAAAATTCAAATTCTTTAATAATATTTATCAACAAAGAAAAAGACAAATAAAAGGAAAGGGTTGTACAGCCATTGCTTTTCGCAGAAGGTCCCACAGTGACTGACAAGGCTGTCAAGAGCTAAAATGTTGTACAAGACAGAGATGTTTGTTAAATAATCAAGGGTTAAGGTATAAATGATCAATACGAGAAATACTCAACATAAAAAATAAAAAAGTTTTAAGTGAACTATAACTACTAAAAATATAATTAAAAGGTATTATATTTGGTCCTAATTATAGAAACATTGTATAGTACAAATTACATTATAAAAGTGTTCCTATAATTAGGACCGGAAGGAGTATAAAGTATCAAAATACCGTTAGAACTAAAGTAACGGTCGTTACTTTTCAGTGTAGATCATTAACAAAATGTTATACTTAAACCTAAGACAAATAAGTTTTTAAATGACCAAAAGTATCAATCAACAATTAAAAATAGGCAACCAAAGACAATGACGTTAAAATCAAGCTAACGGCCGTTTGATGCAAATTGAACGTTGTGCAGTTGGCTAATAAGAGTGTTAAGATGATATAGATCTAGTTCTTCGCACAGATTTATCCCTTAACCTTAGATCTATACTTTTGACATGCGACTCAAGAACCTCTGTCTCTTTTTCGTCCTCTTCTCCTTCCACTTCTAGCAAGGGAACAAGAAACAGAGGGGCATTCCAAGTGGGTTGAAAGCGAACTTTATATCCTTTGCTCGATCAATATTTATCAACACTGACTTGTTCCTTATTCTTCATAGCCTTTCATCGGTGAATTTCAAGTAGAACGGGTTTTCTTCTTTGGATTTCTATTGTCTCATGTCGTGGCTTTCTATGATTTGTTTGTGTTGAAAATTCAGCCATTAAACTCCATTGAAGATTAGCCCAAACAGCCGTTAGCTTGATTTAACGTCATTGTGCTAGTTACCTATTTTCAGTTGTTGATTGTGCTATTTAGCTATTTTTAATTGTTTATTGGTACTTTTGGTCTGTTCAAAACTTAATCTTTTTTTTAAACGACCATTATTTTAGTTCTAACAACATTGTGATATTTTATATTTTTTAAATGTTTTTTGGTAGTTATAGTCTACTTAAATCTTTTTTTTGTGATGAGTGCTCCTGGTGTAACACTTTATTGACTAATCTGCATTTTAACCCAATAATCAATATTTGTTAATTTAACAGTCTTGATAATTTTCAACTATTTTTTTAAATGACATGTTTTCTAAACTATTCGGTATTAGTTGATTTCACCGTTTGTAATCCTTTTATTATTAAAAACTTGTGAGTTATCCCTTAAATTAAATTTTAACAATTTCCCTTTCAAGTTAGAAACTTTCTTTTGTCTCAAGACAGGACAATAATTAAGGCTGCAGTAAAGAGGACATATGGACCAGCATCAGTGGCTGGCCTCTGTCTCATCTCTTTAAATCTGATTTTGGTTCGTGACTATCCTGTACGTTGTCAGCAAGGAATCCAAAGAAGATGTGCCGCCCTAGAAGCAATTACTTCCTCATTCATATCATTTTGATAAGAAAGTTCATAGGAGACGATGTGCCCATTTATCTCTTAAATTAAATTTTAATATTTTCCCTTTCAATTTTTTTTTTTTTATAAAAAAATTTTAGGAGGAAGGGGTTGCCACCACCCACGATCTAAAAAAAGGCCAAGGTCAATTTTTTTCTTCCTAGGTGATCTGGGATGTTAGGCAGGTCAATGGGTTGTCTATTACCCCTCGGTGTTTCGCAGGCGTTCGGGAGTTAGAATACCTCCTCCAACACCTCGATAACCAACTCTAAAATCAAACCTCCTCCCTTTATTAAGAGTATCGACCGTTTTACACTTAAAAAGTTAAAATCAAGAATGAGAAACTTTCCCCTATCTCAAGACATGACAATAAGGCTGCAGTAAAGGATATATGTACCGGCATCAATGTCTGGCCTCTAATAGGATTCTTTCTTAAGATATCTATACTTAACAATTTTTTTTTTTTTTTTTTAAAAAACAATGTTAAATACTACCTATTGTTAAATATTCTTTCTTATTCTTATTTCAAGAAACAATTCATATAAATCAATAAAAACAGTTAAAATCAATTAAGTTGTCTTAAAATTTAAATTTCTTTTAATATTATCTATATTAATTGCACTAAACTTTATTATTATAATGATTATTACTCTCACCTATTACCCTTATTAATTATGAGCATATATGAAAAAAAATAATTAATACACTTTAGGAACAAGTAAGTATTTTATAAAAAAAGAATAAATATAATTGCTAGTTGGTGCCTTATAATAATATTCAGAGGGAGTACAATATAAGAATTAGTTAAATATTTTATTTAATTTAAAATATAAGATCTCAATCTATTTTATTTTTTTTATAAAAAATATATTTTATTTTCTATATTTATTATTTTTCGCACCCTAATTAGCCCAACTTATAAATTTATTTAAAATCTAAATTTTTTTTATACACCTATATTATAATTTAAAGTTATACAAGAATATTTCAGAGGTTAAATTTGTTTAAATTAACCAATTTATTTTATTTTTTAAAACTAGTTACCTATCTTTCATATTAACAACCAAATGTTGTAAATAATATGTAGCGGACGTACATAATTATTTCTCCTGAAGCAATGCTTTTATTTTTTATTTTTGTAATTAAAACATGAATGTCATTACTACTCAAAATACATTAACCAAAAAAACAAAAAAATCTAAGTATTTGCAGCGCAACAACTCTTTTCATTCATTCCCTTAACTTAAAGAGGTGTTTATTAAGGGCAAATTACTGTGACAACAACATGATAAAGACTAGACATGTTAATTTTTCTTTAATGGTTCATTTGGCATATTTAGACACATTTTTTTGTCTCTGTGCAAATCACATGCACATGGTTAGACCTTGTTTTCCCCATTGGCTTTGGTTTTCCTACACACTCGGCGTGCACGCGTATTTTCATGTCACACATATGAAATGGTAGGGACCGCACGTATATATATATAATTAACATTATATATATACGCGGCCCCATCATATCACTCGTGTGTGTGTAGGGATCTTCTTCTTCTTGCTTAAATACGGTAAATTTAAACCCTATATTTATATATATATATATATTTGACCAAAAAAATGCAATATTTATTTATATTGATTTGTATAAGGCGCATTACAAGTCTAAGTAAAGTTTATGTTTTAATTGCCCGACAAATTGAATTTTAAATTCAGTAGATTTTGCTGTAATCTATGGAAGAAGGTGACCGCTCAGTTTTTAAGTTCAATTTGGGGGGACTTCCTAGGGAATAATTAACACCGTAGGATCCCTTCGTGATTTTATACTACTGATTCAAATTATAGTAATATTTTGAGTAAAATACTCTTACCATTCTCCTATTTTCGCTTTAATTATACAAATCTCCCTTCTATTTTGAAAATCCATAAACCTCTTTTAAAATTAAGTCACAATACTACGATCACCCTCTTGTTTGCCTTAATTACACGCGTACATCCCATCTATTTTGAAAACCCATAAAAACCTCCCGTAAAATTAAAATTTATACACAAACCTCCCTTATATTTTAAGATTCTATTTCCATCCACCCAAACCGTTAGTTAATTGTTAAGTTTGACTTTTCAACCTTTTTTTATACCAAAATGTCCTCTTCAGTATTAGAATTATTTACGTATATAAAACCAAATTTATACAACCAAAAATGTATTCTAGATTTTCTAACTTTCTAATTTGTTAAAAAATTTATTAGTTTTGATCTTATAAATTAATTTTGACTTAAAAATATAAATTAAACACATATATTTTTATCAAATATAATAAACTATATAAGTTTGAGATTTCATGTGTCATTTAAATTTATAATTTAATAATTTTTCACAAATATTTATAGACACATTTGATCAAGCACATGTTTATTTAAAAACTTATTTGAATATTCAACATTATGTTATATTTACATTAACCAATGCTAAAATAATCAAAGAGATAACTATTTGTAAAGATAAAAAACTCTTAAATTATTTAAAACAATATTAGTCAAAATATAAAAGTAAAACTAGGGATTAAGTACAATATTAAGGGTAAAATAATATATAAATTTCATTTTTATATAAACTTTAATTAAAAAATACTATATTTTTGGAATGAGTTAATTATTTGGATTTAATTAAGTGTATATTTTTAAAATAGAGGGGAGGTTTGTGTAATAGAGAAGAAAACAGGAGGGTGGTGAGTATTTTACTTATATAAGGAAGGTTTTGAATATACATTTTAATTTAAGGGAGGTTTATGAGTTTTCAAAATAGAGGGAGATTTGTATAATTAAGGTAAAATATGAGGATGGTCGGAGTATTTTAGCCTAATATTTTTATAGTGTAATTTATACTAAAAAGAAAAAAGTTCCAATATAATTTAGAGGACGGGAGGTAGTATATTATTTGAGGATAAAAAAAGAAAGAAACATCTTCCACTAGCTTTTGAAATCAAATAAATAGAGCCAACCTAAACTAATTTATCTCCCCTGCGGTGCAATTCTGCGAGCATTTTCGCAGTTTTCAGAAATATCAGTCATTCAGAAAGAGATCATATGGGTGCATCACTTGTAGGTGGAGCTTTTCTCTCTGGTGCCTTCAACGTGCTTTTCGACAGGTTGACGCCTGGAGTGATAGACGCGATCAACTCCATCGTAGGAAAACCGCTTGATGCCAAGCTGCTTCGGCGTTTGAAGCCATCCTTGACGGCTGCAAAAGTTGTTCTAATTGATGCTGAACTCAAACAATTCAACTATCCTGTGTTGAAAGATTGGCTTGATGAACTCGTACATGCTGTCTATGAACTGGAGGACTTGGTGGATGAAGTTGTCACCAGAGTTGCCGCTCAAAAAGAGGTGCGTGATTCCTCCTTGGATTCTCTTGATTTGCGTGATACAAGCATGGCAGATAAGTTAGAAGAAATAACTGCTACAATTGAATATATTGTGGGAAAAAAAGACGTTCTTAATTTGGAAAAGATTAGTGGAAGAGAAACTTTGTCATGGAGGCCTCCAGTTACATCTCGTGTGGGAGCCTCTAAAGTGTATGGAAGGGAGAAAGAAAAAGAAGATATAATTCAGTATTTGTTGAATGGTGAGGGTGGTAAGTTGTCTGTAATCCCCATTGTGGGCATGGGTGGGGTTGGGAAGACCACCTTAGTTAATTTAGTTTATAATGATGAAGTTGTGAAGCGAGAGTTTGATTTCAAAGCATGGGTTTGTGTCTCTGAAACATTTGATCTTTTAAAAATAGCACAAACTATAATAAAATCTGTTAGTCCTGATTTTGTCTGCGATAATATGGATTTAAACCTTCTTCAACTTCATTTGGCGAAAAAGTTAGAAGGAAAAAGGTTTTTAGCTGTTCTTGACGATGTCTGGAGTGACAAATTCACTGATTGGGATGCTTTGAAGAATTTCCTTCCCAATGAAATGGAAAAATGTAAAATTCTTGTTACAACTCGTCTAGAGCGTGTTGGTTTGATAGTTAAAACTATCTCATCATTTTATCCTCTAAAGGTCTTGTCCGAGGAAGATTGTTTGTCAATTTTTGCTGAGCATGCTTTTCATTTGCAAGATTCATCAATTAGAAGAGATGTTGCTAACAAGTGTAAAGGTTTGCCTTTAGCTGCAAAAGTACTTGGGGGACTCTTTAGATCAAATCCTGATTTTGAAGAGTGGAATAGTATTTTAAAAGATGTCATGTGGGATTCATTGGACAATGAGATCATTCCAGCTTTAAGAGTCAGTTATTATTATCTCCCTCCTCATTTAAAACAATGCTTTGCTTATTGTTCTTTATTTCCGGAGGATTACCAATTTGATAAGACTGAAATAGTCTTGATGTGGATGGCAGAAGGTTTTTTGCAGCCATCAAAGGGGAACTCAACTTTAGAAGAAGTTGGTTATAGCTATATCGTTGATTTGACTTCAAGATCATTCTTTCAACCCTTACTTGAAAAGGAGCCCATTGATCCTGTGAAAAGTAAAACAACATTTGATGAGTGTTTTGTCGTGCATGACCTAATTCATGAGTTAGCAACTCATGTTGCTGGAGACTTCTACTTTAGAGTAGGGAAGAGTGGAGACAAAATTGGCAATAAGACTCACCATTTGTCTTGCAACTTTCAAAAGTATCCATGTTTAAACCCTAAGGTTTTTCAAATATTAAAAGGCTTACGAACATTTATAGGATTGAATTTTTCCCATATCTCCAAATCTATTGAAAATGCTTTTTCTGATAATATATTATCAGAACCGAAGTACTTGCGAACGCTGTCGCTTCGGAATTTGTCTGCATTAAAGAGAGTTCCTGAGTCAATTGGGAAATTCATCCATTTGCGTTATTTGAATCTATCTCGCACATCGATAAAATGTTTGCCTGATTCAATTTGTAAGTTATATAACTTACAAACATTGGAGTTGCGTGGTTGTATTCTCGAGAGTCTACCAAGTGAGATTCAAGTTCTTGTTAATCTTCAATATTTGGATCTTTCCAGTTCAAAGATTGCAAGTTTGCCCAACTCATTGTGCAAATTATACAATCTACAAACATTGAAGTTGCGTCATTGTCATCATCTTGAGATGCTGCCAAGTGATATGTGGGATCTTGTAAACTTGCGACATCTTGATATAAGTGGCACCCCTTTGAAAGAAATGCCAAGGGGATTGGGTAGCCTAAAAGATTTACAATTTTTGAGTGACTTCATTGTTGGCAAAGAGAAAGAGACTGGGATTGGGGAATTGGGAGGAATTTCTCATTTAAAGCGTATGATTCATATTAGAAAATTAGAGAATGTCAAGAATGGAAATGAAGCCTATGATGCAAGAATGATGATGAAGAAGCACATCAAAGATCTAACATTATCATGGTCATATGATAGTGTCGCGGAAGAGTCAACAACCGAGAGAGATATTTTGGCCAACCTTGAACCTTGTTGTGATTTAGAAAAATTGAAAATTGAATGTTATAGGGGCACAATATTTCCAGATTGGTTGGGAAGATCTTCCTATCACAACATGACTTGGCTGCAATTGTATAATTGTGTTTATTGTCACACTCTTCCTGCCCTTGGGCAGCTCCCCGCTCTAAAGGAGTTATATATTGTGGAATTAAAACATGTTGTAAGCATTGATGATGAGTTGTTGAAGGGCAATAGTCGTGCTTTTCTATCCCTTGAAATTCTATGGTTTTCAGGTATGACTTCCTGGAAACATTGGCTGCATTCCACTGACGTGGAAACTTTTCCTAAACTCCAACAACTCATAATATCAAATTGTGAAAAGTTAACTACAAAGTTACCTTACCAGTTGCTTTCTTTAGAAACTCTGAAGATTAGAGATTGTCCATTGTTGTCTTCTTGTATTCCAAGGTGTCACCAACTTCAAAATTTAGAGACAGATGGAAGTGTAGAAGAGGTATGGCAAGAGCATGAGTTGCCTCCTTCCCTTTGCAAGCTGCAGATTACAGGATGTCGGATGTTGGAATCAATGTTGCAGGCACTCTCTGAACATTCATGTCTCCAACAATTAACTATCAGGCGTTGCTCCAATGTGTCAATTCCAACGATTCATTTGCCCCCGTCATTGAAACATTTGAACATAAGCAGCTGTGAAGTTGATGTTGAGATGAGTTCAACTAATACACTACAAAATCTCCAATCTATTTCTATTGAAGAATGTAATTTTGTGAAGTTCACGTCAAATAACAGGGAATGTCTTCTCCCAAATTTAAGAAAGCTCTTTATAAAGAGTTACTTGCAAGAGAATATAGCATTTCCAGAAGGGATCCTTGTGCCAAGTTTGAGGGAACTTCGTATTGAAAACTGCAACAAGCTATTATGCCGTCAAGCAGAGTGGCACCTCCTAAGTAGTATCACTTACCTTTGTATTTGTTTTTCACATCCTAATATTTCCCATCAAAATGGTAGTTATCTCGAGTGTTTCTCAGAGGAATGTTTCCTTCCTCCCGCTCTTACCACCTTGGCACTTGAAGGCTATGACTACATGGAAACATTGAATTGCACAGGACTTCGGCATCTAACCTCTCTGCAGCGTCTACAAATCAAGTATTGTGACAAGTTGGAGAATTTGTCAGGGGAAAAGTTACCTGCTTCTTTAAGAGAGCTTTGCATTTGGCAGTGCCCTTTGCTCGAAGAAAAATGCCGCAACAAGGATGAACAACTTCTGTGCAAAATACCCGAGATCGCACGCATCTATCTATTCGAGTTATAAGATACAATTATCCACCAGGTACTAATGTTGTCCACACTGTTTTTCCCAAGTATTACATTTTATGCTAGTTCATAAATGCATTCAGAGTCAATTATGCTTCCATATAAATGTTTCATGATGTTAATTATTACTTAAATTGTTGGAATCACTTATTAGATCTATCGGTTATCCTTTTTGTAATTTATATGATATTAACAAAATTATTTGCTTTGCTGTGCTTCAGGGATTCTCTCACTCTCACACACACACAACCTACTTTGGCTATTTTTCTTACCTTGTTTCTTCGTTTCCTTTTTTCCCCCATAAATTTAACGAGTCCATATATCAATTAAAAAACAATTTAATTGACTGTTTACATAATTAAGAAAACTGTATGATTATTATCCTTAGAGATATTCAAACAATTCTTGTTCCAGAAATTATTATGCACCAATCATCATTTAATTTTAATTAACTAAAGAGGTCGTAAGTATTTCTTTTTTGGATTGAAAGTGCGATTTTGTTTTTAATCTGAACTGAATGTACTTATTGATTATTTAGATGTATGTTGACAAAAATAATTATATTTATGAGTTCAAATGATGAAAATGAATGATAATTCTGACTTCTTTTTTGTATTACTTGTCTTTATTATAAATATTTGATTACAGAATGAAGAATTTTGATAAACAAGTGATGTGGTTCAAAGCATTAATTCATTACATTAGCTACTCTTGTTACTTTTCCTACACTGAAACATAAACGATTTAACACATTTACATAGCCCATTGTTATATTTACATTCTCATTTCTTCAAAGATTAGTGAAGTAATCCGGTTGGTGATCAAAATTATGCAGAGATGCAGATTCCACGAAGCTCATATCAATTGCTCCTGTAAGACATGCTTCAAAAAGTTTTGTTTCTCCAACAGGTGTTTTTTGGCTCATACATTATTCACTCATGTAATGAGGAATCATTCGCAACAGGTCATCATGAAGGTACACTTCTATACAAGTTTCTCTTTGTATAACCAAATGACATTTCCCTTTTCTTTAAACAAAATAAAAAATAATCTTATCTGTGAGTTTTTTTTTATCATGTGGTTGTTGCAGGTAGAGTAAGCAACACGGAGCTTCTTCTTCACAAGGTGCAATTAATGCTCTAATTAAGGTCGTTCATATATTATTATTCTAAAGAGGTTTGAACTGAACCAAAAGCCTTTGATTTCTTCCTTCTCTTGTTTAATTAATCTACCCTATATCTGCTCTTATTGTTATTAACTTAGCAAGTTACTTGAAGATAAAGGATTGTCATTTCTTTTCTTTTTTATCCCAATATCCTTGTGCCATCTCTGGACTTACTTTCCTTTCAAATGCTTAAAATGCAGCATCAGCAAGAAGGATACAAAAATTCTCTGATTTTCTGGAAGTGCTCTTTATGTTACTCTCGTGCATTACTTTTTCTCCTTTTCAAAGATACATTGGTGAAAGTGTGAGAGATACATCTGAATATGTTGGTTCTCTTTGTTGTAAGTGTAAATGTGAGGCTGAATTGTGTATATAATGTATAGTGAATACTCATGACTTATAAAATTCTCAAGCTTTATGCTTAGGGAGAGATGTAGGATTCAATTATTGGATCCGAACCTCTATATTCGTTGTGTCATCATTTTATTTTTAATTGTTTTTTTAAATGCATAAAATATTTTTGAAAAGTAATTATATATTACTCTTTTAATCAAACAAAAGCTTGTTTTCATATGATAGATATTATGAACTCATTTGTAACAGAAATTTCAAGTGCTCTATTTTTCTTCCATTCTTTGGATCTTGTGCAATTTATTTTCTTGGATCCAAGTATTGCGAATATTCATTCTTAGTGCAACAGATACTCACTGCAAAATCATAGTGTAGAAAGAGATGTTCCATTGATTGACTTTCACGTGTACACTTGTTGCCTTCTGGGGGTCCACCTGCATGTGATTGTTTCCAGCCTAAGAACAACATACTACTACCATCATTTTTGAAAATTTTCAAATAAATATTTCCAGATTATTTCCAGTCTTCTGTGACGCACAATGAGTAATAACATGATGCTGGTAATTAATTCAAAACAAATAGGACTTTGTTTTCTAATTAATGACAGTATATCAAGACTCTTCTAATTAATTATCTCTGGAAAACCAATGGGATTTTGTCTTGTTTCTCGTGGACGGCATTTCATTGCATTATTAATATTTGAAAGTTTAGGGGCATAAAGTTAATTTAGTTTCAGAGTTTTGGTGCTATATGTTGTACTGATCGGACATCAATATATTGTATGATGCTTTGTTCGTACGCAAGTGCACGGTCGTCGGCTCGTCGCGCCTAGTAATAAAGTGATAAGTAAAGATCGTTCCTACGGATATCTAAATAAACGAATTGGTCAAGGAAGAGAATTATGAATTCAATTAATTTGAGTTAAGACAAAGTTTTGATATGAAATGAGAATCTTGGAAACTATTGCTAAAATTAGAAATTAATAAAAGCAAATGATTCTTAAACTTTAAGGATGAAATAATTATTTCTCCCCTTTATATTCCATAAAATTTGATTAATTTCCTCTCAAATAATATTTTAATGAATATATATGTATTATTCTAAGGTTAAAAAACATTTGATAAAGCTCACTCAAGTCAAAATCAAGTTTCTTTTTTCATTAAAATGCATAATCTTTTGCTATAATTATTGAAAATCAACTTTAAGCAACAACCTTAATGTGACAATGCAAGGTTAGTAAATATATCTCTATTTTACCAACAAACTATCTAGTTATCAAATAAACTTCAAGTCAAGCATGATTTTAATCAAATTCTACACCTAGATTAGCTCTCTCAAATCACATCCAATTAAATAAATCAGTTTAAATGGTGGCCAAACAGTTAGAAGCATTAAGCAAAGGAAATACATGTATATCATTGGCTATCAAAAGAGAGGAATATTCAAGTTTGAATCCATACAAAAGTTTAAAATAATCATAGAATGAAAGGTTTAGCTATTCATATTCAAAAATAGCTACAAATGCACCAAATATCTATAGCCATATTAGAAAAATGGAAAAGAAAGGGAAGTGAATAAGCAAAACCAAGGGAAATGAGCTTGAATCCCTTCAAATCTTCAATCTCCACTTGAATCTCTTTCAAGAACGCCAAATCTTAACAAAGAGAAGCTCCCAAATCGCCTTAGAAATGAAGAATGATGTTGTTATTCATGAATTTCAGTATTTTAAGCCTTAGAATCAATTCTAACCTCAAAACTTACAACTTTATTTACTTAGTTGCAACCAAAAGAGATATTTGCTACAGCCAAACACTTTTTGTCTTGTTTCTAGTTGAGGCCAGAGAATGCTTTGGCTTAGGCCAAAGGTACCTCTTCTTCTTGTCTCATCTTTTCTTGTTTTGCCACGGTATATATATTAACTTTCTAAGCTCATTTCCAACTTCTTAGTCATTGATTTGCGCTTCAAATGGCTCAACATGTGGCTCAAATGATAACTTGTCAGCACAAGAAAGTCAATAAAAGTCAATGTTGATGAAATATGGAAAAATATTCACACCTAACCCAAGGATTCTATCCATTTATCACAAATATCTATTAGGCACATTTTCCTTGCATATGGATCCCCAAAGATGTATGAATTCACCAAAAAGTGTGAGAAATTAAATACAATGACATGAATTTCATAAGGTTAGCGTGCTTTCAATTTGGTGTGAACTCTAACTTGTAAGAACAAAAAAGCACTTCCAATCAAGATGGCGTAATTTTTTGACTAGTTAAGATCCTTCAAATATTTTTACACCTAGGAAGTTTGAATTGAACCATAGCTTTAATGGCAGAGCATTTATTTACTGCTACTTATATCAGCCAAACAATTAATGACACATATATATACTTTTCTGGTCCTTAATCAACTAATTTGATTAGATTAATAAAGTTTGTTAAATTGGTTAACATGACACATATTCTCTTGAATATTTTAATCATCTTTCTTAATTCCTTTCATCTCTCTTGATTATTATTGAGAGTATCAAAGGGGCAATTTGGAAAAAAAAAAACTATAAAAAATATGTTTTATATTTAGAACTATAATCAACTCTTAAATTAGGTTATGTATTAAGAATCGAAGGAGTATCTTTTACGGTTCATCTAGTTAGTCACTGACTCTTAAAGTTGGGTTTATGTTACTTGTGCATTTCTCTGATTATATCCAATTACTCTAAGCCAAATGTATATCTAATCACTTGGTTTCATTTCAAATATCTGGTCATGATAAGCTTCTCTCAGGTTATGTGTTTTTGTTAGTTTTTTCTGGTTTCTTCTAAGAGCCTATTGATGTAAATATACTGATTTAATATTTACAAGGGGAACCATCAAGTCTTCTATTACTTAATATTCCACCTTCAGCGAGACAGCTAACCCATCGTCCCAAAAGTTCCGTATATTTTCAAGTATTAGTGCTTGGCAAAAGAAGTGGTTTTTTAAGCATTTTTCATATGCTACAAATAAAATTCTTCTTTTTCATCAAAAAAAATAAAAATAAAAATAAAAATAAAAATCTTCTCACTTACTTACAAATTCCTTTCGCATAATATTTTAAGTTAAACCAACTGCTTGTAAATGATTGCCGTTTTCTGAAACAAAACTAAAATTTTATTGTAATTCTTATCAATCATCACTCATATATCTCTCGTACTTATTTCTATGTCTTTCACGTGTATTTATTGTAGTTCTTTAGACAAGGGGTATTTTGGTACTCTACTATGGCTGCCTTAATAAGTCCAGGATCACAAAAATCTCTTATCAAAAACTGATCCGTCAAACCCTGGTTTAGACTCATTAATCACTTTCAGCTATCAAAACAAAGACTGCATTTGGATGAGCTTTGTTTATAAAAAAAGTTTTTTTTTTTAAAGTACTTTTTTATTATTTTATGTGTTTGGATGGGATTTTAAAAAAAAAAAAGTGACAAAAAAAGTATAAACTTCTCTTTTTTTCTTTTTTTAAAGCTTCAATTTGAAGCTTAAAAAAAAATGTAAATGCTGTAGATGAGAGAGAAAGCAAAAAATTTGACAGGCTATTTTGATCTGTGGACAAAATGACCACAAATCCCCTGGAATTTTGCGCCGTATGCTCCCTCTTCTTCGCCATCGCCTTCTCCTTCGCACCAGTTCCTGCCGTCTCCTTCTCCTTCTTCTCTCTTACAGGTAAACCTCCTCCACCTCTCTTCAGACTTTAGCTTTGGTTACAAGGCATCAAACTATCCGTACAATTATATAAAAATCCCAAAATTTTTTTTGGTCATGTGTCACTGTTTTGAGTATTTCTGCGAGATATTAGCACATGGGAGTCTTTGTTTGGCCCGGGATATTGCAAATTTGTTTTCCTTTACACTTGTTCGTCGACAGCTTTGTATTTTCCTATTTTGATTAAATGATTTTATTGAATTTGGCTGATTATTTGTGGTTTATTATTTTATGTTTCTTATTAATAATGGGAAAACGACCAAAATAATCAAAAAAAAAATTATCGACTAAAGCAGAGATTGGAAACATTTTCCAAAGTAATGCGATTAGTGACGCGACGAAAGCCATAACTAAAGCGCATGTGAGTTTCCACGCCACCGACAAATTTTGTGTCGGTGGCGCAAGAAAGATCCACGCCACTAAGTGACAGGTGGCGTGGAGTGGCGTGGTAATGGGAATCAGACCCACTAAAAGTGGGTCTGATTCCATCTATATAAAAGAAAAAAAATTAAATATTAATATTAATATTAAATATAAAAATATTAATATAATATAATAATAATAAATGATAAAAAATGGAATAATTTAAAAAGCTCTAGTTCATTTAATTTGAAGTCAAAAGAAAAGAAAACATAGAGCTAAAATAACTCATTAAAACGCTTTTAAAAGATTACGCAGACATTTTGGTTATAACAACAAATTAAATGAGTAAAAGGCGTTAATGAGTTATTTTAACGCTTTCTTTCTTTTGACTTTAAATTAAATGAAGTGGGAAACTTTTTAAATTATTCCACTTTTTTTTATCATTTATTATTATTATATTAATATTTTTATATTTAATATTAATATTATATTTAATATTAATTTTATTTATTTATTTATTTATTTATTTTATAGATGGAATCGAGACCCACTTTTAGTGGGTCTGATTCTCAATTACCACGCCACTAGGTGGCGTGGGTCTTTTCCACGCCACCTGTGGCGTGGGTCTTTTCCACGCCACCTGTGGCGTGGACATTTTCCACGTCACCTGAGTGGCGTGGACATTTTCGCGCCATCGACATAAAATTTGTCAAGTATGAGTCGATGGCGTAAACTCAAATGCGCTTTGGGTTAAAGCTTTTTGTCGTGCGCGCCAATAACTGCATTATTTTGGTAAAATGTTTCCACTCTCTGCTTTAGTCCGGTATTTTTTTTTTTATTTGAACATTATTTTGGTCGTTTTCCCTATTAATAACAGGTTTCAAAGTAATTGAAGATTATCTTCAATATCAGATTGTTGATTATTTTCTCAATGAAAGGTTCACTATTTTAAGTTTCTCACGGGAGCATAACCATTTAATTTTACTTGCATTAAAAGGTGAATTTGTTGTGGCTTTCCGTTGAGAATAGAAGCAGTACCATCAATTTAAATTCAATACGAAAGACTTTTTATATGCCATTGATGACCAGCTGAAACTGATATAGTTGCATCTAAATGAACACTATTTCTCACCTTGTGATTCATGCTTTTCTTTCGTTTGTCTGACATGTATAAGGATCATGTATCTTTTCTTTAGAATTACACTTTGCTTGCATAATATGTTTTCAGTCTCAGAATGTTAGTGAAAGTTCTGCAAAGGCAAAATTGAATGATTCAAATACCGAAACTTTCTTAAAAGTTTGTGTTCATGAGGTTGAAACTGGTAATAGGTCTCATACGCATTTTAATAAAGAGGGGTGGGCCAATCTAGTTAACAAGTTTCATAATATTACCGGGAAGAATTATGGTCAATGAAAAATTATATTAACAATTTAATTTTAATATTATTGAAATTCAATTATATTATAATTTTAAATTCAATTATGTTAATTTCTAAAATTTTAACATAAGTACTTTCTTATCCAAACGAATGTTAAAAAAAAGTGTTTTTATATGCTCATTTCAGTAATTTTACTAATAAAAAAGTGCCTCTTTATTTTAACATCCAAACTGTTTTTATTATTTAAAAGTGCTTTTTTAATTGTATATCCAAACGATTTCTAATTAAAACGTTTTTAAAAAACAAAAAATATATTGTTCAGTCGGAAACCCGGATGTGGCTAGCCGGATGGACTAGCCGTTTGATTGTTTCTTGATTTGGAGCGGACTTGACCTAGGCGCGATGCGCAGGGCCTACGTACTAGAGGATCAAAGTCCACGTAGTTCGAGGACACACGTTGGCGTTTAGCCAAAGGGGTGGTGTGTATGCTCCGGCAATAGTCTTTTTGCACCTTAGGGTTAACCTCTGTATTTATAGGGTGTGCCTCAGGTGGGATAATATGGGCGTAATCCACTGTCCTAGTATCATAACGGTCGAATCTATCTTTAAATAAGATAGGTCTCCCTTGATTATAGATAAGATAAGATTTCCCTTTATTATAGGTAGATCACGATATGTGATATATTCCTTGTTGGGTAGTTTAGGCGTTTGGGTCATCAGGTGTTTGGGCCGGACCGTAACATATATATATATATATATATATATTAAAAAAAATGCTCATCCAAAAGCTCAAAGTGCCTTTTGATAAAACAAAGTGCTTTTTACTTGACTTTCCAAAATTGCAAGGCTGTTTGCTATTCCGATTCATGCAGCGCAGGACAAGAAACAGTAATAAGGTGGGTCCTAAAAAGAGGTAATATGGACCCCACATGTAATGTTTTGGATTTATGGAAAAAATATACGTGTCTTTATTAAGGAAGGCTCGATGCTATATTTTTTTTGGGAGCAAAAATACACATGTAGTTACATTTTAGGAGCCAAAGTCACACCACCGTTTGTAAAAATGACATTTCACCTGTTGTAAATATGAATTTTTCTGTTGTAAATGACCAGATTTTAAATTTTGTTGTAAATACAAAGCACTTCCTGTTGTAAATCTAGCCTTTTTCTATTGTAAATTATCTTTCTATGTTTAAAATCCAGGTGTTTAATTGTTGTTGTAAATGTGACATTTTCTGTTGTAAATATAGCTAGATTTTAAATTTTGTTGTAAATACAACACTTCTTGTAGTAAATATAGTTTTTTTACATTTGTAAATGACATTTCTATGTTCAAAATCAAGTGTTTAAATGTTGTTGTAAATAAGATTTTATGTTGTAAACGGCCAAAATTAATACCGTTAAGTTAAATTTTAACGGTTGTGTGACTTTTGCTCATAAAATGTAACCACATGTGTATTTTTTCCAAAAAAAAAACATATGGTCTTTGGCGCTCCAGGGTAAAACATATGTGTATTTTTTTTTCCTTTACCCTAATTTTTTTTGGTCCGTATGATGTTAGGCTTAACAAATAACAATGATATTGAAAAATATATTTGAATTTAGTTGGTTGAAAAATTGATGGTATTTAATTGAGGGGAAAATTGTACAGAAGAAACAATTTGCTGCATATCAACTAAACTTCAATATTTTCTTGATATATGTGTATATTTGGATATATTGAAGTTTTTTTAATCAGGGAGGGAGAGAGTACTTGCTTTCCGTTCCCTTAACTTTATTTACTCCTTCATTTCTATTTATAAAAGTTAAATAACTGAATCGCACAGTTTAATAATATATTTAAAGTTAGCTGAAAAATAAGTTTTATTTTTTAAATATATCATTATTTATGAGGAGCAAATAAGAAAGAAAAGTAAAGTAAATATTAACATCATCAACCTTTTAATTAATGCAATACATATAATTAAATAGGGTAAAAATAAAAATAAAAAACTCATTTCTAATAAGAAGTTAGCTTATAACTCATAAAGTTGTAAGTTTAAATCTAGTTAATATGAAAGTCTTATTAATGAGTGATATATGAGTATCTTTATAAATTCTTTTTGAGCCTCAAAACACATATACCCAACTCATGAACAACAAAAGTTTAGTTACACTAGAAGATGTGACAACAACAACATAACAAATTGTATCTTTAAAAAAAACAACAACATAACAAATAAAAAACTAATGAAATGGTCATGAAAAAGAAAGAGGGATGTAATAGGCCAAATCCCCAAACGATATTGGTAGATGTCATGTATCTCCAACAACCCCATTTCCATCGCAAGGCAGGTGATAAGTACAATAGACTACTTGTGTTATACTCCTTATCTTAAGTATAAGATTTAATTAATTTTGTTATAGAGATTAATAATCAGTTTATAAGTCAAGTAAATTATTTTTTTAAAAAAATATTAATATAAATGCTTTAAAATAATTTATTTAACTTTATTAATTAAAAAAAAAAACAACAGCAGCAGCAGCTACATCTTACGTTAATGATCGAAGAGTATGCTAATGAGGCTGCCATAGCAGGATTCCACATTGGGATTTGAGAAAAACATCAATATGCTGAAATAAGAGAGTCGAAGAACAAGAAAAAAGAAGTTGGAGCGTGAAAACATTCATCTGAATGATTATTTTGAACAGAATAAAATTTAGGAAATTTAAAGGACGAAAACCTCTTATTTAAAATTTAAAGAATAAAAATAAAAATAAAAATGGGATAAACTTGAACTAACTTTCGTTAATTTATATTTTTATCATCGGAATTATTGTTAATTGACCGTAACCTAGCTTCGTAATAAGTCTTCACTGTCATGTAATCACACCGAATTTGTCTTTTCTTCTGGAAATTTTGCTTCGAATTTAACCCAACAAATTAAGCCACACATGCTCTCTCTGTAGCTCTTACAAACAATCTAATCACTCATGGCTGAACTTGTGGGGGGTCTCTTCTTTCTGCATTTCTTCAGGTTATGTTTGATCGGATTGCCTCTCCAAACGTTATGGCCTTCTTGCGCGGGAAAAAATCTACTGAAAAATCACTCCAAAGGTTGAAGACAACGTTATATGCTGCTGGCGCCGTGCTCCATGATGCTGATCGAAAGAAAATCACTGATTCAGCTGTGAAGTCTTGGCTGGATGATCTCAGAGATGCGATTTATCGCGCCGATGACTTGATAGACGAGATTTCCACTCAAGCTGAAACTCGAGTTGAGGTACAAAATTGCTTTTATCACTCTTTTAACTTGAATGCTCGAAAGATGAATTTCAAGATTGATGACGTAGTTGACAGACTTGAATCAATTTTGAAGCACAAGGATATTCTTGGTCTGAGAGATGTTGTGGGAAGAGAGACCTTGTCATGGAGGCATCAGTCAACATCCCTCGTGGATGAATTTGATGTGTTTGGAAGAGAAAATGAAAAAGAGGCCATACTTGAGTTGTTGCTTTCTGATGACGATAATAATAAGATATCTGTCCTTCCCATTGTGGGTATGGGTGGGATTGGGAAGACCACTTTAGCCCAAGTAGCATATAATAACGATCAAGTTAAGCAGAAATTTGATCTTAGAGCTTGGGTTTGTGTTTCTGAAGAATTTGATGTCTCTAAGATCACAAAGAGTATAGTAGAGTCTATCACTTCTCATGCTTGTGGTATGAAAGAGTTAAATTTACTTCAACTTGATCTCAAGGATAAGTTATTTGGGAAGAAATTCTTAATTGTTTTAGATGATGTTTGGAATGAGAGTTATGTTGATTGGGATCTTTTAAGAAGGCCTTTTGAATCTGGGACGAGGGGGAGTAAAATCCTCTTAACAACTCGTAGTGAAAAGGTTGCTTCAGTTGTCCGAACTCTTTCACCCTATTGTGTAGGTAACTTATCTGATGATGATTGTTGGTGATATTTGCCAAACATGCATGTCTCTATGTAGATTCTATGGTGGATTCAAATATAGAAAGCCTTGGTAGGGATATTGTCAAAAAATGTAAGGGTCTCCCTTTAGTTGCCAAAACTTTGGGAGGCCTTTTGCGCTTCAGACGTGATATCAGGGATTGGAATATAATATTAAAGAGGGAAATGTGAGACTTGTCAGAGGAGGAGAGTGAAATTCTTCCAGCTTTAAGAATCAGTTATCATTATCTCTTTCCGCATTTAAAACAATGCTTTCTCTATTGTTCCATGTTTCCTAAAGATTATGAATTTGAGAAACAGGAATTAATCTTGTGGTGGATGGCTGAAGGTTTCTTAGAGTCATCAATGAAAGAGAAGACTTTAGAAGAAGTGGGGGAAGAGTATTTGTATGATTTAGTTTCAAGATCGTTTTTTCAGCCCCTGGTCATGGATAAGCCTAATAGAATTTTTGTTATGCATGACCTTATCCATGACCTAGCAACATTTGAAGCAAGAAAATTCTCCTGCTGCAGCTGCAGGTCCGGCAAGGGAAATGAAATTACAAGCATGACACGTCATATGTGTTGTGAAGATGGAGACTTTAGCTCTAAAAGCAAAACGAAATCTTCGCGGACAATTCTTGTGAGGAAAGAGTGTGGTGGGTTTATGCCATCGAACAGATTTTCAAAGCTCAAGTGCTTGCGTGTATTATCACTTTACAATGTCTAATCTGGGGCACTGCCAGATTCAATAAACAAATTGATCCATTTGCGCTATTTAAATCTCTCTCGCACTAGTATCAAAAGTTGCCTGACACTTTATGCCTCTTGTACAATTTACAAACTCTTTTTTTTTTTTGGTCAAAGGATACTTATATTAAAAAAACTTCAACAATTACAAGCAAAAAACAGAAAAGGAAACAACAAGAGAAAACTCAATAACAGAGGAAAGGACAAGTCCAAGCAAATACAAATAAACAGAATACATAAGAAAACAAACAAAATACAAACAAACACCATTCAATGACTAAATGGGAGAAGAAGCATCATTAGAAACAACATCCGCCTTCTGGGCGTCCAAAGCTAGAAGTGACAAAGAAGGTGTTGGTTGAAAGACCCACCCTATCTAAGCACACCCTTTATAAGCATTGGCCGCAATTAAGTCGTACCACGGTTTACCCCCTAGGGGTAAATGACAAAGAGAACCCAGCCTTGGTCGCCAAAAGACAAATAATATCGAAGATAATGCTCCTACTCTTCCAATCAATCATATCCGGTGAATTAGCATTAACACAATCGCAAAGGGAGAGGCAATCAGATTCAAAGACCACATTATCATGGCCAAGATCAACAGCGAGCATTAAAGCCTCTTCGAGCCAAAGCTTGATCATAAACGCCGAGATGGATTTTACCTTATCCACAAAACCCCATTTGAAATCACAAAAATGGTCCCTACAGATAACTCCAATAGCAGCGCCAGTCTTATTAGCCGAAAAGGCCCCATCACAGTTATATTTAAACTTGCCAGCAGGAGGAGGGGACCAAATAGCTAGATGAGTAGGAATAACTCTTTGGCCCTCCGGATTTCTGTGCTTTTTATCGCAGTTCACCCAGAAGTCAAAATTGTTTTTCCTCGCACATTCAATGACATCAATAGGGTTAGGATCTTTATGATTAAAAACCAAATTATTTATTTGTTTCCAAATAAACCATAAGGTCCAACAGATTAATGAAAGGTTTTGCTTACTCAAGAAAGGCATACCCGTGAGATAAATCCACCAAGCATTGAAATTTGATATACCAAAGAACCTCCACCTTTGCTCCAAGAGAACACCCAAACCAAACACACCTAGTCCATGGGCAATGAAAAAACAAATGCTCCACCGTCTCCATAGCATCGAACACATTTGGACAAATGTTACTTTGGGATCGCTTCCTCCGGTAAAGGCGCATTGGTAGCAATGCATTATTTAAGATTCGCCAAACAAATTGTTGTACTCTCGGTATAATTGGGATCTTCCGGATGGACTTCAAAGAAGCCGAGGTGATAACTATAGAAGACCCGGCCTTGTTGACCTCGAAAGTAAATTCCCTTTTGGTATGATACCCCCATTTCACTGAATACACCCCGTTCTTAGCACTAGTCCACACGAGTTTATCAGCCAGCCCATTAGATGGGATGTCAATTTCATATATAGCCCTCTTGATTTCTGGCAACACATACTGGTCAATGGGAGTAAGATCCCATTTTCCATTGACAATAAGATCACAAACTCTGCCCTTAGTAAAAATAGGGTCATTTAGGGTACTGGGCTTCTTAGGGAAATCAACATGAGGAACCCATTTATCATCCCAGATACTAATAGCAGCACCATCTCCAACATCCCAACACAAGTCTTGCGCGAGAAAATCCCTACCATCCAAGATGCTAGACCAGCACCACGATGCTTTATGTCCCTTGCCTGCCTTCATGAAATTAGCTTTGGGAAAGTACACACTCTTCAAGACCCTAACCCACAAGTCATTAGGGCTCGTCGCCAGTCTCCATGCGTTTTAGCCGGAAGGGCATCATTCATGATGGTTAATTCTCGAAAACCCATCCCACCGGAACTCTTAGCTTTCGTTAAAGACCCCTGTGCTTTCCAATGAGTTGTTCCTCCCGAAAGCAGCCGCTCCACCAAAAGTTAGCAATAAGGCCGCTAATCTCTCATGTCTTGACCGGAAACTTGAAAACATTCATAGGATAGATAGGGATTGCTTGAAGAACCGCTTTAATCATTACATCCCGAAAGATAAGAGAGAGAAGAGAATGACCCCATCCTTGTATTTTATTAGCAATGCGTTCTCGAACATAAGCCGGCGCCGATGCTTTGTCTTCCCCAAATACTCGGAATACCAAGGTATCGCCCGGTCCCTCATCACGGAATGCCCAAGATTCTTCCAACCATATTTTTAACATCATCGGGGGCATGAGCGAGAAAAGGATACTAGATTTATCCAAATTGATGACTTGACCGGAGGCGTGCAATACATTTTCAAAATATCGGCTAGATGGTTACGGTTGCGATGAGAAGCCCGCATGTACGTAAGAGCATCGTCGGCAAAAAAACTATGAGTAAGCTCGGCGCCTATGACTCAATTTGACGCCCTTAATGAATTTATCCGCCGACTCCTTCTAATCATAATGGAGAGAACCTCAAAGCAATAATAATAAAAAGATATGGGAGAGAGGGTCTCCCCGACGAATGCCCCCGCTTTCGGAGTAAAGGATCGCACATTTTCACCTGATAAACAAATATTCAAACTAACAGAGCACACACATTTCATCAGAAGGGATACCCACTCACCACAAAAACCAAATCTTAGCAACACATTTTCTAGAAAACTCCACTCCACCCTATCATAAGCTTTGCTCATATCCATTTTCAGAGCAAATTCATACTTACCCCCAGTTTTCTTGCGGCGAAGGTAATGGTATACCTCATTAGCAATAATAATATTATCATGAATACACCGACCTGGGACAAAGGCACTCTGATTCTGTGAAATACAAGTATCAAGCAAAGGCCGCATTCTATTGGCCATGATTTTAGAAATGATCTTATAAGAGAAATTACACGAGACCAATAGGTCGAAAATGGGAAACATGCTCAGGCTTTTGAAGTTTAGGAATAAGAGTAATGTTAGTTGAATTCAAATCATTAAGCACCAAATGACCAGCAAAAAACTCTTTAACCAAACTACAAATAGACTCACCAATTTCAGGCCAAGAGGAATGATAAAATTTACCCGAAAAACCATCCGGTCCAGGCGCTTTTGTGCTCCCAAGATTAAAGGCTGCTGCTTTAATCTCCTCCGAAGAGATTGGTAACAAGAGTCTGCGATTCATATCAGGTGAGATGGTTGGCTCAATGAAACCCAAGACTGTATCCATTGGTCGTGCACCAGAAGTGGTAAACAACTCCTGAAAAAAGCTGGCAATATTATCTGAGATAGCATCCTTCTCATACAACCAATTGCCCTCATCATTTCGAATACACGAGATTCTATTCTGCTGCCTCCTCTTGATAGTAGAGATGTGAAAGAAGCGTGAGTTCTTGTCGCGCGTCTAACCAATTAATCCGAGATCGTTGCCACCAATATTGTTCTTCGCGCTCCAATAATCTTTCCAGATCTCCTTTTACCTTCGCAATCCCTCTAGCAATATCCGGAGTTCGAACTTCCTGAGTCAACTCATCCAGATGGGTCTTTAAAAGCTCAATAGTCTTACCACTATTAGGGAACTCCTTCTTACTCCAAGCAATTAGCCTCGCGTACAAGTCTTGAGATTGCTCACAAAAATTTCTAGTACCGATTGATCAAGATCACTAGAATTCCGCCAACACCTCTTAATTACGTCAAGAAAATTTCCATGAGATACCCAAGCCGATTCGAAACGAAAGGTCCGATTTTGCTGACGATTTTCATACTGGCATTGGATGAACAGAAAGTGATGATCAGATCCGTAGGGACAACATTAAAAACCGGAGACACGGAGCTGTTCTCTCAACTGCAGATTACCCAAGGCCCTGTCAATACGCTCATGAATTGTTTCAGGGTAGTCACGATTATTACACCAGGTAAAGGTAGGTCCATTATAACCCAAATCTTCCAGTTCACAATCAGCCACAAAGCACTTGAAATTAAGGATCTTCCTCCAAGCTCTAGGAAGTCCCCACTCTTCTCATGTTGGAATAATATATCATTAAAGTCCCAAGACATAACCATGAAGTCCCGATATTGTTGCTAATCCTTCGAACCTCTTGCCAAAGACAAAAGTCTCTCGGCCTCATCGGTGGGGCCATAAATAAAGGTAATATAAGATGGGGTAGAGAGTGACTCCGACATCACACTAGCATGGATGATATTAGAGGACGAGAATAGGATATTAACCGTAATGACGTCAGACCACCATAAAGTCAGGCCACCACTTCTTCCCACAGGATTAACAATCCATTCTTCAGTAAAACCACATCTACGCCTCACCTTCCTGACGACACTCGCCTTCTGTTTAGTCTCCATCAAGAAGACTAAATGGGGTTTTTCCGGAAGCATTCTTCCTTCAAATTCCTAAGCTGTCAAGGCAACCCCAAGCCTTGACGGTTCCAAGCTAATAGATTCATGGCGCACCGGTGGTTGGTCCCATCCAACCACCGGCGTATCTCGCATGAGAAGACCCATGATTCGCTTCCGTACTATCACCGACACCCAACCAACTCTCCGGAAATCAATCTCACCTGGGGAGGGCTACCTCCAGATGTAGCTAATCTTGAAGCATTTCCGGATTAGAAGAAATTTTTTAATAGACTTGAAAGACCTCTTGCGCTCCCTTTTTGCTCTTCCCATTATACCTTTATCACTAGTTGAATCCCCAACGACTCAAAATCCAGTTTCCTACACTTGCTTGATTTATCAATATCACTTTCATCATCAAGTTGCCTTTTGATCCTAATCCCCTTCAAAAGGCGGATACAATTTGAAATAGGAGACAAACCATTAAATGGAATTATTGAATTTAAATTTAGCTCCTCCTCACATGGGAATTCCACACTTTGTATGGTTGAGCAGCACATGTGGAAATATGATCACCCTCATTAGAAATACTACTTTTGCCTATAAGAGCATCAGGAACTTCCACTTCATTAATACAAGGCCCCACGCATGGGCTTGGAGTAATATGCACATCTAATTTAATAAAACAACTAGGTGGGGCCGAAGATGAAGAGATAGGCCCATCCTCCACTATAGTCAAACCAGCTGGCCCATTTTCCTTGGGAAGAAAACGTCCCACTAAGGGACAATTAATTCCTCCAATTTGCATTCTGTTAGGCCCCACCGAGTTCACCACCTCTTTCCCTTTAATACTACCAAGTCAACATTCTTTTCCCCGGCCCACCAGGTGACACACCAACCTTCTCTCTCCCATGCTTCACGTGACCATCAGCCTCCTTGTTTACCTCAGCAAGCTCCTCACAGGTCCCTTTCAACTCTGCTGCAACCTGCGACGTGAGGATCGAGAATTCTCCAACGGCTCCAAAAAGGAGTCCTCATCGCCGGTGGTATGTACGCCGGACCACCCCACCGTTTGAACTCGTCCCCGCCAGGATAGCGGCGTACCGTACGGACCGCCACTATTCACCGTAGGAGGTGCTCGCCGGAAAACATGAGAGCTTCGATTAAAATGCTTCAAAACATCCTCGGCCACCCCCGCTTGCAAACCGAAATAATATCCTCGAAAGTCTTCATTCCAGGTGTACCCACCAACTACCAAATTCCTTCTCTTTTCCAACGCCATTTTTCGGATGAGATACTTGCAACTCCGGTCATCATGCCCAATCCGGCCACACCGATAGCAAAATACTGGTAATCGTTCATAACGGATAGAAACCCAAACTGCCCATTGACATGAAGAAGCTTGTGAACTTGCGGTACCTTGATGCTTCCCATTCTGGATTACAAGTGATGCCGAGAGGAATTGGTGAATTGAAAAAATTGCGCTTTTTGAGTGACTTTGTTGTGGACAGAGTTGAAGGGGCTAGTATTATGGAATTGGGTGGACTTCAAAATCTCAGCGCATCTTTGACAATCAAGAACTTGCAGCATGTTGCCAATGGTGGTGAAGCCTCAATGGCAAGAATGGTAGATAAGCAGTCAGTTGAAATTTTATCTCTGACATGGAATGATGCTGGTGATATCATCAGCTCAAGAGACATACTTGACAATCTGCAGCCTCATGTGGACCTGAAATGTCTCCATATTTCTGGATATAAAGCAACTTCGTTCTCAAATTGGTTAGGATGCCCATTGTACTGCAAAATGGTTCAACTGATTCTTTATGACTGCTTCAATTGCAACCTGCTGCCACCACTTGGGCAACTACCTTCTCTTCAGTCACTACAGATTGAAGGATTTGAAGCATTGGTGAAGATCGGTCCTGAGTTCTACAAGAGAAATGATGATACTTCTTTGGCACCACCCTTTCCATCACTTGAAATTCTGGAAATTAGAAACATGCCTGTTGTGCAGGAATGGGGGAGCTCATGTCCCATAAATGCTTTTCCTCAACTAAAACATCTCACATTGAAGGATTGTCCTAGATTAAGTGATAATTTGCCTAGTCATCTTCCTGATTTGGTAACACTCCGCATCGATGGATGTGATCAGTTGGCATCTTCCATCCCAAGGGCTCGATCTATATATGCCAACGGTTGTAAAAAAAAATGGATTTTTTTGGGCAACATCATTTTGAACTTGCAAAGTCCATCATTATATCTGGTAGCTGTGAGACACTTTCTTGCTTGTCATTATATAACTTTCCTAATCTGCAACAACTCATAATGACCGGCTGTAAGAATCTCAAATCTGTTGCATATACAAAGGTAGCTTGTCAGCATCTCAAGCATATTAAGATAATTGATTGCCCCAATCTTGAATCTTTCCCACTAGAAGGTTTGTTGGCACCCAACATGACTCATTTGGAGTTAGAAGGATGCTGCAACTTGAAGTCATTGCTTGATCTCAGGATGAATCTTCCAATGTTACAACATATATCACTAAGGGGTTGCCCAGGCATTGAGTGTGTTCCTGGGAGGAGTTTGCCAACTAATTTGATGTCACTTTACATCAATCATTGCGCTTTTTCATGCATGTGCTGTTCTATGGAGTGGCGGTCTTTAAGAAGTCTCACTACTCTTTCAATAAATGGTAAATATGATGATGGTATACAGGTTTTCCCAGAAGAGTGCTTGTCGCCTCCCTCTCTTACCATTCTGTCCATTAGCAACTATCCAAGTCTGGAAACATTGGACTGTAGGGGATTTGTGAGCCTAAAATGTCTTCAAGAATTAAGAATCAGACAATGCCCCAAGCTACAAAGAATAACAGGACAAAAGCTGCCTGCCTCTCTCACACATCTCAACATCTATCAGTGTTCTTTGTTAGGAGAACTGTGCCATGCAAAGAATAATCGGGTTTTGTGAATGGATAAACTATCAGTAAGTAATATGCATTTCATTTGATGTCAGTGCCTTTCATAAGAAAAAAAAAAGAACTGGTATGACAGATCATGATGAAACATGTCTATTGCACGTCGTACCATTTTTTAGCTGCAACTTTTTGTGTGCATCTTTCTTCATGACTGATTTCCTTTTAGGCTTCATTAAATAAATTCCTGACTGGTTAGATGATGAGCAAACAGATTTAGCTAGAATCCTTGCTTTTGGTTGGATGAAAGAGTGGCTTTTTTTGTCAAAAAAAAAAAGCATACTTTTTATATTTAATTAGTTCTTTTGGGTAATATCTTTGATTAACTTTTCATAAATTATATTATACCTTAATTTAAGATGTGCATCACATCTAAGGTAGACTTTTGTTCATAGAAGATGATTCTTGTAACATCCCAAATTTTGGGATTTGAAATTTGAAATATTTTATGGGAATTAAATTATAAAATTTTAGCGTGAAATAATTATAAGAATAATTATTGGAATTTAAGGAATATTTTCCCATAAATTAAGGACAAATAATTAGAGAATAATTTTGGCATAAATATTTTAAAGATAATATTTTGAGGCCAAAAGAAAATTTAATTGAGAAAGAAAATCCTTAAATGGAACTAAGGATTAAATTTTAATAATTCTCAAATAATTGCAATTATATAAATAATAGGCCTAATTGCAAATAACAGTCAACATTGGAGATTTTTTTTTTTTTTTTCACATCCTCATGCAAGCCCAATTTGATGAATCAATGGCACAAGGACATAAGAACCTATATAATACCTTAACAATTAGTATCTCACGTATCCCTACTCCTTTAGTTTCCTTATATTTTTCCAGCCCATGAACAATATGTAATCAATTATCTATATTATAAAGCCCATTATTCATCAGCCCAACAATAACAAAACTTAGCCCAATCCATTTAAAAGACCAACCCAACAAGCATCAGTTGAGAAAAGGAAAAGAAAATAATAATAATAATAACAACACGTTAACGCAGGAAACACTGAAACACGTATTCACCAGTGTCCTGTTCCTCTGCCCGGCGCCCCCTCTCCCCATTCTTCACAGTCGCATCTCGGCCGTCTAAATCTTGATCCAACGGCCTAGAATGATTTATTTCAAAAAAACAAATTATAAAACATATTTTTTTTAAAAAAAACCATTCAGGGCATTGGATCAAGATTTGGACGGCCGAGATGTGAGGGATGGGGAGAGGGGGCGCTGGGCAGAAAATCCTCTTCCATTCACCATAATATCAGATGGCAGCACGAGATCAGCAAGAAACCATACCCCTCGAGCCCAGAGCTGCTTACACGATGGTCCTTCTCTTTCGTTCTGATCATCTTCTCCCTTGGACCGGCATTTCATACACCTCGGTCTAGACCCTTAGTTCTCTATTAAACCACAACTTCATAGCCTTCTTCATTCACAAAAACCAGAAACTCAGTCCGAGAAAGAGAGAGTTGGAGTGGTCTGTTTTATATCAAGAAAGCAGACTGTGAGCTGAGAGCTAGAGCTAGAACGTGGAAGGAAGGGGGGAGAGAGATCATTCTCATTCATCTGCTCTGTTTTAGATAAATAGAAGCAGAGGTGAACCCAAGTCGAGTTGCAGCGAGCCTCGGTGTATTGGAAAGCTAGTTAGGTAAGTATTTAAACTTTCCTGCTGTTGCTGTTGCTTTTGTGTGTGAGTGTGTATGTCCCGTGGGGGTTTAAACATAAAGCAATAGTTAAGGTTGCTGCTTGTATATATGTTCATTCAGTAAGTATTCTCATTCACCATAAAACAATAAGAAAAGAATATGTTCAGTAGGTAAGTATTCTCATTCACCATAAAGTAATAAGAAAAGAATATGTTCCGTAGGTAAGTATTCTCATTCACCATAAAGCAATAGTTCCGTGGGAGTTATCGTTTATAAAAAAACAAAAAACAAAAACAAAAACAAAAAACAAAAAAAGAAGAAGAAGAAGAAGAGTATATAACTGCATATATTATATCACTGCACACACTAGAAATATATATTTAAACGTTGCTTCATAAACCTTGTTGATTTATATCAGGAACCAAATTTGCTGTCAAAAACTTAATTTGCTGGTATATATATATTTCGCTTATGTATCTAGATATAAAACTGACCCATATAAAAGAGAGAAGGAAGCTTTACTGTCAAGTATGTGGTGTGTGTATATATACATACTTATAAAAGCTATATATAAATGTGGTGTGTTGTAAGAGTATATATATATACATATGTATGGCTACAGTGAAGTTAAAACACAAAGATTAATGCCTATATATATATGTACACACAGGAAGCTTCGTACGTTGTTCTATGTGTGTGTACTATATTTATTATATAAACTTATTCAAATAAATTAAGAATCTTTCATTTTCTAGATCCTCTAATCCGTAACGTAAAGCTTGTGGGATGATACAATAAATTAGCTTAACCTTCACGTAAAGCTTATTGACTTAACGTCAGGCTAATTTCCTAGATCCTCTAATCATTAACAGTATGTTCTCTGATACATTTCATTGGCTGGGCAAATGAAAATGAAATATTCCAACTCACAGGATACACATAAACTTCATTTTCTTTATATATATATATCATAATAAAACATATTTGGATGTGGTTAATATTTATTAAACACCTAATTTAAAGTGTTATTATAATCTCTGAGAGTTTAAAATTATTATAGACAAATAATAATAAATAGTAAAATAATAATAATAATAAGGAATTATTAATAAATAATAAAGGGAATTATTATAGAAAGAGGTATTTTTAATAAATAATAATTAGAAAGGGAAATTAATAGTTACAATGATCTTACTTAGGCACCGACGAAGTTCGAGTTCCTAACAGGAGATTGTAGTTATACTCACAAAGTTGAGGTTGGTAACTTAATTTCCAATTCCTTGTGTTTTTATATATGCCTTGTATGTTCATGTATTGTGGATTTTTGGCCGGGTTTGTATGCCTAAGTCTGTGTTTTATTCAGCTAGCTGGGGTTATTGTTTTTGAATGATAATCTTTTGCATGCTTGTTTTCCTAGCGAGGATTCGTATGCAGGACACGTAGCACTTGCGAGTGCTTTCACTGTTAACGATGTATGTACTGGGTACTATGTAGTTGGGTAACGGTGTGTTTGCTGGATGCTTTCTTTTATTCTGCAATATGTGAAATATCTATCATGTATGATTTACACTTTGAATGTGAGATTAGCCGTTATCCTGGGATTCATCGATCAATGAATCTCGGTCACACCTAAAGATATAGGAAGATGCTCGGATCGGAAGTAAGGCCGTCGGTGGAGTAGCCGAAGAAGACCATGAAGGAGAGGATTTAATTAAGTCTAAAGTTTACACTTTAATATTTTGAATTATATTTGCTAACTATTTGATTGACAATTCAGGATCATTGTATAACTAAAATCCTCACGGGATTAACCCTGACTATTACCGAATTTTAAGTTGTATCATGCTTATATTCCTCTAGGAATTTTAAATTAACCAACATATGTCTAGGCATATGTTATCAGTCACTCATTCGTCCAAATGTTAGGCATACTCTCTATTGTAACTCACTCTGATCTGTTAACGCCTTCACTCTAATAACTTCACACCAATTAGTTTAATAAGGGATTTAGGATATAAATGGACATCATAATAGACGTAGGAATTAGGGTCGTTACAATTCTAGAACTCCCACTTTCCTTGGCTGTTAAATGGCTGTATTGTACCTTTCAAATACTGCATTGGACCCTATTGTTTGGTATGAGGGAAATGGAGGGAGGGGTAGGAAAATTTTTATTAAGTTCGATTTTTTTAAAATGGAGATGTATAATTAAAAAGTTTTTAATTAACTTTTCTTTATTTTATTTTTTTCCTTTTCTCTTTATTAAATTTTTTTTAACACCACTTATTCATTTTTTTAAAATTAAGCTCATTAAAATTTCTCCTCCCCTCTATTTCCATCATGCGAAACAGGCCCATATAAAGAAGGCTCACTGCCTTGAACAGTTGAACCCCAATTTCTATCAGCAAAAGTTAAACTCATTTCTTTCATTTATGTATTTCACACACGTGATATTGTTGGCTTTTGGATTCTCTACAATGTATCTGCAATTTCCAGACACTTTATAGAGTGTAATTATTGAAGTGTGTACCTGCAGAATCTTTTTGCTTTTCTTGCTCCTAATTTTTTTGTAATCATCAAATTGTTCCTTTCTTATGTGATTGTCATGTTTCTAAGATTTCTATATTCACAGATTGCTAATGGAAACAAAAATAAAGGAGGACTTTGCATTTGATCACTGAGCAAAATACTTCAATAGATAGTAGCTGTGAGAATTCTGGTTTGTAATGCATCTCTTCTTTTCTTATTGACTCAAGAATTGAAAATCTCTCTGTAAGTTATAGATCAGGGGATCATAGCTGGACTTGTATTCCTATTCTAAACAGGTTTGAACTGAACTAATGCCTTTGATTGCCATTTCTTTATAGTTATTTTAACACTATCTATGTAAATTGTATATATATTAAAGAGTGTTTCCATTGATTAGGGTAATGTTAACACAACTTTAATTGTTGGTGTGTGGATTATTTGGAACATGTTAGACAATCTTAATCCGATTTTAATCTTTGTACAAACATTCCATATCAATATGTCATCTTATGCAGTACATGAGAACAAAGTTTTTTTTTTTTTTTTTTTTTTAAATGGTAAAAACAAGAGGTTATGGCATCTCTAAATACTACTACTAGTAGAAAACATTTTTAGTTTATGATGAAAAGGCTTCTTTAGAACAATCTGTCACAGCATAAGAATTCAATAACCAGCATAATGCCCATTGAGAACAAGATTCGTTATTCTTACCACTTTTAAGTGAGGATTTCCTCAAGTGCATCTAAAATGTAGGCAGAGTCATGCATGCTTACCCCAAAAAAAACATTACATAATCAATGTTTGATGCTTCCCTCAGTTTATGGGTTGATTCATATTCAATTCTCTCTTTTTATTTTTAAGACCATTAATAACTGCATGTAAACTGGGTTCAGGGCATGTTTGTGGACAAGTTAAAAGCAAGGTTCTGCTTGATTTGAGTATTATCATTATATGGAAGAATCAGCTTCAAGAAAAACATCTTGGGCTTGTATATTACCAATCAACCTAAATTTGTAACACGTTGCTCACCCAGAACAAAAATAAAACTAGTAATTAGTTGCTGTAATAATATGTAAGTAACATAAAAACAAACTTAATACTGCAAATCATGAACCATGGGCTTTAGTTATACAAATTAAAGCACAAACCAAAAAGAATTCAAATAATTCTGTCAAGGAAGTTGTCAATTCTTACCATTGGATATGTATTGTGTTCATAAGTAACGGATTTGAACTGTAATGGTCAAATGCAAGCTTCTATTGCAACACCCATTCAACACACACATGATAGTTCTTAAGTAAGCCTCAATAAATTAGTTTATGTAATGACATAATGATAGATGTTATACTCATCTCCATAGATATTGATTATGCTTTGTAATATTAAGTTGTTCCCTGAGACACTAATTGAATATATGGAAACACGGTATGTATATTCTAGCAACTGAACATAATGAATGCGGTTTGTAAGATAAAATTGTGATCATTTTTTACAGCGAACCCAAAAATTCTGGAGAGTACAGTGGGAAGTCTCCCTTTTCTATCTCTTTTTCATTATTATCGTCATTGAGTTAAGATCTAAACTGTTTGATATTTAATATTTTATAAAAATTTTATTATAATTTTAAATAAAAATATATAAATAAACTTAAGCACATTAAATCATTATTATTAATAAACTGTACATTAAATCAATTTTGCTAATCAAGTTTTATCACATGTCCATCAGTCAACAAAGTACTAACGATTTTTCTTCTTAACAAACTTTCCATTTTAAAATTTGCTCTCAGACGAAGAAAAATAGGTTTTCAGGCGTAAAGCCCAATTCTTCTGTTTTTCTTTGTAATATCTTATTGACGGAGATAGTGAAATACGGTGACCTACCCTTCCTTCCCGACGAAATCATCGTAAGCATTCAGAAGCATTTCCAGGTGAAATCTCTAAGTTCAATTCTTACTATTGTGTTTCCAGGTGAAATCTCTAATCCAATTCCAAAAATCTCTAATCCAATTCCAATGTGTTTGTAAACGTTAGAATAACATCATGAACACCCATTATTTTATTCAAGAACATCTTCACCCCACTTGAGCCTTCAAAATTCTTAGCTTATCGTGCAACACAATCACAAGCATGTTCCTTTACACATTTGAATACTTGATTACGAGACTGTTTTCCGAGATTTGGAACCCACCCTCCGCCCTCGATAGCTCTCTTAGTAGGTACCTGCCAACCTTCATGCTAAAATCTTACGTTGGTAGTAGAGGTGCACCATCATGCTAAAAGCTTAAGCTGGTAGCAGATGTGTAACTCAATTCCTTTAACACAGATCAGACATGGCACCCTAGTTTATGCTAACTACCTAGGACGACCATTCCCCCTTCTTAAAGGAGGTTCATCCTCATAATTGTTTTTGAGGGAAATGAGATTTGAACCTATGCAGGCTCTGATACCAAACCGGTTGCAGAGGTGCACTTCTATTCCTTTAATCCATAAGCGAAAACCATCATGTTGCTTGCCTAGAACAAAAATAAAACTAGTAATTGGTTGATGTAATAATCTGTAAGTCACAGAAAAGCAAACTTGATTCTCCTTCCGGTCCTAATTATAGGACATATTTAACCGATTTTGTGGAGATTAAGGAAAGAAGTTAAATTAGTTAAATTTACTCATTTTCCTAAAATGCCCTTATATAAATTTAAAATGACATAAGTAAAAGTGAATCAATAGCTTCTGCCACATACCTCTATAACCTAAAATTTTCTTTTCCACGCGCTATCTAATTGAAATAATGATCTTACTATATCTACATATACGTGTGTGTGTGTATACATATATCTACACACATATATATGCATACACACATAGATATAAACACACACACACACACATACAAAGATATATATGTATGTATATATATGTGTGTTTGTGTGTACATATACACACACATACACATATATATTGACAAACACACATACATATATACATATATGTCTACACATATATATATATATATATATATATATATATATATATACATGTGTGTGTGCGTATTTGTGTGTAGACACACACATATATACATACATAGACACACACACACACATATATATAAAAGTTTTACTGATTGGAAGAGTCTAGACACTCACATATATATACTCACCAAAAACTAAACACACTTGAGAGAATAAAATAGGGGTATTTTAGGAAGAAATTGACAAAAATTAGAATGTTGTTTTAAAATTAGGACCAAAACCAACTCCTAAATGTTGTCCTATAATTAGGACCGGAGGGAGTACTACAAATCATGAATCATTGGTATTAGTTAAGCAATCATTTCTCACTATTGTGTTTGTACTGGTGTAAGGCAAGCTTCTTCTTCTTCTTTTGTGTGTGTGTGTGTGAATAATGCAAGCTTATGTTGCAACATTGATTCAACATTCACATGTTATTAGTTCTTAAGTAAGCCTCAGTAATTTAGTTTATGTTATGCCATAATAATAGATGTTATACTTATCTCTAGAGATGTTGATTATGTTTTTTAACATTAAGTTGTTGTCTGTGACATCTCACCTTTTATAGGATTCATTTCTGGACCTCAACGGGAATATGAATCTCTAGAATCTTTCCCACTGCTGTTGGCTGCTGAAATTTCTACTCGATGTAGCCGAAGTTCTGGTTTTGCTCTTTTCTCTTTTATTTTGCCTTTTAATTTAGACATGACCTGTACAGTTCATACATCCACCGTACCCGGAGATGAATGGTCATCCAATGTAACACTCCGATCCACTGCAATTTTTTTAGACATCTAACGCTCCAATGAAATGGGAATAGTAGATCAACTGTAAGATGTAGAACATAAATGATATACATATTTTGACAAGTAGTGAAGTACATGAGGTAAAAGTTTGAGCAAATGAAATTATGAGAAGAAGAAAAAATAACCTATTTGTACGGGTCATATTTAATATGTAATATTACAGGTTAGATTTTAAACTCTATGTATGGATCAATAACCTTGTGTGATCCCTCCGTCATTTTATATTTTTAGATGATTGAAAGAAGCAAGAGAAAATATATCAAAAATCCCTATTTAAAAATTTTATTGATTAGAATCAGGTATGTCTAATATGTGAGTCTGAAAAGAAAACTATTGAACACATGCTATTTTTATGCCCTTAGGCTAAGTAGTGTTGTTAGAGATTTTGGAATATTTGGAAGAAGAGATGGAGCTGGGTGTTTTGAGGGAAAAGCCTGACCCTAAAGAAACTGTGAGAATCATTTGAAGTCAAATAAATGGAGTGCAACTGTATTATTTCATCAGATCTTAAAGATAAAGATTAAAACAAATAAATACTAATTAAAAAATGTCCCATCAGATCATTTTTCAATAATTTCATATGATATAAACTATAAAGATAAAATTTCACATGGATGGCAAAAAAGTTTAAACTTCAAATTGATTTGATAAATTCGTAAGCATCATATTTATATCATGTTGTTTATATACATTACATCCAATTCTCCAACAACACATGACTGTGTCCTATTTATTTTATATGGATTTATAATTAAAGGATAATATTTTTTTTTAAAAAAGACACATGATCATGTGTGATTGGAGAACTTAACGAAATGGATATAATGGACTTGATATTTGTATTCTTCATTTCATAAGACAAAATTTTGAAATTAAAATCCAAATAAATAAATAAAAATTACAAAAATCATTGTCATTACAACAACAACAACAACAACAGAGTCTTAATTCCACTAAGTGGAGTCGGCTACATAGATGAAACGACTCTATTGAGCTCGATCAAAAAATACTAAAACGTTGTTATTAATATAATAAAATATCATGAGGTCAAAAAAATAATAAAACTCAAATAATTATAAATTAGCAACAATTATATATATTATAATATGTGCGTGTATTTAAATAATTAACAATTATATATGGGCGGTTTTCTAATCCCTGGCCTTTGATTGCGACGTTATTGGGATGTAACACCCAATTAAGATTAGTTCTTATTGGTGAACAAGATACAAATCCTCTCAAGATCGTCTCTCTTTTTTTAGAATCCCTTATTTACTCCTAACTTCAAAAAAAAATATAGTTCAAATATAATATTTTATAAAGGAGTTAAGGCTTTTACAAAAAAAGTGAGTCTAGCACCATATAATTTTTGGAAGTGAAAAAATACGTTTAACATTCAGAAATAGAATAAAAATGTTAGCATGGTTACTTTTTGTAGTGAAGCCCACACTTTTACATTGAAATTTTTGCTCTCATCCTGAATGTTTATGGCATTTTTGCACATTTGGTGCTTGATGTATTTTTCGTAAAAAGCTCGAGTATTTTTATTCCTTAATCCCTTATAAAACTATTGTTAAAATATTTTATTAATTAATTTTTTATATTAGCTAGCTAGATTAAGTTTTAATAACTGAAATTAATTAGTTTATCTATATCCTATTAATACCTATAAGATATTTTGAACCGTACATTATTTTATCTCAGAAAAGGGATTATGGGAGGAAAATAAGTGCTTGTTTGAAATAGCTTTTAAAATCAGTTTTTCAGTTGTGATTTGTGATATACGAGGTAAGTATGTGATAATTTTTTTTTTCTCAATTTACGTAAATAAACACTTTTGAGATCTCATCATATCATTGAATTTGATATGATATAAACTATATAAAGATAAACTTTCTTAGGGATGGCAAAAATGGTAATAAACATTCAGGATGAGCGCAAAAATGTTAATTATAATAAAGGACCTAATAAAATAATATTTATTAGGAATGACTATAAAAATGATAATTATTTTAAATAACCAGAAAAAAAAAATAGAAAGACTAAATTGCCCTTAACTAGATTGTCTCCTTCTCTTCTCCTCCTCCCTCCTCATAGTACCACTCACTCTCATCCAACTTTCAATCTGACTGCAAAACAGTTCAGAAAAATGGCAAGTGGCGAGAGGTCGTAGAAAATAGAATTGTGGAAGAAAATATTGAATAAAACAGAGAGGGGGAAAATGAGAAATCAGAGGAGATCAGAACATAAACCACTGTACTATGCAAGCAATTCAAAGAGAGACATTGTACGTGTTTTGTGGATTGGAGTCGTAATCGGTAATGGCAGTCCATAAGAATCCCACAACTCACAAACTCACGGCTTTTGTGCTTCTTTGGTTCTCCTTTATTTAATTATGTATATTATATATAATAAGATATTATTGTTTAATATTTATTTGATTATGGGTGTACTATGTATGAATCATCCAAAGACTCCCGATTCCTTAACACACAGAAAACATTAAATAGCATTTGCTGGCCAACATTGCCTAGGATAACATGCTACCACGTCCAACAACATGCACCGCATGCTTCATCCGTGTAAAGATGTAAATATAATCATATAATCATGTCTTTGCCTCTTCAATCTTCCCATGGCTTCTGTCACCCCCTCTCAAAATTAGTACAGTAAGAAGAAGAAGAATTAGGTTATTTGAATTGGTCTCTATTTGTCATTATCCATTAATCACCCTAGATTAGTAGATAAGAAAAAATATTGCAGATTCAGTTAGAGAGAATATAGGAAATCCGGCTAAGGACATTTTAGTATTTCTATTATGGATTCGTATTTTGGGCTCATCCAAGGAGTGGCCCAGTAGGAGACAATCAATGCACTTGGGCTTGGAGGTACAAGAGGCCCAACAGGTCCAAACCCTAACCCTAAGGTATCCACTATAAATAGATAGTGAACCCTAAAGGTACACAGATTCTAAACTCTCCTCCTTACGATTCTGCCTACACAGAACACACACTGCACCCCCTTTTGGCAAAACGCTTCGATATCTTGAACTACGTGGACTTTGATCCTCTACGAGTGTACGTAGGCTCTAGGCATTGTTCCTAGGTCAAGTCCGATTCAATCAATATCAAACAGGCTAGTCCATTAGGGCTAGCCACATCTCGGTTCTATGCCAGAACAATTTCTATTTTAATGTTTTAATTTCTGGTCCTACAAAATAATTATCATTTTTATAATACTTCTTAATAAATATTATTTTTCTTAGATCCTTTATTATCATTTTCTCTTTTTTACACTACATTGTGAGCTGTCTAGATTAAGTTTTAATTACTTAAATTAATTATTTTACATATATCCTATTAATACCATAATAATATTTTATAAGATATTTTGAATCCTATATTATTTGATCTAAGGATAGAAAAGGGATTATAAGAGGAAGAAGATTATGGCAGAAAAGAGGATTATGATAAGTTTAATAAAAAATCTCATTAATTATTTTAAATTAGAGACTATGGGAGGAAAGAGGAACTAGTTAGTTCTTCTCATCTGGACCATTTAAATGTTCAGATTTATTTTTTTTACCTTTCATTTTTCAAATAAAAATTATTTTAATTGATAAAGAATCTAAAATAAAGATAATCTCTCAACTAACATATTTTTAAAAATGATTTTCATTCAAAAATCGACAGTCAAAAAAATTAAATTTAAACAGTCCAAATAGTTTAGGCGGGAGGAAGTTGATTCCGAGGAAAGGGGATTATGAGATTTTGAACCCTACATATGTACTTCATCGGATTCTAATTATAAGATAAAGTAAACTTTTTTCGGAGAGATTAAAAGAAGCTAAATAAGTTACCTAATCATATCCTATGTTGTGTATCTTTAGATCATATATTCATTTAGTTGAGGGATAGGATATTGTCATTTCTACCAATTTTGGTCACTAAATGTCACTACCACCTTTCCATCGTTAGATCGGAATCTCGATAGGAGAGAGGCGATAAAGGTAGATGAGATATGGTGGAAAAGTGGTAGTGATATTAGTAGTGACCAAAATTGGTAGTGACAATATCTTATCTCATTAATTTATTAGTCAAACTAATTAGTTTGAAGAAAAAATAAAAATAAAAATACTCTAAATTAAATGTTTTTTTTTTTTTAAAAAAAATTGAGGTTGATTTGATCTTAGTACGAGGTTGTAACTTGCTTTCTCAGGCAAGTCTCAATAAAGCCCTAAAGCCTTAGGCTATAAAATGTTCTCATAAGATCGTGGCCGCTTGCGTTCGCGAGATTCCTTCTTCTCTGCCGACAACCATGGAGGAAACAGAGATCACCAGCGCAGCACCATACCTTCCTGAAGAAATCATCACCAACATTCTCATGCGGCTTACGGTGAAATCCCTGATGCGATTTCGATGTGTCTGCAAATATTGGGAAATCTCTTCAAGAGCCCATTTTTCATCGCCGCTCACCTCCGCCAGAGTCATCAGAACCCTTTTTTAATATTCTCTCACGATTACCTATTTAATAATTTGCCGTTACGTTTGCTTGATTGCGAGATGCAACTCCGAGATGTCCAGAAGGCACCTCTGTTCCATTCCTTGGTGTTTTACTTCATTGGTTCCTGCAACGGCTTGCTTTGTTTCGTAACCATGAGGCATTGTAGATTCCCTTCATCTTTTTTACTGTGGAACCCTGCGACTAGACATAGCATAGAGGTGCCTATGTCCAGAACTATTAATTACGATGTTACATCATATGGAAATAGGATTTGGGTTCAGTACATTTGTTAATGATTACAAGATACTGGTGATCTATGCCCTGTATTATGATCGTATGGTTTGTGGAGTGGATGTCTATTCATTAAACAAAGGTTCATGGAAAGAAATAGAAGTTGGAAACTTATTTAATATATCTTGTGCCAGCTCAACTGTCTCTTGTAGTGGAGCTATCTTTACTTCTGGGTTGAAACTAGGCAAGGAGGTGATAGTTTCATTTGACATAGCAACAGAAGTGTTTACTTTCATACCGTGGCCTCCACTATCAGGTCATCCTACTTTTAACTTAACTCAGTTAACTGTGTATGAGGACAAACTTGCTCTACTTATTACAAGTTTAATAGGAGCCTCTTCAAAGGTTGATTTATGGGTGATGGAGGAAGACATGAGTTCATCTGAGGATAGATGGAATTGGATTAAGAAATTCACTAGTTACCCTTATCTTTGTGAATTTATTCCTTGGACTATATGGAGGAATGAAATTGTCGTGTCTCGAACTGAAATTGGAGGTGAAATAGGGAAGAATGAAGGATGTCGTGTTTGTTCAATATCACTACTAATGAATTTAAGACGCTTGACATTCGTGGAAATAGCCTTCAAAATTTTGTTAATTATGTAGAAAGCCTTGTACTAGTTGTCAATATCACTTCTAATGAATTCAAGTCACTTGTCATTCCTCGACATAGCGTTGGTGACATTGTTAAGGCTTTATAGATGTTTTTAATGGTTTGAAAAGCCTTGTACCAGTGACAAAATTGAAGAACTTTAATTTTAAAGGTTCATTATCATATTACATATTTCCTTTATGTAAATATTTTTGGTGGAAATTAATCCATGGAATTTTAGTTCTTTGTGTGCTTGCAAAGTTTTGATCCCATTTAGCGACGTTATCTAGAATAATGAATTCAATTTATTTGCCAGGGATGAATTTAGGTATTAAATACTTTATGTTTCTTATTTTATTTGACTCATTTATACTTTCCGTCTCTGGTGTTTTTTTTTTTTTTTTTTTTTTTTTTTTTTTTTTTTTTTTTTTTTTTTTTAAAATATAGATATATAATAGGAGCATTATTTAATTGCCATTGTTTTTTTTTATCAACAAAATTGCCGTTGTTTGAGGATAATTCTTCACACCAAAATTGCTTTTTCTATGCTTTTGCATGAAGTAACAATGGCTCCCCTTGCACATTGGAGGAGATGAATACAAAAAGGATGGATCCAATCTTTTGGAAAGATTACGAAACTAATTAAATTACTTTAAAGTATTTATATTTTCATTTTCTTCAAAATAAATTGTACGGCTTATGTTTAAGTAAATTACTCCTTTAATCCTTAATAGTATAAGACATAGTTGACTTTTTTAGAAAGATTAAGAAAACTAAATAAATTACTTTAAAGTATTGATATTTATATTTTTTATATCAAATTATTTTATTCGACTTATATCTTGATATACAATAAAAGGATACATAAGCTATTTTATTTTAAATAGGGTAAAGCTTTTGCTTCCAATATTGGTCCCACACTATTACAGGAAAAAAATGTAATTTAAAATTCATTAACTAACTTATTAGAGGGTAAATCACTTAAAAGTGTTTTATTGAATGAACACAGGACGAAAACGTATTTTTCTTCACCTTGCATTAATTGTCAATCCATCTTATTAAAAACATGAATATGTCATGTTTATATCAGAAATACTGTCAACAAATAGAAACTCAATTACTATTCTTAAGAACTCGTACAAACTCACTCAGAGGATAAATAGTGTCTATCTTCGAAATTGGTGCAGTCCATCCAAAAAAATCTAAAGAATCCTGAGAAATAACTTCTTTAATTTCAAGATCATCAAAGCCAGCTGCAAGAATGGAAGTTTCTTAAATTAATTGGATAAGAAAAGAAAGTTATAAAACTGATTAGCAATTAACGTACAGTTATACCAATCCAATAGGAGGTATATAAATAACAACAAATCTCTAAAAACCTAAGAAGGAAAAAATATAAAATCAGGAGCAAAAATAAATGTTGAAGAGACAGGAGTCAGTAGTTCTTTGAAAGAAGTGTCGAGGACTACAGAAGCATGCCCTATCGAAACAAATAGATAGACAAAACATTGTCATCAAGCTAGCAAGCACATTTGTTTTTAGTAAAACTTTCAAGTACGCATGAGATATTTCCGGTTCATACTCCATATTATAAGTCACCTCTAACTACCTCACCTCAATTGAAGAGAGTTGGTTAACTTGTTAACTTTGTCTAAAAATGAAACATTTTTCCAACTTTGCCCATATCTAAGAGCATAGGGGAACACTACATTAGACTTCTAGTCTTTTCCTAGTAAAAAGTAATAGGGGTATTATTTGGAAACAATTTATTAATACCCCCAAGTGACTTATATTGTAGACCAAAAACTTCTTCTAGAAGCGCTATATTTGGGATCGAAGGGAGTACATTTTAAGTTAGACTTATTCTCAAATGTGTTTTTCTCTTAAATGATCTTAGTTTGTTTGGAAACCCGTTGGAAACATGCTTTTGCAATGTTTAAGACAAAGCTTGTAATACCCGGATAATTATTTATCTGGAATATTATATTTCGATAAATAATACCTATTGAAAATAGGTGAATATGTGGTTTCAAATAATAAGTAATAATTATCTTATTTTCTAAGGTAATTACTATGTAAATTAGGAGAGATAAAGAGCTAAAATGTATTTTTATGGCATTAAATGACCTAAAAATATTATGATAAATCCCAAGAGGTAGTAAAATATTTATAAAAATTAGAAAGTATGTTGTCTCTAATTTTAGGAATTTTTGGGATTATTTCCTTGAAAAATAGAGAAGCATAAATATAATAATATTAAAAGCACTTTATAGCCCCATGATTTTTAATATTTTACATGGGACATAAAATACCAATGTCGATTCAATAGTTGTGAGATAATAATTTATCCTAATTATGAAAATTATCAACAATTAGTAAGTGGCTAATTAAGTAATTAGTGGCTAATTGTTTAGATTAAGATATAAGTAAATTAATTAGTGAATAATTAATTTAAGGGAGAAATTTGCTCACTTTGCCTATCGACTCTACTCTATCCGATCAACTTTTCGTCTTATTTGAAATCGGGGTTTTGGTTGCGGAAACAACGCACAGTAAATTCTTTCTTCGTGTAAAATTTCACTTGTTCTTAATTTGATCAGTCTGAAAATACTTTTACCTCGGTTTACCTGTAGAATTTATTTCTAACTTTTCCTCGGTGCCTATAAGGCGACTCACCGCATTATATTATTATTTTATTCTAATTACCTTCACATTTATTTTTTTCTTTTATTTTTTATTTATTTTTCTAAGCATAAAATATTTTATTAATATTTATTTAATAATTTCGAATTTCTCCAATTAAAAATAATTATTTAAATTATTTTTAATTCATTTACTTTATACCTTAATTATCCCATTAATTACCAGATTAGCCACTTACTAATTTTTGATAATTTTCTTAATTAGGATAAATCATTATCTCACAACTATTTTACTTACATTGGTATTTTATATCCCATGTAAAATATTAAAAATCATGGAGTCACTTATGATCCCAAAATAATACTTAATTTTGCCTCATTATATTTTCAAGGGAAATTATCCCAAAAAATTCCTAAAATTAGAGACAACATACTTTCTAATTTTTAACAAATATTTAATTGCCTCCTGGGATTTATCATAATATTTTTAGGCCATTTAATGCCTCAAAAATACATTTTATGGATTTTAGCTCTTTATCTCTCCTAATTTTTATAGTAATTACCTTAGAAAATAAGATAATTATTACTTATTATTTGAAACCACATGTTCACCTATTTTCAATAGGTATTATCTATTGAAATATAATATTCCGAGATAAATAATTATCGGTATTACAAGGTTGGGAAGACCACCTTGGTTAATTCAGTTTATAATGATGAAGATGTGAAGCAAAAGTTTGATTTACACGTATGGGTTTGTGTATCTGAAGTATTTGATCTTTTAAAAATAGCACAAACTATAACAAAATTTATTACTCCTGATTTTGTCTGTGATAATATGGATTTAAATCTTCTTCAATTTCATTTGGTGGAGAAGTTAAAAGGAAATAGGTTTTTAGCTGTTCTTGATGATGTCTGGAGTGAGAAATACACTGATTGGGATACTTTAAAGAATTTGCTTTAGAATGGAGTGGAAGGATGTAAAATTCTTGTTACAACTCGCCTAGAGCGTGTTGGTTTAATGGTTAAAACTATCTCATCATTTTATCATCTAAATGTCTTGTCGATGAAGATTGTTTGTCAATTTTTGCTGCGCATGGTTTTCATTTGAAAGATTCAACCATGGATTCATGCTTAGAAAAAATTGGAAGAGATGTTGCTAACAAGTGTAAAGATTTGCCTTTAGCTGCAAAAGTACTTGGGGGACTTTTTCGATCAAATCCTAATTTGGAAGATTGGAATAGTATATTAAAAGATGTCATGTGGGATTTATTGGACAATGAGATCATTCCGACTTTAAGAGTCGAGTTATTATTATCTCCTCCCCATTTAAAACAATGTTTTGCTTATTGTTCTTTATTTCCAGAGGATTATCGATTTGATAGGACTGAATTAGTCTTGATGTGGATGGCAGAAGGTTTTTTCCAGCCATTAAAGGGGAACTCAACTTTAGAAGAAGTTGGTTATAGGTACATCGATGATTTGATTTCAAGATCTTTCATTCAACCCTTAACTGAAAAGTTGCACTTTGATTCTATGAAAAGTAAAACATTGGAGTACTTTGTCATGCATGATCTCATTCATGAGTTAGCAACTCATGTTGCCGGAGACTTCTACTTTAGACTAGGGGAGAGTGGAGAAAAAATTGGCAACCGGACTCGCCATTTGTCTTGCAACTTTCAAAAGTATCCAAGTTTATTCGATGAGGCTTTTCAAAAATTAAAAGGCATCCGAACATTTCTAGCATTGGATTTTTCCTGTATCCCCAAATCTATTGGAAATGCTTCTTCTCATATTATATTATCAAATCTGAAGTACTTACGAACGTTGTCGCTTCAAAATTTGGCTGCATTAAAGATAGTTCCTGAGTCAATTGGGAAATTCATCCATTTGCGTTATTTGAATCTATTTGGAACATGGATAGCATGTTTGCCTAATTCAATTTGTAAGTTGTATAACTTACAAACATTGGAGTTGTGTGGTTGTTATTTGCTCGAGAGTCTACCAAGTGACATGCAAGATCTTGTAAATCTTCAATATTTGGATCTTTCCAGTTCAAAGATTGTAAGTTTGCCTAACACATTGTGCAAATTATACAATCTTCAAACATTGAAGTTGCGTTATTGTCTTTATCTTGAGATGCTGCCAAGTGATATGCGAGACCTTGTAAACTTGCGACATCTTGATATAAGTGACACCCCCCGTTTGAAGGAAATGCCAAGAAGACTAGGCAACCTAAAAGATTTGCAATTTTTGAGTGACTTCATTGTTGGCGAAGAGCAAGAGATTAGGATTGGGGAATTGAGAGGAATTTCAAATTTAAAGGGTTGCATTGAAATTAGTAAATTAGAGAATGTCAAGAGCGGGAATGAAGCCTATGAGGTGAGAATGATGGAGAAGAAGCACATCAAAGATTTAACATTATCATGGTCGAATGATGGTGAAGTGGAAGATTCAACAATTGAGAGAGATATTTTGTCCAACCTTCAACCTGGTTGGGATTTAGAAAGATTGAAAATTGGAAGTTATAGGGGCACAATATTTCCAGATTGGTTGGGAAGTCCTTCCTATCACAACATGACTTGGCTGCGACTAGATTATTGTGTTAACTGTTGCATGCTTCCCCCTCTTGGGCAGCTCCCCGCTCTAAAGCAGTTATATATTTGGGGATTAAAAAGTGTAGTAAGCATTGGTGATGAGTTGTTGAAGGGAAAAAGTTGTGCTTCCATGATTCCATTCCCATCCCTTGAAATTCTTGACTTTTCAGATATGACTTCCTGGGAACAATGGCATTCCACTGACATGGAAGCTTTTCCTAAACTCCGACAACTCATAATATCATATTGCAAAAAGTTAATTGGAAATTTACCTTGCAAGTTGCTTTCCTTAGAAACTCTGCAGATTAAAGGTTGTCAGTTGTTGTCTTCATCATGGCAAGAGCATGAGTTGCCTCCTTCCCTTTGCGAGCTGAACATTACAGGATGTCGGATGTTGGAATCAATGTTGGAGGCACTCTCTAAACATTCACATCTCCAAAAATTAACTATCATTGATTGTTCCAATGTGTCAACTCCAATGATTCATTTGCCCCCGTCATTGCAACATTTGAAGATAAGCATGTGTGAAAAAGTTGATTTTGTGATGAGTTCAACTACTCCTCTTCAAAATCTCCAATCTATTTCTTTTGAACATTGTGGTTTAGTGAAGTTCACGTCAGATGACATGGAAGGTCTTCTCCCAAATTTAAGAAAGCTACATATGGAGCATTGTAACGGGATGGAATCATTTCCAGAAGGGATCCTTGTGCCAAGTTTGAGGGAACTTCGTATTGAAATATTATGCAGCAGGTTATTATTCCATCATGCAAAGTGGCACCTCCCAAGTAATATCACTCACCTTTTTATTTATCATCCATATAGTAGGGATGTCAAGTGTTTCCCAGAGGACTATTCTCTGCCAACCAGTCTTACAACCCTTGAGCTTATTGGCTTTGATTGCTTGGAGACATTGAATTGCACAGGACTTCAACACCTAAACTCTCTCCAACAACTCAAGATCATGCATTGTCTCGAGCTGGAGAAATTGTCAGGAGAAAAGTTGCCTGCTTCTTTGAGAAAGCTTCACATTTGGAATTGTCCATTGCTTGAAGAAAAATACCGCAACAAGGATGAACAACTTTTTCGCCAAATATCCCACATCCCGCACATCAATCTATTCCGCAAATAAGATACAATTATCCACCAGGTATTTATCATCCACTCTCTTGCCCCCAAGCATTGCATTTTTTAGTTTATAAATGGATTTAGAGACAATTATTCTTCCACATACATGTTTCTCAATATTATAATTCACTTACATTGTTGGAATCGCGACTTATATTTATATCAGTTAACTTATTTAAAAATTTTATGATACTGGCAAACTTATTCGCTCTGTTGTGTTTCCAATTCCAATTATATTTCTCTGTTTTCTTAAAACCTACTTTAGCTAATTTTATTTACCTTGTTTTTTCGTCTCTTTCTTGTTTTTTTCCTCAATAAATTCACCAAGTCTGTAAAATAATATAAATAACAATTGAACCTTTTTTTGTGTATTGAGAAAATCAGAATGATTACTATCTTGAGAGCTATTAAAACAGTTATTTCTTTTAGAAATTGTATGCATCACACCAATCACGTGACTTTAACTAAAGTGGTTGCAAGCATTTCATTTTTGAAATGAATGTGCGATTTTTCTTAACCTGAACTGAAACTGCTCATTGTGATTAATGAACGACAATTATTATTGTTTTTTGTATTTTCATGTGTTAAGTTTTTCCTTTTTGTAATTTAACATGTTGTACTCTCTCGGAAATATAATTTTTTTTCCCCCCCTAAAGATGCCCATATTTATGTATGAGTAATAATGAGAAAAGAAAGAAAGATAATGTATGGTAAATAAATAATGTGATAGAATAAGGGTAAAATGGGTAAAAATATATTTATGGTTGAGACGAATTCAAATAGGATCTTATAAAAAGGAAAAAGCCCATTAGAAAAAAAGATCTTATATATATGGATGGAGATGTTTAGTGACTTTATACTTGTAATACCCGGATATTCAATACCCGGATGACCATTAATTATAAACAAATATTCCTTTAAATATTAAAGGTGAATATGTAGTCTCAAATATTGATCAAAATTACCTTGTTACTTAGGGGAAATTTTGTGAAAATTAGAAAAGAAAAAGAGCTAAAACCCCGACAAATGTATTTTTATAAGGCGAAAAAACGGCCCGAGAATATTATGATAAATCTCATATGACAAAAGTTATTGACAAAAACTTAGGGAGTGTGTTATCGTTAATTTTAGGAATTTTTGGGATTATTTCCCCGAAAAATAAAGGTGCATAAATAAAATAATATTAAAGGCACTTTTTGGCCTCAGCATTTTTAATATTTTACATGGGATATAAAATGCCAATGTAAGTCAAATAGTTGTGAGATAATAGTTGATCCTAAATAATAAAATTATCAACAATTAGTAAATGGCTAATTAAGTAATTAATGGCTAATTACTTGGATTAAAATATAAGATAAATAAATTAGAAAAAATAATAAAAAAGGGCTGAAATTCGAAATTAATAATTAAATAAAAATAAAATAATAAAATATTAATAAAATATTTTATGCTTAGAAAAATAAATAAAAAATAAAAGAATAAATAAATAAATATCTAGATATTTTGATTAAAATAATATTATATATGGTAAAGAGCCAACGGGACATTTGAGAATGGATAGAAATTAAATCCTACACCAAGGTATAGGGATTTAGTCTAAGTCATCTGGACTTTTTATAAACCATTGAAAATTCTTCTCGAAGTGACTGTCTCCGAGGCGGCCGGAACCAACGGGGTGTTTAAGACACCGGGTAGGAGAGAGAAAATGCAGATAGAGGATTTAGAGTCAATATTGAAACAAGTAGTTGCCGTGAATTAGGAATCTAGTGACTTAGGTCAGATCATATTGCAAACCAGTGGATTTTTGCCTAGACGCTGACGCTTCCGGAATTCAATTCCGTAACGAGAGGACGTCTCGTCCTAAAATCTTAAAGCAGATAACGGAATACCCTTAATGGGATCATAAAATTCATCAAACTAGATATTCCTAATGAGAAAGAAAGAAACTTCGAAACTCTGCCGTCAGCATTTCGCGATTCGTCATGATTACGCGTTTCGGACACCGGACTGGAAACTTTATCGGTACCGGCTCAATTGGCACATGGGTGATGTCATGCATGACATCACCACCTTCCTCAAGAAGGAAGAGGAGAAGTCGGCACACACACATCCAAGGGCCCAGGATGTGCCACGTGTCGAAATGCGATCCAACGGCCGAAAAGCAATCTGATAAAGTTGTGAATAGTTTCCGATTTTTCCCTATAAATAGGAGCTCTCCCTCTTCATTCTTTCCCACCCCAAAACGCAGCCAAGAGAGAGAGTAGAGAGAAGGAAGAGCCCGGAGAAATTCTCGTCCGACCCACGGGTAAGTTCTTCGGTCCTTAGTCTTTAGATTCGTAGTTTCTTTTAGTAGAAATGCTAGAATTGTCTTTAAATTTCCCAGATAGTCTAGATATCATATTTGGGGGTAAATATGGTATTTATTTTGATAATATATTGGGAAAAGAGATATGTCAAAATTCTGGAGAAATCGGGTTAAAGTAGCGAAGCTCTGGCGAAATTGCGCCGATTAGGGGTCGGGGGAAAAATGGTAATTTTTACCTAAAATGCCGTTATAGTCTTAAATATTGATAAATGTTATCCTTATAGGATATTTGGGTTAATCGTACCCGCATTGTCAAGCCGCTGTTGTACCGCCGTCATCATACCATTTGTTTTTACCCGCATTGTTTTCCGTTTTCCGTCAAAGTACCGTTATCGCGGGAAAGGTACGGACGCGTATTGTAACCTTAATCGATGCTTATTGTGTGCTATATGTGTTTTTGTGTTCATATACTGAGGTTCTGTTTGTTTGAAAAATGGTAGAGTTATGAGTACACGGGTTATGGCATTGTTAACACCGTTTAGAGTTTTCCTAGCGCTATGGACACGACATGCTATCGTGGCACCGGAGTGTGTGAAGACTGGGATAACATACATCTGCGGGGGCTGTGTAATGTTATTGCCGATATGTGGAGATGTGTTTTTATATTGTGAAATGTTGTGGATATCGTCATGCATATATTTTGTTTACATAAGCATGAGGTTAACCGTTACACGAGATCCAATGGGCATTGGATCTCGGTGTTGATATAGCTTCGGGATCCCATGGTGTTCGGGACGAGGTGAAGGGAAAGAGGTCGGCATAGAGAGCGAGATGAAGAAAATAAATTATAGTCTATTTTGTCTAGAAATATTCGGATGACTGTACCATTTATGACTACCAGACATATTACTATGAATGTTATTCAGTGACTCTATTTCATATTTAAATTCGAAAAAAATTTCCAACTGCTCAACTCTGATCAATATCCGCGAGAAAACATTTACGAAAACGGGGTGTTACATTTTTGGTATCAGAGCAGTTGTCCTGGCATGAACTTGACTATGTTATTACGGACAGTTTGGTGCCGAAGGCAAGGCTAGTCTATGTGGGTACGCCAATCAGTCACCCTAGCACGGTGAGGCCCCCATGATAGACACTTACCTGGCTACTCTGTTCGGTTAACGGAGTTAGGTTCAAAAGCCTTTTAGATTTTGAACAAATTTTTGAAAAGAGTACTGACATAACCTGGTGTTGTGTTGTAGAGATGGACGGGGATGAGGAACCCTATGTTATATACCTAGGGAGGAGAAGGCGCGTAGCGCAACGGACATATCCGTATAGAGCAAACCTAAGAAGGAACCCTGAACCAGAACCACCATCCCCTGATCCAACGAATGTCTCGTTCTATACACCCACACCGGAAGTAGATCCAGATTACCACCCTGGCCCCACATACCAACCGTACCCTGACAATATGTACGACTCTGTACCAGCACAAAATGTACTCCCAAACTACATGGTTGACGTTATCCCAGTGAGCCCAGATAGTTCTCATCACTCCTCTGTGGGTGATAACTTTGAATAGCCTGACATCCAAAGTCCGGACATTGCGAGATAATGATGGTGGTGCGGTATGTCCGGACAATCATACCACCCTTGTCCACACCACCCGGTTTGACTTACGGTATCTTTGAAGCATCTACCAATTCTCTCTCAAGACCCAGTATCTTTGCTATTTAACCCGTGTCGAGGACTTCTACCTTGCCACTATGAATTCCTCGATCCAATATGCTAGTGGAGATTGGGTCAGATCCATTCTCTATCATTTCCCCAGGACCCCTTATTGGGTCCAGAAAACCAATGACCTGTTGAATGAGGGGAACTTGGAGAATGTGTGCCCGATTATCTGGGAAATTAGGCGTTGGGTGTGTGAAAGTATGTGAGAATGGTGGAATCCAGGAGAAACAGAGCAAGAAAGCGTGGAAGATAGAAGTAGTTATAGTAGTTTGTAAAACTACATATGCATTTTAAATTGTGAGTTTGTTTAAATTGTTAATTTGCAAACTATGTGTGTGAGACCCGTTGAAATGAGGGTCATATGATGATGCATACTATTCTACCGTTGTTGTATGGTTTGAATTATGTGGATAAATAAAATATTTATGTACACCTTGGTTACTAACGGAACTAATGTCTCTCATAAATAAATGAACTTAGAATAGTATGGCAAACCTGAGAGGAGCAGGTGCTCCTAGAGGCCGAGAGGCCGAGGCGGAAGGAAGGGCCGAGGCCGACAACCTCGAGTAATTCCCATTCCGACACATGAACTAGAGCCAGAGGCTCGTGAACAGAACCCGCCAAATCCAAACGCATGGCAAGAAGTCTTGGCAATGTTGCAAGAGCAACGGGCTATGATAGAGGAATTACGTGTCAATCGGCAAGTTGTAAGACAAGCCGAAGAAGAAACAGAAGATGAGGAAGTTGTAGAGGAAAGTCAATCTGAGGAGGAAGAAGAAGAAGAAGAAGAACCCGAACGATCACCATCCCCGCACAGGCTCGAAAGGGCAATCATGCATCTGCGACCTCCACGTAGGGAGGCTGAGACTACTCGCATTGGGTAGCCCAATTACGCAAGCCGAAACCCCGGCTTTTCGTGGTAAGTTAGACTCGGCGGAGAGGATCGGCTTATGAAATTAAAGAAAATCTTTAAAGTAATGGAATGCCCGAGAAGATCGCAAACCCCAACCGGCAATTTATAAAGCTGGAAGGAGACGCGGACCGTGGTGGAATTCAATAGCGAATCTTTACGTCTCCGTTATTGTCCCATCACATGGGAGAAATTTCTAGAAAAATTCAACGAGAAGTATTTCCCCGCTTACGTGCAAATCATGAAGGAGTACGAATTCCTTCACATCGACGGGGCCAAGAGGAGTCGGTAGATGACTACTTTGCCCGCTTCACAAATCTGTCCGTTACTCTTCGCATGTTAGAAGAGATGATGAAGGAAGCGTATGGCAAACATGCGATATACGGACTCAAATATGAAATCAGAGAGAAACTCGTTTCTCTGCAATTTCAAGATCTTATACATGCTGTTGAAGCATGTCGGCACATTGAACGGAATCTGAGGGAGCTGCGGAGGAACAGGCCCTCCAGCAACACTGGCCCAAATCGTGGCGGTGCCAACCGCGGAAACTTCGGCCAGAAGAGGAGGCCACCTTGGAGTAATTTCCAAGGAGGAAGCAAGAGGCCCTATCAGCCCGGACAACAAAACGTCCCAAGAATCCAAGCGTCCGCCGTGTCACAAGTGCGGAAGGTACCATCGGGGTAGCAAGCTGCGGGGACGGTGACTTGCTACAAGTGTAATAGGCCTGGACATATCGGTGTAAATTGTCCCCGAGACGGCGGAGCAAAAGACGCAGAATCTGGTCGAGTGTTTGCCTTGACCCATGAGGAAGCTAAAATCTCCGGATATGATCCAAGGTACAATATCTCTAAACGGATATTCACTTCAAGCATTGTATGACTCGGGTGCTAGTCACTCGTTCATTTCTTATGATTGTGCTAAACGTCTAGGAATGCACGCCTATAGTTTACCTTGTGATTTGTTAGTATCTACACCCCTCGGTGTTAAGACCTTAGCTTCTGATTCATGTCTAAATTGTGTTGCGAGTATAAATGGACGTGATTCAAACATTGATCTTATTCGGTTGCCACTCCATGACATTGAGATCATTCTCAGTCTTGACTGGCTGTCTGCGAATAACGTGATCCTTGATTGCGGAAGCAAAAGCATCTCTTTTGCACCCCTCGCGGCGAGAGGCAAGATCGACGCAAATCTAAATTTTCTTTTATCGCGGAGGCTCAAAGATGTATTAAGCATGGATGCCAAGCCTACATGGTATTCTTTTCTATCAAGGCGGAAGCCGAACCTTCACTCCAAGACATCTCGTCGTAAATGAATTTCCGGATGTCTTCCCAAATGACCTCACTTTGAACTACCTCCGAAAAGGGAAGTTGAGTTCTCCATTGAACCGATGCCGGCACAGTTCAATATCTAAAGCGCCATATCGTATGGCACCAAACGAAATGCAAGAACTAAAGAAGCAACTTGAAGAGCTACTCGAGAAAGGGTTTATCCGACCCGGTGTTTCACCATGGGGAGCCCGGTCTTTGTTCGTAAAGAAGAAAGATGGAAGTTTTCGACTTTGTATCGACTATTGTGAGTTGAACAAAGTGACCATCAAAAATAAATATCCTCTCCCCAGAATTGATGATCTTTTGGATCAATTATCTAATTCCAACATTTTCTCCAAAATCGATTTGCGATCGGGATATCATTAGCTGCGAGTTAAAGCTAGTGACGTTCCCAAGACAGCTTTTAGAACCAGATATGGGCATTACGAATTCCTTGTAATGCCTTCGGCTTAACAAATGCACCTTCTGTATTCATGGACTACATGAACAGAATTTTTCCTCAACACCTGGATAAGTTTGTAGTGGTGTTTATTGACGACATCCTTGTCTATTCAAAAAGTAGAGAGGAGCACGAAGAACATCTGCGATTAGTGTTGAGTATACTCCGAGAGAGGCGACTCTTTGCTAAACTTAGCAAATGTGAGTTTTGGTTACCAGAAGTTAGATTTCTGGGCCATGTCATATCACGAGGCGGTGTTGCTGTTGATCCCAGCAAAGTGGAAGCAGTTCGGATTTGGAAAAGACCGAGAGAGTGACGGAGATTCGTAGTTTTACGGGTCTAGCGGGATATTACCGAAGATTCATACAAAATTTCTCACGTCTTGCCTTACCATTGACGAAGCTCACAAGGAAAAACCAACCCTTTGTATGGGGTGAGGACTGCGAGGATAGCTTTCGTAGGCGAGGGAGAGGTTGACCACGGCACCGGTATTGATAATCCCGAGATCAAAGTGAGACTTATATGGTCTATAGTGATGCCAGCGGGCATGGATTGGGGTGTGTCCTGATGCAACAGGGCAGAGTGGTGGCCTATGCCTCTCGTCAGCTTAAAATTCATGAGTTGAATTATCCTACGCATGACTTAGAGCTTGCGACAATTGTGTTTGCTTTGAAGATATGGAGGCATTATGCGTACGGTGCAACCGTAGAATTATCTGCGACCACAAGAGCCTAAAATACCTTTTTGATCAAAAGGAACTCAACATGAGGCAGCGTCGCTAGATGGAGTTACTCAAAGACTATGACCTGGAGATTAAATATCATCCGGGTAAGGCCAACGTCGTTGCAGATGCTCTTAGTAGAAAGTCGGTGTAGGTAGCACACATGATGGTTCAAGAACTGAAGTTGCTTGAAGACTTCAGGGATTTGAACTTATCAAATCAAATGTGCGGAAATTTCGATGCTTCAAGCGAAGTCTATCTTGCGAGTCTTCTTGTCAGTCAAGGAGAATACGATTTGAGAGACGAGGTCGAGAAAGCCCAGAAACACGATGAACGGGCTATTGTGATACGAGAGTTAATTGCGCAGGGTGAAACGCAGGACTATGACCTATCGATCGTGGTTTGGTCGAGATACAAGAAGCGGACCTACATACCCCCTATGACGAATTACGACGAAAGATTCTGGATGACGCGAACAAAAGTAGATATACTTTGCATCCGGGAATGGTCAAAATGTACCAAAACCTTAAGTCCAAACTCTACGGTGGCTGGTTGAAGAAGGACGTGACCGAGTACGTTTCCAAATGCTTAACTTGTCGGAAGGTTAAGATTGAACATCAACGACCCGAGTCCTCTTCAAGGATTTGAAATTCCGGAATGGAAATGGGAGTGCGTAACCATGGATTTGGTAGTAGGATTGCCCAAGATCGGGAATCACGATGCGATCCGGGTAATCGTTGATCGACTAACCAAATCAGCACATTTTCTTCCCATCGGTATAAATCATTCCCCGAACGCTTAGCGAAATCTATATCAAAGAAATCGTGAGACTCATGGTGTGCCAAAGAGCATTGTCTCGATCGCGATCCGCGATTCACATCTCGGTTTTGGCGGGCGTTGCATGAAGCGTTAGGTACTAAGCTACGATTTAGTACGGCCTATCACCCCGGACCGATGGTCGATCCGAAAGAACAATACAGACGTTAGAAGATATGCTTCGAGCGTGTGTGTTGGACTTTAAAGGCCATTGGGACCAACATCTACCATTGGCGGAATTTGCGTACAACAACAGTTACCATGCGAGTATACAAATGGCACCGTTTGAGGCGTTGTACGGACGGAAGTGTAAGTCACCTATATCTTTGGACGGAACTATCGAACGCGAGTTCCTTGGGCCGGATATAGTTGACAAAACTTCCGAACAAATTGCATTAATCAGGAAGAGACTCCTGGCAGCTCAGAGCAGACAGAAAAGCTATGCGGACAAGAGGAGAAGACCTCTTGAATTTGAAGTCGGAGACCATGTGTTTCTGAAAGTGTCCCCGGTGACCGGTGTTGGTAGAACACTGAAACGACGGAAGCTGAGTCCTCGTTACATAGGACCATTTGAAATCCTGGCCAAACGTGGACCAGTGGCGTATCAGATCGCCTTGCCCCCGAACCTTAGTAAACTTCACGACGTGTTCCATGTTTCCCAACTAAAGAAATACCAATCCGACCACGATCATGTCATTGAATACGAAACCGTTGAGTTACGACATGACAATACTTTCGAAGTCATATCGGAGCAGATCATTGAGCGTCAAGAGACGGCTTAGGCACCGAGTATTCCGATGGTGAAAGTGGTATGGACGGGATTGTCACCTGAAGAGGCGACATGGGAGACGGAAGAGGATATGCTGAAAAAATACCCCGAGTTCATGGTTAGTAATTTGATTAGACTAGAGTAAATTTCGGGGACGAAATTTTAATTAACGGGGGGAGAAATGTAATACCCGGATATTCAATACCCGGATGACCATTAATTATAAACAAATATTCCTTTAAATGTTAAAGGTGAATATGTAGTCTCAAATATTGATCAAAATTACCTTGTTACTTAGGGGAAATTACGTGAAAATTAGAAAAGAAAAAGAGCTAAAACCCCCGACAAATGTATTTTTATAAGCGCGAAAATGGCACGAGAATATTATGATAAATCTCATATGACAAAAGTTATTGACAAAAACTTAGGGAGTATGTTATCGTTAATTTTAGGAATTTTTGGGATTATTTCCCCGGAAAATAAAGGTGCATAAATAAAATAATATTAAAGGCACTTTTTGGCCTCAGTATTTTTAATATTTTACATGGGATATAAAATGCCAATGTAAGTCAAATAGTTGTGAGATAATAGTTGATCCTAAATAATAAAATTATCAACAATTAGTAAATGGCTAATTAAGTAATTAATGGCTAATTACTTGGATTAAAATATAAGATAAATAAATTAGAAAAAATAATAAAAAGGGCTGAAATTCGAAATTAATAATTAAATAAAAATAAAAATAATAAAATATTAATAAAATATTTTATGCTTAGAAAAATAAATAAAAAATAAAAGAAAAAATAAATAAATATCTAGATATTTTGATTAAAATAATATTATATATGGTAAAGAGCCAACGGGACATTTGAGAATGGATAGAAATTAAATCCTACACCAAGGTATAGGGATTTAGTCTAAGTCATCTGGACTTTTTATAAACCAAAGTGAAAATTCTTCTCGGTGACTGTCTCCGAGGTCGGCCGGAACCAACGGGGTGTTTAAGACAGGGTAGGAGAGAGAAAATGCAGATAGAGGATTTAGAGTCAATACTAAAACAAGTAGTTGCCGTGAATTAGGAATCTAGTGACTTAGGTCGATCATATTGCAAACCGGTGGATTTTTGCCTAGACGCGGCGACGCTTCCGAATTCAATTCCGTAACAGGACGTCGTCCTAAAATCTTCAGCGAGATAACGGAATACCCTTAATGGGATCATAAATTTCATTAAACTAGATATTCCTAATGAGAAAGAAAGAAACTTCGAAACTCTGTCGTCAGCATTTCGCGATTCGTCAGGATTACGCGTTTCGGACACCGGACTGGAAACTTTATCGGTACCGGCTCAATTGGCACATGGGTGATGTCATGCATGACATCACCACCTTCCTCAAGAAGGAAGAGGAGAAGTCGGCACACACACATCCAAGGGCCCAGGATGTGCCACGTGTCGAAATGCGATCCAACTACCGAAAAACAATCGATAAAGTTGTGAATAGTGTCCGATTTTTCCCTATAAATAGGAGCTCCCCCTCTTCATTCTTTCCCACCCCAAAACGCAGCCAAGAAAGAGAGTAGAGAGAAGGAAGAGCCCGGAGAAATTCTATCCGACCCCCGGGTAAGTTCTTCGGTCCTTAGTCTTTAGATTCGGTAGTTTCTTTTAGTAGAAATGCTAGAATTGTCTTTAAATTTCCCGATAGTCTAGATATCATATTTGGGGGTAAATATGGTATTTATTTTGATAATATATTGGGAAAAGAGATATGTCAAAATTATGGAGAAATCGGGTTAAAGTAGCGAAGCTCTGGCGAAATTGCGCCGATTAGGGGGTCAGGGGCAAAATGGTAATTTTTACCTAAAATGCCTGTTATAGTCTTAAATATTGATAAATGTTATCCTTATAGGATATTTGGGTTAATCGTGCATTTGTCAAGCCATTTGTTGTTGTACCGTCGTCATACCGTATTGTTTTTTACCCGTTTTCCGTTTTAGTCAAAGTACCGTTATACCACCGGAAAGGTACGGACGCGTATTGTAACCTTAATCGATGCTTATTTTGTGCTATATGTGTTTGATGTGTTCATATGCGAGGTTTGTTTGTTTGAAAAATGGTGGAGTTATGAGTACACGGGTTATGGCATTGTTAACACCGTTTAGAGTTTTCCTAGCGCTATGGACACGACATGCTATCGTGGCACCGGAGAGTGTGCGGGCGGGATAACATACATACTGCGGGGGCTGTGTAATGTTATTGCCACGATATGTGGAGATGTGTTTTTATATTGTGAAATGTTGTGGATATCGTCATGCATATATCGTTTACATAAGCATGAGGTTAACCGTTACCGAGATCCAATGGGCATTGGATCTCTGTTGATATAGCTTCGGGATCCCATGGTGTTCGGGACGAGGTGAAGGGAAAGAGGTCGGCATAGAGAGCGCAGATGAAGAAAATAAATTATAGTCTATTTTGTCTAGAAATATTCGGATGACTGTACCACTTATGACTACCAGACATATTACTATGAATGTTATTCAGTGACTCTATTTCATATTTAAATTCGAAAAAAATTTCCAACTGCTCAACTCTGATCAATATCCGCGAGAAAACGGGGTGTTACAATACTCTTGTTTTTTGTTTTTTGTTTTTTCCAATTGAAATTTAGTTGACTATATGTGTGTGATTTTTAGAACCAACTTGAAGTATTATAATCTGCAACTCCATGGATGAAATTGAGAAAGCAATCTCTTGTGTTTATATTAAATTATTATAAATATTTGATGAAAGAATGAGGAATGTCGCCGATTGATGTAGCTCAAGGCATTAATTACATTAGCTACTCTTGTTACTTCCCCCACGCTGAGATATAAAAAGATTTAACTCGTTTACATAGTTCATTATTATATTTACATTGTTATTACTTCAAAGATTAGTAATGTAATCCACTTGTTCTCAAAATTATGCAGATCATGCAGATTCAACAAAGCTTAAATATCAATAGCTCATCTAAGAAGAAATGCTTCAAAAAGTTTTTTTTGATCTCCATCAAGTGTTTTGTGGCTCTTACATTATTCAATCATGTAAAGAGGAATTATTCCAAAAAGTAATCATGATTTGTCTTTATAACAAATACCATTTCTTGTTTTTTCTAATTATATTTTATCTTCTTTGTTTGAGTTTTTCTTATTATGGGGTTGTTTCAAGTAAACACAATGCTTCTTCTTCACAAAGCCTAATTTTCTACTTAAGTGATATTCCTATTTTAAAGAGATTCGAACTGAACCAAAACCTTTAATTTCTTCTTTCTCTTATAATATGCTTGTTTACTTGTTCTACCTTATATATGGTTTGATTGTGATTAGCAAGCATCAAAGTAAGCCAGCTAGCTACTTGAGGTTAATGAATTGCATTTCTTTTTTGCTTTTTTTTTTTCTGCCCCCCCCCCCCCAAAAAAAAAAAAAAAAAAAGGCGCCTGTTCTATCTCTGGACTTACTTCTCTTTCAAATACTCAAAATGCAGCATTTGCAAGAAAGACAATAAGGGATTTGCAGACTTAAACCTGCACTAAGAATAAAAAGCTCATCAAAATCTGATTAAGTTCATCATCTTCTTGAGAAAATATTCTATGACTTTCTGAAGTGTTCTTATCGTGTGACTCCTGTGCATTAAATTTTTTTCCCCAGAAGATACATTGGTGAAAGTGTGTGTGATACATTGTTATATGATGGTTTTCCTTGTTGGGTGTGTAAATGTTAAGATGAATTGTGTGTATCGTATTCTATTGTGAGTCTTAATCACTTATAAAATTCTCAAGCTTCATGTTTGGGAAGAGGATGTAGGATTCAATTTTCAGATCCGAACCTCTCTATATCATGATGTCAACATCTTATTTTTAATTTTTTTAAATCATATTTTTTTTTTTTTTTTTGAAAAGCAATCTTATATATGAATTTTTTTAATCAAATAAAAGCCTAGTTTCTAGACGCTATCTTTGGCTCCTAATATAGGGTTGGATTTAGTTTAAAATATAAGGCCTTAACCCATTTGTCCCCTCATATTTATCATTTATTTTTTCTAAACTATCTTTATTAATTGCACATATTAAGGGAGTTTGCATATATCAATGTCTAGTTTCAATGCACAATATGGCATTTTAAGGAAACAAACACAATTTTAATAAATAACCAATTTATCTAATTTTCTTAACCTACCCAAATATTTGAGGATCATATATTAAGGATCGAGAGCTCTGATAAGATTGATAACATTAAGGCTAATAAGATTCAGGATAAGGAAGGAATTCCTCCTGACCAACAGAGACTCATCTTCGCTGGCAAGCAACTGGAGGAAGGACGAACGCTAGCTGATTGCAACATTCAGAAAGAATCCACCCTGCACTTGGTTCTGCGACTCCGTGGTGGTATGCAAATTTTTGTGAAGACTCTGACAAGGAAGACTATAACTTTGGAAGCTGAAAGTCCTACTACCAGGTTAATAAAATCAAAATGAATCTTGATTGATAACAAATGATTTTCTTACGAAATACAAATCAATCTACTTGGATTTAACAATAATCATCTTTCGCTTGAGGGTGACTAACAACTAACCCTTATTTTAGGGATCTTGGATAGACTTCCCTCTCTAGAAAGAGACTCACACTAACCTTATATCTTAACATGGTGGATTTCACTATTCTACACACTTAACACATTAAGTGGAACCTATAATAGGGTCCAATCACTAATCATGACCTTAACTAACAAAATAAGATTTTAACCACAGTTCAATGTTCCAACAACATAAGGTAGTATTATGAAACCTTTTGTAACAGAAATTTCAATTCCTCTCTTTTTCCAATCATTCTTTGGATCTTCTGTAATTTGTTTATAGTTTCGTATAAGAGCCTACTGTGAATTTTGCTTATATGAAATTTGCAAGGGAAACCATGAAGTCTTTTATTAATTACTTATTCTACCTTCAGCCAATTAATGAAGCGTAGCAAGAAGTTTTGTATATTTCCAAGAGTTATTCTCTTTCTCTGTCTTTCACATTATATTCTAAACCATATGCTTTTAAATTATTGCCATTTTCATTAAACAAAGCGACAATTTTATTGTAATTCTCACTCATATCTCTCTCTCACACACACAAACACTTATTTCTCTGTCTTTCACATGAATTTATTGTAGTTTTTTGAACCAGGAGTATTTTACTGACTTTCCAAAATTGCATGGCTTTTTACCATATTCATGTTACAGGAAGATAAACACTAATATGGGTCTCCCAAGTCCCAACAAAAACCGAACGGTAATATGGCCCCACATGCCAATTGTTTTGTTAATTTTATATGTTTTTAGGCTTAACCAAAAAAAAAAAATCAGAAATATATTTGAATTTGGTTAGTTGGAAAAATGATGGCATTAAATTGAGGGAGAAACTGTGAAGAACAAACAATTTGTTTACATAAGAACTAAACTTCAATATTTTCTTGATATGTATGTTTGTATATACTGAAGCTTTTTTTAATTAGGGAGGAAGAGAGTACTTGCTTTTTTTCCCCCGTTTCCCTGTTTTTATATAGTTGTTTATATCTGAGGTGTGAGGCAAGATGTTCCTTGTGAGAGAAAAGGATTAGAAATTTAGGACGGTGACTCGGTTGTAAGCAATTTCCATCAGCAAGGTATTTGTAGTTGGTCTGTGCTATTTTTATTGATTTCTCTGTTGTTTTATATAGATGGATTCGAGGCCAATAATTGGTCCATCTAATAAAAAGTTGGCTGATAACTGATAAAGTCCATCTTATATCATGCTCTTTTTTATCTTAAATATAAAACTCAATTGACTTTGTTTGAGAGATTAAATACCATTTTATAAGTTAAGTAAATTAGTTTGGAAAAAAAAAAAAACTACTCCCTCCAATCTTTTTTATAAGAGCCCAAAATTTGAATTGGTTTGGTCTCTTTTATAAGAGTCCGGCAAAAATTGTCTGAATGACTTCTTGCATTTTTACCCCTCATAAATATTTATATGGCATTAATTAAAAGGTGGATTTTTTTCATTCTCTCTCCTCATTTTCTTTTATACTCCTACTATTCAACATTCTGTTTTTTATTTTCCCTCATTTATTACCAATTTTCTCTTTTTTGCTTGTCTCCTCATAAATAAGGACATATATATTTGAAAAATTAATGTTTAATTTAGACATATTTATTAATTTTAACCAATTTTAACTATTTTCTTAAACTGTGTAATACAGTTATTGAGCTCTTACAAAAAGACGAGATGGAGTATTAGTATAAATACATTAAGGTAATTTTTTTAGTTTTTCATTTTTTTTTAAAAAAATCAACTGGATCTTATATTAATGACCAAAGAGACTAAGGGAGTACAATTCTAATAAGGGTACCATCGTGCAATGCACAGGCCTATCTTCGGGTCCGGTTCATCTCATTTTCCCCCTCTCCTTATCTTTCTCATAGTCCCATTTGGACCGTCCAAATCTTGATCCAACGGTCCAGTTTTTTTTTTTTTTTTTTTTTTGTTTTTTTAAAAAAGAAAATCGGACTGCATCTCGGCAGTCCAAATCTGGATTGGACGGCTGAGATGCAGCCGGGAAGAGGATGGGGAGAGGGAGGGCCTGTGAGAGGAACCGCTTCCCCTATCTTCGTAGCAAGTATTCACCCCATGTATATGCTGAAATAAAAGAGTCAAAGAAGAATAAAGAAGTTGAAGAGCCAAAACATTTATTTGTTGAAATCATAAGGAGTATTGTTTTAAACATAATGAAACTTAACCAAAATATTTTATTTAAAATTTAAGGAACAAAAATAAAAATTGGGACAAACTTGAGGAACCAAAGATTATATAAACCTTTGATTAATTTATGTTTTTATCATCGGACTTATTGTCAATTAACTAGTTGACTGACCTATCTTCATAGCAAGTATTCACCCCATGTAGTCACCCAAATTTGTCTTTTCTTCTAGAAACTAGACGGATTACCACGTGCAATGCACAGGCCCTTTCCTTAAAAATTGTAATAGAAATGATTTTTAAATTTCAGTGATTAGAAAATGTTGAAAATATGATAATAAAGGGTGGCACAAGTTAATAAAAGCAAGGTACGTTATTTATGAGCTATGAGCACCTGTAATTCATATTAAAAATGGAAATAAATGAGCTTGAGTTTACAAGTGTTAGGCATTATAAAGTCATGTACCTGTATTAAAAATTATGTTTAAACAATTAAAAGAAAAATATGTGAAATTTATTTTATTTAATTGTAACATTATGTATGAGTTTGATTGAGCATTTAATATCCTAGGTTTAAAACTTACCATAATTTATGTAAATATGCTTTACCATTATTTTTTCAAACTACAATATGTTAATGCTTTATCCAAGTATTAGTATTTTATCTTTCTTTAAATTGTTTAAGCTATTTTATATTAAATAGGGTAAAGGTTTTTGCTTCCAATTTTGACCCCACACTATTACTGTTCAAATGAAAATTATGAATGCGTATAACGTTAATCTGATTTCAAACAATAACAAATGTATCGTCGATTTTTGTTGACATGTATTTGTTCCCTATTTTCACAGCAACCCCACTTTTTTAAAAGTATTATTTAATTAAGAATTGGCTTTTGTTCATTAAGGAATGGAAGGTCATCAAGAATTTAATCTAGTAAATCAATTCGCTCGGGACTTTCTTGAGTAATGCTATGTTTAAAGTAGTTCAAATTTCAAAGTTAACTAATATTCAAATATATATATATATATCGAGATGAATTTATCCATTAAAATTTTTTAGATTCTTTATCTGTCCATCAATTACCACCATATCAAATGGAGCATGCAACTTTAGTTTTCACCTCATAATAAAGATTGACATAAAAAAAAATTGTAATTTAAAATTCATTAACTAACTTATTAGAGGGTAAATCACTTAAGAGTGTTTTATAGAATGAAGACAGGGCAATATGTAAAACCCTAAAATTCCTATTCATCATAAATAATATATTTTGATGAATAATTTGAATAAAAAGGAAGGTGAATATGTGTCTCAAATTATTGTAAATTGTTAATTATAATTTGAGATAAATTTCACTTTGAGTTAAACTAACAAAAGTCAATATATAAGACCAAGATTAGGGATCATAAAATATGATATAATTAGCACATAAAATGATGGTTATTTTATGACTAAAATAGGCAAGAAATGTTATGCAAAAACTTAGTTGAAATAAAGCAATTAGTAAATACTAATTTACAAACAAACTTGCACTAATTAGTAGCCCATGCTTTCAACTTGGTAAAGGAACAATGTAAATGAGTAAATATTTAATGGGGTAAATGAATAATAATTAAATAGTTTTAAGCCAAAATTACACATGTTTAGTAAAAGATAAATACCTAATCAATTAAGATCTAACTAGAGCAATTATCTTGGAGTAATAAAAAGCAATGGAAGCCTTTGAAAGAGGCTATTATTTTCGAAAGTTAGAGGGCTAATGGGAAACTTAGTTAAACTTCATAATTAACACTTAAATGCATTCCTGTTTAGTTAGCAATCAACTACCAACTTGCATCTAGTTTCAAAGGACACTTAAAGCTAACTAATGTTATTGATGAATCCATAAAAACCTAAAGTCTTTTAGCACATGGGATAAAGAAGGTGGAAGAGGATAAGGAGAGGGGAGGGACGGTTTTTCGAGAAGGAGGGAGGGAGGGAGGGGGAGGGAGGGGGGGGGGGGAGGAGAGAGAGAGAGAGAGAGAGAGAGAGAGAGAGAGAGAGAGACAAAGAGAGAGAGAGAGAGAGAGAGAGAGAGAGAGAAACTTGTTGCAAAAGATGAAGAGAAGGGTAATTTGGTAATTGCACATGTGGGGCCCACAAGTCTTGAACTATGGCTATAAATAGGAGGGCTTGCCTCTTCATTCTTCACACCAAAATGAGTTCCAATAGCTGAATATAGTAAGTGAGAGTGAGTGTGGAGAAGGTAGAAGGAAAGTTCAAGGTAAGTTCTTTAGCTTTGGTCTTTAGATTCATGGTAAATTTATGATTTGATCCTGAATCTTCAAAAGTAATTTCGTTTTCATGTTTTTGAGGTTGAAAACAGTTTTAAAATGAAAACTTGATGGAGAATATGGAGGAGCATAATTTTTGGAAGCTAAAAGTAGCAAACATCGGTAAATTTTCGGTTTGAAACTTTCTAGAGTCAGCTACGTTGAAGCTATTGTTTTATGTATCAAATGAAGTCATTAAATTATGAAATTTTTCATGGTTAAATTAGACATCCATATCTTTCTAAATATACCAAATTCGTAGTTTTTTGAGTTTTGTGGAAGGGGATAAAAATTCTTGAAGTTGGATCACGTTTTTGGAAGATAAATCTGAACAGTGGTTGGAAATAATTAAACTGGTATTGACTCAGCTATTTCTAGTTGAAGAAATTATTTTCCCTCAAAACTAGACATGTCAAGGATTGTGAGGAATTTTATGGAACCTCATTTAGAGTTTTTTAGAATTAATTATGATTTTTCAAAGTTACCGAAAAATCTGCCCAGAAATGCTGAAATGACGTTTTTAAGGAAATGAAAGGGCATAATCAGAATATAATCCACCAGTGGTAAAAAGGTCAAAAGTGGCTAAGACATCTCTTAGGATATTATTTTGAAAGAAATTAATGCGGTGGTACTATTATAGGATATCCGGGAATCGTACCAAACAAACGAATGTACCACTAGCTACATGGAGAGGTACGGACGCGTACTGTAACTCTAACTCTTATGTTGTCTTGTATGCTTATATGTGATAGATGATTCATAGGGTCATGGATAAGACTAGGTATTGGGTCATACACCGTGGCTAAGACTCGATCTTAGGTCACTGTCTATTTACATTCAGCTTTATGCGGGTTATAGTCTTGATAACGCCGTAGGGATGTTTTCCTAGCGCTGAGGACACGAGGAGCTGTCGTGGCACTGGTTAGTGCAAATGTGGATAACATTACATGTGTTATGTGCTATGTATTGTTGTGTTGTTAACATTACATCTGATGTGTGATATGTACTGTTGTAACCTTATACCTGTCGTGTGCTATGTATGGTTAATGCTGAAATGTAATGAATATCTGTCGTACATATATATTGTTTATACTTGAGCATGAGGTTAACTGTTACCTAAGATTCAATGTGTATTGAATCTCATCATTTACCCTAGCTTCAGGATTTGGAGGATCGGGAACCGGAGACAAGGGTAAGCAGCACGTATAAGGACTCAGCCAGATTTTTTATTTTTGGACTGTATTATGTTAATATTTGAATATTTGGATAATTGTACCGTTAATGTACCAACCGGATACACCGCAAAGGAGTTTAAATTTGTAGCCACTTATCATATACTTATCCATTCATCCCAACTCATATGCTCAATGTAATACCCGGATAATTATTTATCTGGAATATTATATTTCGGTAAATAATACCTATTGAAAATATGTGAATATGTGGTTTCAAATAATAAGTAATAATTATCTTATTTTCTAAGGTAATTACTATGGGAATTAGGAGAGATAAAGAGCTAAAATCCTTGAAAAATGTATTTTTTTTTAAGGTAGAAAATGGCCTGAAAATATTATGGTAAATCCCATATGACTGCAAATATTGACAAAAACTTGGGAAATATGTTGTCTCTAATTTTAGGAATTTTTGGGATTATTTCCTTGAAAAATAGAGAAGCATAAATATAATAATATTAAAAGCACTTTTTGGCCCCATGATTTTTAATATTTTACATGGGACATAAAATACCAATGTCGGTCAATAGTTGTGAGATAATAATTTATCCTAATTATGAAAATTATCAACAATTAGTAAGTGGCTAATTAAGTAATTAGTGGCTAATTGTTTAGATTAAGATATAAGTAAATTAATTAGTAAATAATTAATTTAATGGGAGAAATTCGAAATTATTAAATAAATAAAAAATAAAAAAAATAAAATATTAATAAAATATTTTATGCTTAGAAAAATAAATAAAAAATAAAAGAAAAAAAAATAAATATCTAGATATTTTGATTAAAATAATATTATATATGGTAAAGAGCCAACAGGACATTTGAGAATGGATAGAAATTAAATCCTACACCAAGGTATAGGGATTTAGTCTAAGTCATCTAGACTTTTTATGAACCAGTGAAATTCTATCTCGGATTGAGCGGTCTCAGAAGTCGTTTCTGAAACCAACAAAGTGTAATTAGAGTACGGATAATTAAGAATAGGCGAGATAGTGCTAAAAGTGACTTATAGAAAAAATGCACCGTGTTTTTCAAACCAAGGATATTGTTACTTAGATCGATCATATTACGAACCGGTGATTTTTACGCAAGAAGCTAGTTCTATCGGAAGTTATTTTCAGAATCGACGGCGTTTGTCCGAAAATCTTCGGTAGATAACGGAATACCCTTAATGAGATCAAAAATTTAGTTAAACACAATAGTTTTAAAGAGAAAGAATAGAACTTCAAAACCTAGTTGCCGTATTTTTGAGTTTCTCCAAGATTGCGCGAAAAGGGCACCGAACTGGAAACTTTATCGGTACCGGCTGAAGATGACATCATGCATGACATCATGGGACGTTTTTGTGGTGGAGAATGAAGGAGGAAGCTTGGTCTACATGAAGCCACATCTTCATCATCTTAGCCATTGATGAAAAGTTAATTCGACGGTTGAAATCCATAGAGTTTTTCTATAAATAGCCCTTCACCTCTGCATTCATTCTTCACCAATTCTAAGAGATTTCTAGAGAGAAGTTAGAGAGAAGTCAGAGCAAGAAGGAGTAGCGAAGTGCTGGGTAAGTTCTTCGATCCTTAGTCTTTAGTTTCGGTAGTTCTTTCGGTAGATATAGTAGGAATGCTAGATTTATCTTTAATTTTTCAAGATAGTCTAGATATCATATTTAGGGGTAAATATGATATATATTTCGAAAATATGATGAGGGAAAAGATCTGTCAAAATTTTGGAAGATTAGAGTCAAAACAGCGAAGCTCTGGCGAAATTCCGCCGATTAGGGGTTCAGGGGCAAAATGGTAATTTGTACCTAAAATGCCTATTATAGTGCTAGAAGTTGATAAATGTTATTCTTATAGGATATCTAAGATAATCGGACCATTTGTTGTTGTACCGTCATCGTACCGCTGTTTCACCCGCTGTCAAAATTACCGTTTTCCGTAAAACGTACCATAGTCGACAACGAAGGTATGTTCGCGTACTGTAACACTAACTCTGATGGTTATTGTATGCATATATGTATTTTCCTCTGTCATGCTGTATTTTCGCTGTTGTGCCTTAACCTTACATCTGACTGTATTGTTATTGCCGTCCATATTCGATAATGTCCAATATCCGTTGTGCCTTAACCTTACATCCGATTTGTATTGTTATTGCCGTGCATATCTCGATCATGTACATTTCTCCTTGTGCCTTAACCTTACATCCGATTGTATTGTTATTGCCATATATATCGATTATGTATACCCTACTTTGAACGTAGTAAGTGTCGTCAAAATGCCATGAATATCTCGTAGTACTTATATGATGTATGTAAACATGAGGTTAACCGTTACCGGGGTCCGGTGCATTGGACCTCGGCTCTTAACATAGCATCGGGTTCGGGAGGACCGAGGAGGCGAGGAGAAAGGCAAGCGGGCCGCATAAAGACCCGGCTGAAGACTTCTTATGTTTTTTGTAGTTACACTGACATTAGACGTCCGAAAACAATGTCCTGTTATTGTAATTAGCCAGACTTACGGCATTTGAAATATATGTATCAGTTACTCAATCGCTCCGATGCTCTACTCTGATGAAAAAAAATATACTGCTTTTGAAAATGGGATGTTACACTCAATCGCTCCACTATGATGATATTCTGAAATACTGCTTATTAATATTCTTAAAGGGTAATACCGAATATGGGGTGTTACACAATACGTGTTAATGAGATCAGAGACATTTAATTGAAGTCTTTCCACTTGAATATTGAAAAAACGTATTCTTTTTCACATTGCAATTAATTATTTCTCGCTATTTGTTTATGTGTCTTTAAAATGAAATTTAAATTAATCTCTTGCAAATTAAAACCACGTTAAATGGAGGCATACTCGGGCCTTGGTGAGCTCGAAATCCAACTCATCTAAACCTTTTTGTATGAAAAAATAATTAAGAGTTTATTTCATGATAGATGGAGTTTAGGATATTTTAATTATTAATAATAATTGTGTTAATTGTCTCTTTTTCCCTCACTAGTCACCACCTACCACCGAACGTTTAAATAATATATAGGTCGCTCTCTGATTAGTCTCAGTCCCATTGAGTATGCATGCCCTGCTCAACAAATCTATGAGCAATGCATGATCATCCTCCAAAATAACACTGTTGTGGGGCACCTTTTTTTTTAGATTTTTCATAACTTATTATTTATTTGGATTTAATTATATGCCCTCAAATATTTTTGGCCCCGAATATATCAAATTAATAAATTTCTAATATATCCAGTGCTATATAGGTATGAACCAGCCTCTATAATCGGCAACCAAAATTACCCAAATACTGACAAACAAATATTTAACCACCCCATAGAGCCTAAACACTACCTAAGATGGTTAGTGTGACACCCTTACTTAATGCGCTCTGATTTATCAGAGTTATAGCGCACATGCATCGAAATAGTTTGGACGACTTAATTGTGGAATAAAACTTTCTTAAAATAACCTAGTTGAAAACATGAGGATAAATTTTCGCAATTCGAATCTATCCCATAGGGGGATGTTAATACATTAATCCAGAATAGACGAATGCTAAACAAATTAATATAGTCCATCTACTCGTATTCTTCCAAAAAGTTCCTTCTGCTATAACCCTTATAGCCGTGTCTTTCCTCTTGATCCCGATCCACTACCTGCCTCTTTCATGCGATCTGGAGTTCAAATGAATGAACCCCACGGGTAACAGTTAATCTCGTATGCATGTATGAAATTAAATGACAACATAGCACATGTTAAGCATAGAATAATTCATAGTAAACAAGCTGCACCGTAATTGCAGTTATCGGCCAAGGACCGCAACCCTTTAGGACACGCAGCCTATTTTAGGACACGTAGTCCCAATCCATAGCTAAGATACAAACATGTAGATTATCTAGCAACCATGATTAGTCATACATGAATACATACACATAAGCTAATAAGATAACAATTACATACCTCAAGCTTGAATCCTTAACTCGTCCGAAGGTGTTGGGATCAGTAGAGATGTCAAGGTATGCCTATAAACGTTTATCATTTGTGATTAGTCACTTCTTGCGTCGCAAAGTAACTAACTAAGCAAATCATTTTTAGAGGATTAAAAGTGGTTATAAATTCCTGAAATTCCCTTAATAATAATACCCTTGTTAATTTATTACTTATTTCCGTCCTATAAAATTCCCTTAATAATAATACCATTTTTAAAGGATTAAACTTGATAGCAAGGTATGCCTATAAATATTTATCATTTGCCATTATATTTATATTATTTATTTATTTTTTATTTTATTTTTTTCCTTTGCAATTATTTCTCCGAGTTGAGGGGGTTCTGGGTTGGGGGTTGAGGGGTTCCGGGATAAGGTTTAAGGAGTTCCGGGATGGGGTTTGAGGAGTTCCAGGATGGGAGTGCTAGGATGGGGTTCCATATAGGGGTCTTTGGGAGGGGTTCCAGGATGGGGTTTGTAATACCCGAATAATTATTTATCTTAAATATTATATTTTGATAAATAATACCTATTTAAAATAGGTGAATATGTGGTCTCAAATTTTTTGTATTGTATTTGTTTTATTTTCTAGGTAATTCTTCCCTAGAATTAGAATGACCAAAGACTAAATTTTCTAAATCTTTTTAGGGATCATAAAATACTCTAAGAATATCATAATTAAGTATAATTATGTCATAAAAGGGAATTAAATGTCATCAAAATGCCTAAACCAATTAAAGAAAATTAACAACAATTAAATTTACATTAGTTAAAATAATTAATTAATTTCTCATAATTAATTAAAAGGCAATTAAAAAAAACATCAATTAGGGATATTCTAACTTGATTAAAAATCAAGAACCAATAAGGGTTCAATATTAGCATAAAATGAATTGCTAAGTATCATAATTAATCTAGGAACCAATCACACAGTAACAAATATAACATCCCATTTTCAAAAGTAGTATATATATTTTTTTCATCAGAGTAGAGCATTGGAGCGTAAAAGTATCTGATATATATATTCAAAATGCCATATGTCTGGCTGTTTACAGTAACGGTACAATAACCGAGTGTTTTCAAAAGTAAATAACAACGGAGGAAAGTCTTTAGCCGGGTCTCTATGCGGCCTGCTTGCCTTTCTCCTCGGTCCTCGGTTCTCCTGAACCTGACGCTATGTTAAGAGCTGAGGTCCAACGTGCACCGGACCTCGGGTAGGTTAACCTCATATTTACATATACAACATATGGACTACGACGTTCACAACATTAACAAAGACATACACACAACCAATGTAGACACATCGCTCCCAAAGATGTTCACACACACACAATGCGGACAAATCGCTCCCAACATTTTCACACATACACAATGCGACACATCGCTCCCAAAGATAATCACACATATCGCTCCCCAGTGTGGACATATCGCTCCCCAAAGACGGATGCATCGCTCCCAGCTTGCATACTGATACACACTAACGTCTATATGCACTCAAGCAACATAACAACTATACACACACAATACACATAGCACATACATGCATAACATAAACATCAACGTTAGTGTTACAGTACGCGAACGTACCTTTGTTGATGAAAAACGGCACGTTTGACAGAAAACGGTATTTCTGACAGAAAACAGCAGTTTGACAGCGGTACGACAACGGTTCATGATTACAGATATCCTATAAGGATAATATCACATTTATAAATATTTGGCATCATAACATGCATTTTAGGTACAAATTATCATTTTGTCCCTGACCCCCTAATCGGCGGAATTTCGCTAGAGCTTCGCTACTTTGACCCTATCTCTGCAGAATTTTGACATATCTCTTTTCCCAGCATATTTTCGAAATAAATAACACATCTACCCTTACATATGATATCTAGACTATCTGGGAAATTTAAAGATAAATCTAACACTCCTACCGAATAAAACATCGAAGCTTAAGACTAGGGACCGAAAAACTTACCCAGGGCTCCGCTATATTTTCTCCGGGCTCCTCCTTCTCTCTAACCTCTCTCTTATTTTTGATTTTGGGGTGAAGAAATGAGAGGAGAAGGCTTGCTATTTATAGGCAAAGGTGTGACACTATTCATCACTTTATCAGACTGGTTTTCGGCCGTCGGATCGCACTTCACCACGTGGCTCCATCTTGGCCCTCCATGTGTCTCTGTTGACATCATCCTTCTAGAAGAAGATGATGTCACCCATGTTCTAGAAGAGCGATCGATAAAGTTTCCGGTTCGGTGTCCGAAATGCGTAATCTCGGTGAAACTCAAAAATACGGCAACTAGGTTTTGAAGTTCTATTCTTTCTCTTTAAAACTACCGGGTTTAACTAAATTTTTGATCTCGTTAAGGGTATTCCGTAGTCTGTGAAGATTTTAGGACAGATGCCATCGGTTACAGAAATGACTTCTGATAGAACCAGCTTCTGGACAAAAATTCACTGGTTCGTAATATGTTTTGACTTAAGAAACCTAATTCCTGGTTTGTCACAACTATTTCGTTTTCTATAGGTTCTCATTTACACTATCTGACGTATTTCTGATTTATCATGTATCTTAATTACTCATTTGTTTTCAGAAATGACTTCCGAGATAGTCCACTCCAGGTAGAAATTCACCTGGTTTATAAAAAGTCCAGGATGACATAGGCTAAATCCCTATATTTTGGTGTAGGATTTAATTTCTATACATTCTCAAATATCTTTTTGGCTTTTTACCGAGATATATTATTATTTTAATCAAAATATCAAGATATTTTTTATTTATTTATTTTTCTAAGCATTTTATATTTTATTATTTATTTAATTAATAATTTCGAATTTCTCCCCTTAAATTAATTATTTACTAATTAATTTACTTATATCATAATCTAAACAATTAGCCACTAATTACTTAATTAGCCACTTACTAATTGTTGATAATTTTCATAATTAGGATTAATGATTATCTCACAACTATTTTACTTACATTAGTATTTTATATCCCATGTAAAATATTAAAAATCATGGGGCCAAAAAGTGCTTTTAATAATATTTTATTTATGCTTCTCTATTTTTCAAGGAAATAATCCCAAAAATTCCTAAAATTAGAGACAACATATTTCCCAAGTTTTTGTCGGTATTTGTTGCCATATGATATTTATCATAATATTTTCAAGGTATTACAACAAATATACTTACTAACATGTTAAACACTACATTAGGGGAGCTAAATGAGGATTAAATTATGGAACCCCCAAAGTCAAGAGAGTGAGACGGTTTTGCAACAAGAAAGAGAAGGAATTTTATGTTATTTTAATTACACACACATGGGTGGCTTTTGTCAATTAAAGTAAAACACAATAATTGGATGAAAGAGGAGAGGCATGTCGGTACACACAAATATTGGAAGGGAATGAGGTTTCAATAAAGCAAAAAGCATGAGTTGAAAAGTCAACTCTCCAATTAGAGAATTGAACCATTAGCTATTTGGAGATTAAATTTTAAAAAAAAAAAAAAACACAATAAAAGGCTTATTGGTGAATGCATGTCGACCAAGCCTTGTGGGGTGAGGATCAATCTTCAAAAAGTGCATTTTCCATCCAAAGGTTAGGGTGAAAGTTGGTCATATTTAATTGCCAATTAGATCCTTGATCTTTCCCTATAAATAGAGCCCAACCTCTTCACATTTTCTTCACACCAAAATCAATTCAAGAGTTGGTTTTCTAAAGAGAGTAGAGAGAAGTGAGAGCTAGTAGGAAGGAAGAAGGAATAGCAAGATTCTTCAAGGGTAAGTTCTCTAGTTCTTGAAGTTCTAGTTTTAAATTCATAGATAGTTTATGCTTTGATCTTAAATCTTCAAGAGTAATTTTATTTTCATGTTTTTATGGTTAAAAATGGTTTTATTTCAAAAATTTGATGGAAGATATGTTGGGTCAAAAATTTTGGAAGCCAAACATCAAAGTAACGAAGTTTTGGCGAAATTTTTCGGTTAGGCGATTTCTGGAGTCAGTAGTAAAAACGCCATAATTTTATGTTGAAGATGAAGTTAATTAATTCTGAAATGTTTCATGGTTAAAGTAGACATATAGAGCTTTCCAAATATACCTAGAGTGTGTCATTTTGAATTCTGTGCTAGGAGATAAAAATTCCCAAAGTTGGGCTATGTTTTCTGGAGAGTTTCTGGGCAGAGGTTAGAAACACTAAACCTGGGAATGACTCAAGCAATCTGGGAAAAAATGAGTATTTTTACTTAAATCTAGAAATCCTAAGGATTCCGAGGAATTTTACGGATCCTCATTTTGATGTTTGTAGAATTAGTTATGATTTTTCAAAGTTAGGCGAAAAATCAGCCCATATGCTGTCAAACAGCGTTTTTTACGAAATTTGTAGAAAGAAATTGAAAAATAAATACACCAGGGGTAAAATGGTCAGTTGTGATTAAGATATTTACTAGAATATTATTGATGAATTAATAAATGCGATATTACCCTTATAGGATATCTGTGATCGCATTCCGACCGTCAAATGTACCGTAAATCATCAACGAAGGTACGGACGCGTATTTTAACCTTAACACTTATGCTTGTTGTATTTTGATATATGATAGTTGTATTCATAGACTAAGACTCTGTCTTAAATGATCCATTATACAATCAGCTATATACGGGTTATGATTATGAAATACCGTTAAGTTTTTCTAGCGCTGAGGACACGACTGTACATCGTGGCACTGGTGAAGAGTGCAGACAAGTGATAACATGCATATGCGATGGCTATGTGTGGTTATTGTTTTACATATGTGATTATGTATTGCTGACATGTCATGAATAAACTGTCATTCATATATTGTTTACATAAGAATGAGGTTAACCGTTACTTGAGGTTCAATGGGCATTGAACCTCAGCTCTTACCTTAGCTTCAAGATCCAGGGGAATCAGGATCGAGGAAAAGGGTAAGGAGACGGTGTAAGAACCAGACGGAGATGTTATTATTTTGTTATGAATTTTACTAAATACTCGGATGACTGTACTATGAACAAGCAGATACACTACAAACAATGTTATTCAGTTACTCACAAAAAAAAAATTTGAAGCTCAACTCTGATCAAAACACTATGAAAACGTTTACGAAAACGGGGTGTTACAGGGTTCCGGGATGGGGTGCTGGGATGGGGTTCCAAGTTGGGATATGCTGGGGTGAGGGGTTGAGGTAGAGTAGCAAATCTATCTATATAAGCACTTATACATTTTTATGACAGCAACATATATATATATATATATATCTCGGCATGTTTTAGTTTCATAACTGACACTATGAAAACGTTTACGAAAACGGGGTGTTACAGGGTTCCGGGATGGGGTGCTGGGATGGGGTTCCAAGTTAGGATATGCTGGGGTGAGGGGTTGAGGTAGAGTAGCAAATCTATCTATATATGTACTTATACATTTTTATGACAGCAACATATATATATATATATATATGTTTTATTTATATCTCGACATGTTTTAGTTTCATAACTGATATATATATATATATAACTCAGTAATGGCTAACTTGTTTCATTATATATATGACCAACTTCTTAGCTTCATATAAACATTATGCTTTGGTTTCAATATGCTAAAACTTCCTCTTTTAAAACTCCTAAAAACAGAGGCCTATAGGCAGCACCTAAACCATGAAAGCAAGGTTGAAAGATTACCTCAGTGCAAAGCTCAAACTCCCTTGTTCTTGCTGCTTTTCAACGCCACACTTACCTCGTTTGAAAACAGAGGAAAACGAATGAACTCTCTCTCCCTCCTAATCTTCACACTCTCGGCTTTCCTTCTCTCTCGTGCTCTCTCTCTTTCACTCTCAACCCTGTTTTAGTTGAAGTAATGTTAATGAATGAAAGCCAAGGAACATTGTTTATATAATATGCTAAGGGTCCAGCCCAAAGAGGTAAATGATGGACTGGAGGATAACGTTGTGGGTCTCAAGAGGTATGGTGGCGTGCTGCTCTCTCGTTGTCTCTATGATTTCACGTAAACGGCGCTAACTGAGATCTTTCTCTTTGATAATGTGTTACTGTAGAATATTGAAAGGGTGTATAAATATATATTGCTGATATATATATTGGTCACGTGTTCAGCTGAAGCAACTAATGGATTGGAGCAACATATTGGGTTGAGGGAGTTAATGGAGATAATGGGCTGGTATTATATACAATTGGGCTTATGGTGAATATTGTGTTGTGAGGCCCATTTTAAATACTTATTTGATCCTCTTCCAAACCTTTATTTGCAATTAGGTACTTAGCTCAATTAATTGCAAATATAGGAAAAGTGATAAAATTAAATCTTTAATTCCCTATAAGGATCGTTTTCTTTATTAATAAATTTCTTTAGGCCGCCAATTATTGATTCCATAATTTTTAGGCCAAAAATCATTCCTTACTTGAAATTATTTCTTTTCCCGAAATATATTAAGGGAAAAATAGGCTTTAATTTTCAATAATTATTTTAAGCTGAAATTTCATAATTAATTTCTATATAATATTTAAAATTTTAAATCCCAAAATTTTGGGATGTTACAGTTAGTACTCAATTGTCAATCCATCTTATAAAATACATGAATATGTCACATGAGACATATTGTCAACAAATAGAAACTCAATTACCATTCTCAAGAGCTCACACAAACTTATAGGATAAATAGTCTCAATCTTTAAAATTGGTGCAGTCCATCCATCAAAATCTAAAGAATCCCAGAAATAACTTCTTTAAGTTCAAGATCATCAAAGCCAGCTGCAAAAATGAAGTGTGAAGTTTCTTAAAATAAGCAAATGAAAGTTATAAAACAGATTACCAATTGGCGCTAACTTGTACCAATCCAATAGGGGGTACATATATAACAACAAATCTCTGAAAACCTGAGAAGGAAAAAATGATAAAATCAGGCACAAAAATAAATGTTGCAGAGAGAGGAGTCAGTAGTTCTTTGAAATAAGTGTTCAGGACTACAGAAGCGTGGCCTATAGAAACAAATAGATAGACAAAACATTGCCATCAAGCTAGCAAGCACATTTGTTTCTAGTAAAAATTTAAAGTACGCATGAGATACTTCCTGTGGTCCATACTTTATATTATAAGTCACCTCTAACTACCTCACCTCAACCAAAGAGAGTTGGTTAACTTGTTAACTTTGTCTAAAAATGAAACATTTTTCCAACTTTGCCCATATCTAAGAGCATAGGGGAACACTACATTAGACTTCTAGCCTTCTCCTAGTAAATTGTAATAGGAGTATTATTTGGAAATAGTTTATCAATACCCTTAAGTGACTTATATTGTGGACCAAGAATTTCTTCTAGAAGCGCCCTATATTCGGGACCGAAAGAAGTATATTTAAAGTTAGGTTTATTCTCAAATGTGTTTTTCTCTTAAATGATCTCATCTTTAGAGTCTCGGTTTGGAAACCCGTTGGAAACATGCTTTTGCAAAGTTTAAGACAAAGCTACCCTTACGTAATTATTCCAGCAGGTACCCAAACATACACTAAATAGTAACACAGTGACAATACATTATGAAGAAGAAATTCATTTTCCAGTTTCCATGTGCAAGGCAACAAATGCCGACAATAGAAAAGTACAAAATGCAATAAGTTCTCTTTTGTTTCCCTCATTTTAATTGAAACCCAAAAGAAAATCATTTAGTCTAAATGCTATGCATAAGATGCTGCTAATTTTTTTTTGTTATTATTCAAAGAAAGTATGATATCCCTTTATAACTGAGTTAAAAAGAAAATGGACAAAAAAAGAGAGAGAACAAAATTCAAGAGTGTAATAAACCTAAATCTCTTTGCATATCTATCAAAGGCACCCCTGAGTGAGAGAGAGAGAGAGAGATGAACACCAAAGGAAAGGCATTAACACTACCATTTCACTCTATGTAACATCCTCAATTTTCATGTAAATTAATGTATTAAATAAACTAAGGGAATATATGAATTTTTCACCAAGTAGAAGTAGTTAATGGTATTTATTTTCCAACAAGATAAATTAATTATTGGAAAATAATGTGGAATTATTCGAAAATTTGGTTAATAAATTTGGTTATGGATAAGTTGAGATAAGTAATGTCTGTAACATCCTATTTTCAAAAGCAGTATATTTTTTTTTCATCAGAGTAGAGCATCGAAGCGATTGAGTAACTGATACATATATTTCAAATGCCGTAAGTCTGGCTGTTTACAGTAACGGTACATTGTACCGAGTGTTTACAAAAGTAGAAAACAACAGAGGAAAGTCTTCAGCCGGGTTTCTATGCGGCCTGCTTGCCCTTCTCCTCGGTCCTCGTTCCTCCTGATCCTGACGCTATGTTAAGAGCTAAGGTTCAATGCCCATTGAACCTCAGGTAACGGTTAACCTCATATTTACATATACAGTATATAAGCACAACAAATGAATCATTCCTAAATGAACTGTTCCCAGCGAATCAGAATATACCGCTCCCAAAGAAATGCGGATGTATCGCTCCCGCGCATGCATATGTTCGTTATCCTCTAACACCACTATGCACTCAAATAACACACCACCAATATGCATACAACACACATATCACATATACGCATACCATAAATATCAGAGTTAGTATTACAGTACGCGAACGTACCTTCGTTGACGGAAAACGGCACATTTTACGAAAAACGGTATTTTTTAACAGCGGCACGACAGCGGTACTATTATCCCAGATATCCTATAAGGATAATATTTATCAATATCTAGCATCATAACAGACATTTTAGGTAAAAATTACCATTTTTCCCTTGACTCCCCTAGTCGGCGGAATTTCGCCAGAACTTCGTTACTTTGACTTTAATCTTCCAAAATTTTGCCATAACTCCTTCCCCAACATATTTTTCGAAATATATATTATATTTAACCCAAAAATATGATATCTACAATATATTGGAAGATTAAATATCAAAACAACATTCCTACTATAACTACTGAAAGAACTACCAAAGCTTAAGACTAGGGACCGAAAAACTTACTCAGAGCTTTGCTATATTTTCTCCGGGCTCCTCTATCTCTCTAACCTCTCTCTAGGATTCGAAATTTGGTGTGGGAAATGAGAAGAGATGTGCCTTCTATTTATAGAAGAAAGGAATGACATTTCGGTAATTAATTCAAACTTTATCATATTGATTTTGAGCCGTCGGATCGCACTTGGGACAAATGACTTGATCTTGGCCCTCCCTCTCTCTTGGCCGACCCCCCTTCACTCTCCCCAAGGAAAAAGTGATGTCATGCATGATGTCATGCCCATACTTTATGGTCTTGTACCGATAAAGTTCCCTGATCGGTGTCCTAATCGCGTAATCTTGACGAAACTCAAAAATCTGGTAGCACAGCGCTGAAGACATATTCTTCTTCTTTACAACTACTTGGGTTAACTAAATTTTTGATCCCATTAAGGGTATTCCGTTATCTGCTGAACATTTTTAGTCAGAAGCCATCGGTTACGGAAATCACTTCCGATAGCACCAGCTTCTGGATAATAATTCGCTGGTTTATAATATGTCCTGACCTAAGAAAACTAATCCCTGGTTTGTCACAACGGTCTTGTTTTCTATGAGTTCTCATTTTGACTATCTGTCATTTTCCCTTAAAACCCTGTATCCTAAGTACACGATTGGTTTCAGAAATGACTTCTGAAACAGCTCACTCCAGGATAAAGTTCTACTCATTTATAAAAAGTCCAGATGTTGATGACCTAGTGTCCATGTTTTGAGATAGGATTTTATTTCTACCCGTTCTTGAATGTCCTGTTGGCTCTTTACCATATATAATATTATTTAATCATAAATATCTAGATATTATTTTGAAATAACCTAAACCCTTTTCACACTACTTTTTTTTTTTTTAATTATTTATTTAATAATTTCGGCTCCCCCTAATTAATTATTTTTAATTATTTTATTAATCAATTTACTTTATATCTTAATCTAAACAATTAGCCATTAATTACTTAATTAGCCCTTACTAATTGTTGATAATTTTCTTATTTAGCATAAATTATTATCTCACAACTATTTTACTTACATTGGTATTTTATATCCCATGTAAAATATTAAAAATCATGGGGCCAAAAAGTGCTTTTAATAATATTATATTTATGTCTCTCAATTTTTCAAGGAAATAATCCCAAAAATTCCTAAAATTAGAGACAACATACTTCCTAAGTTTTTGTCAATATTTGTTGCCATATGAGATTTATCATAATATTTTCAGGCCATTTTCTGCCTTATAAAATACATTTTTCATAGATTTTAGCTCTTTTTCTTTTCTAATTTTCATAGTAATTACCTTAGAAAATAAGATAGATAAAACTTATTATTTGAGACCACATATTCACCTATTTCCAATAGGTATTATTTACTAAAATATGATACTTATCATAAATACGATTTTCAGGGTATTACAATGTCAAAGAAGGTAAAAATATATTTTCCCCTCATTATTAATTTTTTATATTATATTTTTCATCCAAAAGGAATGGGAAAATTCTGAAGAAGAAAAAAATTAGTGAAGTCTCAATGTAAGTCTTATTTGTCCTAGAGATAAGGAAGGAGGGAATATGTAGACTTGGTAACAACATCCTCTTCATAAATACAAGAGGACATTGGATGAGACTTATATGTCATAAAATCTTCCAAAATCCTTCATTTCCCTCTCATACAAATTTTTTTTAAGAAGAAGAAGAAAGAGAAAATCAATCATATAAGTACATCATGTTAAGTACAAAACCTGATGAAGTAGGTGTGTGACATGGGGAAAGACAATTTCCCTTCCCAAAACGCCTTCAGATTTTCAAAATAAGGAAGGGAGAGGGTGCGGTTTTGGTACTTGTCAAGGACCGTCCGCTGCGTCCCTTATAAGCCAAAACTGATGAGTTTTGGCTCTCTTTTTTTAGTTTTAGTTTTGGCTTTTTTAAAAAATGTGGATACTAACTGTTACTTAAAAAAATACTTCGCGGTACATAAGTATCTTTTTAGTGCCAGTCAGTATCTTGAAATATTTTTTTAAGATCTTAAAATAATTTTTCAAGATCACGAAGAATTTTTTTTCAATATCCTAAAATATCTTTTTAATAACAAATCGAGTCCGCATTTTCTTTTTTATAAAAAAAAAAGCCAAAACTGGAAAAAAAGAAAGAAAGAAGAAGAAGCCAAAACTCATCAATTTTGGCGTATAAAGGCGCAGCGGACAGTCCTTGACAAGGAACAAAGCTGCGCCCGAAGGGAGAAGGGAAATATAACACCATGTCATAGTACAACACAATGATTTAGGAAGAGATGAAAGTGTACTAGAAGGTGTGTGTGTGTATATATATATATATTCCAAAAAGGCCTTCAATTTTCAAAGTTTTAGAAGGCAGAAAGAGAAAATTAAAATCTAAACTATAGGGCAAGGTTTTAACCATTGGATAAAAAGAAGATTGTACTTGGTGATAGGATAAAACAAAACAAATCACACTCTCCCCCATCAGCCGCCTTCACATCACAAGAAGAGGGAGAGAGTAGAATTCAGTTTCCGTCATAAATTTCCAAATTTGCGACGGAATTCATGTTTTCGGTCGCAATTGCGATGCAATTTTTTGCGACGGACGGAATTTTGTTGCAAATTCCTTTGCAAACCAGTTTTGTCACGGAAAATGCCTTTTTTGCGACGGATTTTTTCCATCGCAAAAAATGATTTTTTTTTTTGGTAGTGTTTGTCTTTTTTCTTTTTCTTGTAATTATTATTGATGTAGAGCAATGACTTTTGAAGTCCTTGTATCTTCTATGTGTGTCTAGATGCTTTTCCAACAACTTGCGTTGTTCACCAGTGCCACCAAAATTATGACACATATCAGTAATCTGTGACTAAATTCTTAAACTCCAAATTGCCTACTTAATCATATTATGAATTGTTTAGGATAGTATATATTATTTTTGTTTCAATAATCATACTCTAAACCACTGACACATCTCTATGTATGCACCAGTAATTAACTCCTCAAAGATTGTCCTCTTTAAATACGGTTAGCAATTATATATATGTGTATGAATTGTTTTACTATAGAGTGAAAATGAGTACATCATAAGCATATTTTGACCATTTAGATCATGAAAAATTTGTTCATTTCCTAGTTTGTTGTTCTCTAAATGATCTGACCGCTGAAATTTGTTCAAAATGACTCATTTCCTATCCATAAACTATGACAATCCGAACTCTACTATTATCCTACCTTTTTTATGTAATTTGGAGACTAAGGAGGTGAGAGGATTTCCCTGAACACATGCCCAGAATTTCTGAAGGTTTTATAGTGTCTTGGAAGTTCAATTTTGGTTACAATCCTGTTGTAAATGAGTATAAGATTGGGACATATATATTGGGAAATTCAGAACTTGTGGGGTTGATGTATTTTCTCTAACAATGTAGTTTTGGAGAAATGTAAATTTTGATCTTTTTGTAGATTTTTATGTTTATGATCATTACATTACAATAAATAAGTTATGTTCTGTTTTCGGTCACCTTTACGTAAGAAAATAAAAGGTATAGAGGGTGATGGAGCAATAATCTCTTTCGACTTAGCTCTGATATCATTTGTAACATCTCAGTGCTTAGCTTTCGATATTGTCAGCTTTGGGCCCGTGTTTCATGCGATGTTATAGCTCGTGTTTTGTTGTTTTTCGAGATGTTACAAGTGGTATCAAAATCAGGCTTATGTTTCCTCTTCTTCTTCTTTTTTTTTTTACTGTTATTGGTGGTATCAAAGTTATGGCATAGCTAAGGTTTCCTTGTTCTCTAAGATGTTATATCTTGGGTCTCCTTGCCCTTAATAGGCTCGCGTTTCCTCAGTTTTCTTCGTTCTCTTAGGTGTTGCAGGTGATGTCAAAGCCAAGCTTAGGTTTCCTTGCTCTTTGGGATGCTCTAAATGGTATCAAAGCTATTGCCTGACTAAGATTTCCTTGTTCAAAATTAACATTTCATGCTTGTTTCAAAACTATCACCAGATGGTAAATAGCGCCTTACCCTCCCTGCCTTAAGAAATCATAGAGGACATTATCAAGAGGCTTCCAATGAGATCTATAATATATATACCTTAATTTTCATAATCTTTATAAACAATGTATTTTGGCAAATAATTAGCAAAATACAAAGGTGAATATGTGTCTCAAAGGATTATAATCTATTGATTATATTCTTATCCAAATTTCATTTTGGAATTAATTAACCAATGGTTAATTATGAGACTACATTTAAGGGCTATTAAATGTGATATAAATAGCACAGAGAATAATAGCTAATTTATAACCAAAAGAGATAAGAAAAGTTTTCCACCCCTATCGGCCTCACCCTTCCGAGTGGATGATAGAGGTATTCCCTTTTATTATTACCATATATTATCTAATTACTACTTATTAGCATGTATCAAAGGTTTACGCGGCGAGCATTTCCGGTTGGATTATCGACAATACGGTAAAATTAAAAGCAAGAAACAAAGTATAATCCCCAAAGGGTTAGATATACAGTCATCCACTAGTGTCCAAGAGGCCAAAATAATATACAGTTATCCAATCTCAAAATAAATATCAAAATAATCTTGCTCCGCCACCATCAACTCCATCTACTCCAGCTCCGTAGACTTACCCTTTTCACCAGATACTACCCTCGAGGTACTACCTAAAGCTTTACAAAAATCTGGGATTCATAAATGAACCCGAAAGTAACCATTAATCTTATATGTAATGCATAAACAGTGTATGTATGTAACCATAATTAGGAAAACACCGGATAATAGAATTCAGTAACAAACATGCAGTAACACAAATGCAATATACCGTGTGTACAGTGTTAACTGCGAAAGGACTTCATGTCCTAGAATTAAGCGCAGGAATGCTCAACAAATCAAGCCCCGGATTCACAGCGCTATGAAAACACAAGGAAAAACACGGTAGTCGAGCTCCAAACCCAGACCACACTGAATGCACACAAACGCATGTCCCTTTTTAGGAGACACGGGTCCACAATCATGGAAAACAAACATACAAAGTACCACAAGATATATGAGGATTAAGGTTACTACCTGGTAGTTGTTTATAAATATCAGTAAAAAATTTCCCCGAGTGCACGAGAAATCAAAGTAACATTAAAATAACCAAAACATAAATATAAGTAACTCTTCTTTAAAGTATTTATTTGATGGCTTAAAATAAGCATTCTTCAATCTTTTAAAAATATTTCAATCCTTATACCAAAATCCTATTTTGAACACGTCAGAGGCACTAAAACACCAACAATGAATCAATTCCCCATGTTCTTGAGATTGACCGAAATCATATCTTGAATCACACAACCTAACTTCCATGTTCATTAAGCAACTTTTTCTTATATCATAATAACCTCTCTACCTAGACCTTAAATCTTAAGTTTGATCTTTTATTCATCCATTTTTTTAATTAATCAGGTCCATCATATACATATACACGCAAGATACAACCATTGCCAACCTAGCAAACATGACATCATAAGATAGTTAAAGCTACAACTTACTTGTTCTTGGTATTCCACTAGCTTGAGACCTTAATCCTACATGTTTCTTCCACTTCCTTTCATCCGTAACCTTCACGCAACAAGGAAGAAGTGTTCCTTAAAGGTATTTAACTCCCAAGAATGAAGGTAGAAGAAGGTGGAAAGGAGTATCCAGAGACCCTACCTTCCTCTTAAGTGTTTGCTTGTCTCTCCTCGTGTCTTCACGCTAGCTTCCTTGTCTTCTTCGATCACCTTTTTCTCTTCTCCTCAATGCGTCCAACAACCTCAAAGGGAAGGAGATGAGTCTCTTAAATAGATCCCCAAGGTTGGTTCTAGATCCATCTTGCGTCTAGATTTCTCTTCACCATTCTAGAGAAATCAAAAAAAAAATTATTATTTCCACTGATCTCACTTAGCGAGCGCTTTGGAGGAGGTTTGGAAAAAAAATGTCTTATTTCTTGTGGTCTCTCACATCCGACGTCTTGGGAAAAATATTGGAGAAACTTTGTGTCTTCTCCATTGTCTTGTTCAACCTGCACAACTCCCTCTCCCCTTCATTAATGTTGTCTTGTCCCATCCATCATATCTCCCTTAGCTCATAAGTACACCTAAAGCTAGGTCATCATTACCTACTTTTTCCCTTCTTCCATGCAACGTGATAGCTGCGGATGGGGAGTGAGTGATTTTATTTTATTGTATCCTATCATCAAGTACAATCTCCCCTTTATCCATTGGTTAAAGCCTTGCCCCTTTGCTCCAGATTTAATTTTCTCTTTCTTCCCCTTGAATATTCAAAATCTGAAGGCTATTTTCTGTTCTTTTTTTTTTCTTTTTTTGTAAAAAATATGCCTTCTAGTACATTTTCATCTTTTCTTAAGTCATTGTGTTGTACTATGACATAGTGTCATATCTCCCTTATTGTGGACGAAAATTATAAAAATAATGAGGAAAAATACATATTTAGCTTCTTTGACATTACTTGTCTCAAATTATTTATAACCAAATTTATTAACCACCTTTTCGAATAATTCCACATTATTTTCAAATAATTAATTTATCCTGTTGGAAAATAAATACCATTGAATACTACCACTTAGTGAAAAATTCATATATTCCATTAATTTATTTAGTACATTAATTTACATGAAAATTGGGGATGTTACAAAAAGGTTATGAAGACACTTAATTGAATTAGAGCAAATTAGCTTGTGCTAATTAGGGATTAGTGGCATATTGTCTTCAACTTGATAAAAGGCAATAAAACCTTCTTCAAAGTGTAAATGAAGGAAATCACCAAGAGGGGGTGAATTGGGGATTTTAAAACTTTTCGAAAGCTTCTGGAAATAGCACACAAAAACAGGGTATAACAGTGAGGGAGAGAAAGAGCTTGACATAGAAGATTTATACTGGTTCGGTCTCAACTCTTGACCTACATCCAGTCCCCAGATTCTTTAGGATTTTCATTATCACTATAATTAGATACACACTCTGTACTCGAAAGTTATCCTCTCACTAGGATACACTCTCCCTTACAAGTTGTAACCTGATAACCCGATCTCAAAGTCTCACAACTTTGAGATTCTTAAAATGATTGATAATCAATGTTAAACTCTCTAGAAGAGCAGATGTAATAAACACTGAAGTTCAATGTATTAGAAGATACTTTACAGATGAGTAATAAATGCAAGTAAGACTTGAACAATATTCGTTTTCTATATTCTTTTTTCTTATTGAGAATTTAATGCTTCAGCTTATATATGAAGGAAGCATTAAATGACTGTTGGAAACATTAATATGACTATTGGAGACATTAATGAAGCTATTAGGTTGCAACCAGGTTCATTCTCACTCTTGCTTTGATTTAATCCAGATGCTCAAACATTCTTGTTGACTTCCCTTGAAATAAATCCATTGGATGATGATGTGGCTTTCAGAAGAGGAAAGAAAACATTTAAGCCTTTGGAATGCCCGAGAGAATGATTTGACAAAAGGGTGTTAAGTTTTCTAGGCTAGCATTTAATTTCGACATCACCTTTTGCTTTATGCTTAAACTTGAGTTTAATGCACGTTTGATCATCACGAAACACATTAACAAATTGATTAAACATAGTTAGAAATAGTAATGAGTTATGATATGAGGTATATAGTTCAAACATGAAGATTTCGCAAATTCAAGCAAGATGATTTCAAAAACAAAGCGCTTTAAACTGGAGTTTGTTCATATAAAGCGGAGTTCATAACTCGAGTTTAGCTTTTCAAACTCAAGTCCTATGAACATCTTCTTTGAAATAGATTTGACGTTTGAATGAAGATGTCTCGTAAGACCGAAACTAGAGTTTAGAATATTTTACTCAAGTGTCTAACTCGAGTTTAGTTCTTCTTTTGTAATGAGCATCGCGATAGCAATTAAAAACATTTTAAGATCGCGAAAACTCGAGTCATTAAGTGATAAACTCGAGTTTGGGACTCTTTGAATTGAGAATAAGTTTAAGTCCACAAACGCAAATTGGAGTTTGAAGAAAATAGGCTCGAGTCAATTTAAGTTCAAAATTCCTTGAAAGCTCTCGGTCTAGCTTAAACTCGAGTTCACAAATCCATGCTCGAGTTTACTTTTGAAAGAAAACCTTTAAGAACTCTCGGCCAGGGATAAACTCGAGTTTAACAACAACAGGCTCGAGTTTGTGTAAGAATAAGATTCTTTGAAAAGCTCTCAGTCAATGTTAAACTCTAGTTTCCATGTCTAAGCTCGAGTTTAACTAAGTTCAAATAACTCGACTTACTCTCTGTCAAGTGCAAACTCAAGTTTGATAACTCTAAACTCAAGTTTGTCTTTGACAGTAAAGTTCTGGTTAAGTTTGAACAAGTTTAAAACATTTTTTACTTAACCAAGACAAACTTCATACAAGTTTACAATTATCAGTTATCATCAAAACACATAGAGAACTAACACAAAGGGCTGATTATTTTCGAAAACAATAAGGCCTAAGTAGATGAAATAAAGCTTGATTAATTAAGCATAAATGACCTTATTAATTAACAAACCAATAGGGCATGGACATGTGGCATCAAGGGATACCTAAGCCCTTAAGTGTGTCATCAAAATGACATCATAAACTTGTCCAAGAAGCATATGGACATGTGGAGGGTTGTGAGCCAAGTATTTCAAGATATTATCTCAAAAATTAAAGCCTTAATTCTCATATAATTACATGAGCTAATGAGGGAACTTCAACCATAGGATGAGGACACTTGGAAATCCATCCAAGGGCTGAAAAAGAGTTCATAAAAATGTCCAAGTGTGAATGGGGATTATTGAAGTTGAAAAAATGCAAATTGGATCCAAGGATGGAGAAGTAAGAAGAGAAATTGGATTGCACATGGGTGGGGACAACCTCAAGGCTTGGATTTTTCCAATAAATAGCCATGAACCCCTCTTCAATTCCTCACACCAAAACAAGCTCAAATCAAATTGATTGAGTTAGAGACGAGAGGCAAAATAAGAGCAAGAAGGAAAAAGGAGTAAAAGCTTCAAGGTGAGTTCTTGGCCTCTAGATTTTGGTTGTTAGTAGAATTGTAGTTTAATCTAGGAGATGGTAAAGAAAATTCATTTTCATGTTTTTAAGGTCATTAATATATTTAGAATGAAAAATAGATGAAAATCATGGTGTAACATCCTTCCAAAATTACCATTTAAATAATTATTTTATACCTAAACATATTTAATTCCGCCCAAAAAAAATCATTTACACATTAAACATCATATCAACAAGCTCTGTTCATAATATAAGTTCTAGTATGCAACGGAATGATCAAAATATGCAACGTACCAAAAAGCCCCTAAAGTTTGGTAATATACATCAAACTATGCTCATGTAACAAAAAGAGACATATAAGATTGATAACTTAGATCAAGTCTCGGATGCCTTCTTCCCCTTAGTATTAGTGCCTGAATTCTCGCTTGAAAAATAAATAATGATGGGTGAGTCACGAAGACTTAGTAACCACATATCCAATTTAACAAGTATACATGGAATGATTACAAGATAGTTAAGCGGGCCAATTATCCATTCGTATATCAATAACTTTGAGTAATTTACCAAACCAATTAATAATTCAAAATTATTCAATATGCATGTAACTCCCTCAACCATCCTTATAACCGCTGACAGAACCCATGGACTACAATATAATAGGTTTAATCTCTTTAACGAGATTATACCAAGCTCACCAATGATAAGATGTAACCCGACCAAAGGTTACAGAACTTATATCGGACCATAGATTCCCTTTCTTTCGAATATAGAAAGGTGTCACTGTCCCAAGGGCTGACCCTAATCTCGACCAAAGGAATAGGATGATACCAAGGGCCCTGAAAATATCCAGCCATCCATTGTGCGCTCAGTGGCGGCTATACCACGTGGTATAAAATCAATCTCCTACCATCACACCTCATCTCAATCCAGAACACCTCAATATGCAGTGCAATATCACAATTTTCAACATCAACAATTTATACTTATGTTCAATATTCAACACCATGCATAAACTTTCATAATTACAAAATAAACAATTTAATCATAACAATATAAACAATTTATGCCCACTTAACTAAAAATTTATCCTCAAAAAAAGTCTCACACATATATACATTTTCATAGGTAACATACTATAATATATTCATATCCTTTAAATATACAAGCATACGCTTATAATCACCTCAACAAGTATACAAGATAAATTGGAAAGTGATTACCTCAAGTTATTGACACAATACTAAGCGTAAGAGAAATCAGTTCCCTTTAAAAATAAATATATAATTATATGTTAATAGAAGTAACAAAAATAACCACTAATACCATAATAATTAAATAATTAAACTATTATCTCTCTTTAGTTTTCCTAAAAATTGACAATTTATCTATTTCTCAATTTTTAACCTAATACTAACTTTTATAAGTATAACCCAATTTATTAAGCAATCTCCATATAATCAAAATCATATCAATCTCCAGTTTAAAATCTCAAATCCCAATTCATAATTTCATATAGTTCAAGATTTAGCAAAACTAACCAATTAAACCTTAAATAATACCTCTAGTAATCCAACTAAATGCTTATGTTTTCATTTAATCGGTAAAAATATCCTATATGACACAAATCCTAATTCCTTTTAGATAGAAAATAACTTTAAATTCCCACAGCAACAAACTAACAAATCTAAACCAATTAAAGTTAGGGAAAATTCCATTTAAATACCAGATGAATTTGCAAAACCCCTTAGAGGTCCTCCGAATTTGTAAAAAGACTTAGAGGTATTAAGGACCTATAAGGGATATGTGAATTCGCGTGAAATTACCTTTCTACCCTTACATTTAAATAATTTTTTTTTAAAAAAATTAAAACCCCATACGCCCCGCCGCCGTCGGCCGGCCACCACCACCACCACCGACGGCCGGCCACCACCACTACCGGCGGCGGTGGTGGTGGTGGTGGCGGCCGGCGACGGTGGTGGTGGTGGTGGTGGGGGTTGGGTGGTGGGGGGGGAGGGGTTTTTTTTTTTAAAAAAAATATTTAAATGTAAGGGTAGAAAGGTAATTTCACGCGAATATGCATATCCCTCATAGGTCCTTTGTACCTCTCAGTCTTTTTACAAATTCGGAGAACCTCTGGGGGTTTTGCAAATTCATTTGGTATTTAAATGGAATTTTCCCTTAAAGTTATTTATTAAGGGTTAAGGTGCAGATTTGCCAACAAACTATTACTCGAGGAGCATCTGGCACAAACATTAATTGAGGGTACCAAAATTACCAATCAACAATTAAAAGGTGAAAAAAAGTACCAAATAACTATTAAAAATACAATTATCACAATTATGTTAAAATATGAGGCACTGGAGTAGGATGGTGGCGGAGACGCTAGAGAAAAGAGCGGTTAAGCCTTCTTGTTGGATAAGGCAAACACCAACAAAGATGGGACCCATGCGAGCAGGCGTTGTGGCAGCGGCGGCTGCTGCTTGTGGCATTAGAGAGATGGAATCAAGGTGCAAGGCGCGTGCCAATCGAAAGTTGTGGACTATTGGATTTGGTTTCGGTGCGTGATTCTTGCGCTGAAGCTGCATACGGACCTTGATGAGTTCAAGAGGGTAAGTAGAATACCCAACAACAATGGAAGCTTTGGAGAGGCGCGCCGACGTCGCCGACACTGTGACAGTCAATGGAAGACGGAGACACCAAGACAGTGACGAGGTAATAGTTCGTTGGCCAATCTGCACCTTAATTGTGTTTTTTTTCACCTTTTAATTGTTGATTGGTAATTTTGGTACCCTCAATTAATGTTTGTGCCAGATTCTCCTCGGGTAATAGTTTGTTGGCAAATTTGCACTTTAACCCTATTTATTAATCATGTTTTTCATATATACAGTCTTCTATTATCAAAACTCAAAACTTTACCAATATTCTAATCCCAAAATTTTCAATAATCAATACTATTTTACCTTCATTAGAAAAATAAATATATGTAGAATGATTAGAGTTGCCGAGCCTTCACAAAATAACCAAGTTCAATAAAGATTACAATATAGAGAACCTGGATCGTTTCTCTCGAGAAATTTGTAGGGGTCTAAAATCAACAGTAAACAAGTAACCAGAATGGGGGAGTTTTTCAAAGTAAATTAAATGAAGCAAAGCTAGAACAAAATGCAAGAAAACGAGATTAATCAGATTAAAAACGATTAATCCAAAATTGGGATTCCATAACCTTCATCGGACTAAAACATAATAACTAAACTCGTGATTGATTATGGACAAACCAAAATCTCTACATTTGTCCGGAAACTCCCTTGACTAGAAGATCGCCTAGCATCTGATCGAACACATGGCGAGCTCGCTGTGCGATCGCACAACGCTCTCTGGAACCCGGTCCAACCTATGTCCTTGGGATATCAATCTAGGTATTAAATCTAATACCCATCCGCAATCATAATCGGATCCGATTAAAATAAATAGAAATGAATTACGTTACCGATTGATGCACAGGTCCTCTGCATTCGCAGAATCCTCAATCCATGGGTCAACCACGAGAAGCTTAGCCAAGCATGGCTAGGCAAAACGTAAAAGAAAAGATGAAGAAGAACATGAACTTGATGAACAATTCAAAGAAAATAATAAGCTTCTAATTTAATCCAAAAATCTCATAAAGCGTAATTGAGAATATATTTGTAGCCACCATCTAATTTTCCTTATATAGGAAAGATGACTAAAAATAGGAAACCCCCAATGATAGGAAACTTCTAATAATAGAAAACCCCTAATAATAGAAAACTTCTAATAATAGGAGACCTCTAATAATAGGAAACTTCTAGTAATAATTGGTCTTTTATTACAAAATTCGGGCTCAATAAAAATTCAGAAAAACGTGTATGTCTTTAGCTCAAAATTTGTCCATCTTCTTGTCCAAATCAGCCTTCCGAGTCTTCATACAATTGTAGCTCTCTGAATCATCTAAAAATGAAAGAAGAATCGGGCTAATCGAATATCTAGATCAAAAGTTATGGCAAAAATACTAAATCACTCTAAATGTGGAATTTAATCATAAAAATGAATTAAATCCAATTAAAAGCCCAAAGTCCAATCAAGTAATAAAAATCATTATTTATTAATTAAACATTCCTAAATTATTAATAAAGAGATACAAATAAGTGAAATACTATTCAATTATCATATAACAACTTTCATGAAGAAAGTTTATTAAAAAGAAATTAATTTAACTGCTTAAATGATCTTATAAAATAAATAATGTACCTTAAAAACTCAAATGAGCCCTCTTTTCTTCCTTTTTTTCCTTCTTCTCTCGCCTTTCTCTCGTTTTCTAGAGTGCTCTCCCGGTCACACTCACACACTTGCACTACTAAAACACACACATACACTAATTCACACACAAACACATATATATAATTAGGGTGAGGCGGTGAAAATGAGGTGATTAATTGCATTTTTTTAATAGTAATAATACTCCCTCTGCCACGTATAGTGGCAGGTTGATGCCACCCATTTGGTGGCAGCATACCTGCCAAATATAATATTATATATATATATATATACTTTTAATTTTTTTAATTAATTAATTTAACTTTTTTTTTTAAATCTTGTTTTTAGAATATTACACATGGTAGAAAATAATTGTTGGAATCAATGGATCATTATAATGAAAGTTTTGAAAATTCCCAGCTGATGGGTTACTAGAGTCAGTCCCTTTGTGGGCGTTATTTTATGTTGTAACTGAGATTTAAAAATCATTAAATTTTCTAGAAAGAAAGTAGACATGTAGGGCTTTCTTCTCATATAAAACACAAAATGTTTAAAGCCATGTACAAGGAGTTATATATTTTTGAAGTTAAGCCATGTTTTTGGAAGTTCAATCGAACATTGGTTGTTATGCTTGGATTTTGGCTAATCGATCAAATGATGCCTAAAATTCCTAAAAATTTCCATAATCAATTTGGATAGGAAGGTCTTTCTTTTGATATAAAACAAGTTATTTTTGGAGTTTTATACAAAACAATATGAATTTTTTAAGATAATCCATGTTCCTGGACTTGCAACTGGAATAGTGGTTAGAGAAACTAAAACTAGGAATGATTCAGGCTTTCGAGTATCTGGGGTTATTTTTCCAGGAAAGTAGACTTGTCTAGGATCATTTAGGTTTTTTAAGAACATCAATTGGATTTTGTACAATTAGTTATGATTTTTCAAAGTTGTTGAAAAATTTGCCAGAAAATCCAGAATTTCGTTTTAAAGAAAAAGTAAGGGTAATTATGGAATAATTAATCCACCAAGAGTAAAAAGAAGAAAAGGAAATAATATGACAGTAACATTATACGAGATCAGGAAAGTCCGGGGTCGGATTAAAAGGACGGGAGTATTACTGACTACGCGGTGGAAGGTATGGACACATACTATAACTTTAATCTTTTATATCCTGTATACCTATATATGATTGTTTGATTCATGAAGTCATGGACAAGATTAGGTCTTGGGTCATGCACCGTGACTAAGATATGAGTCTTATGTCACATGTTTGTTTACATTCAACTTGATGTGGATTGTAGTCATGATAATCCTGCATATTAGTTTTCCTAACGCTGAGGACACGTGAATTCGTGGCACTGGTGAGTGCAAACGCTGTTAACATTACATTTGCTATGTGCTATGTATTGTTGTTGCTGGTAACATTACATTTGTTGTGTGCTATATATTGTTGATGTTGAATGTTATGAATATCTGTCATATATTAATTAAACCTGATATAGAGGTTAACTGTTACCAGAGATTCAATTCGATTGAATCTCAGACTTGACTAAAGGTTCAGGAAAAAGGACCTGGATCTGAGAAGGTGACGTGGACAGAGCCGTGAAGAGGCATTGGTCGAGACGAGAGTCTAAAGAAGTTTATTAGGGCTTAGTTTCTGGCATAAATAAGATAAAGTTATTTCAAACCATTTGGTATCTAAGAAAGGGTTGGTCAAAGTGGTTATAATAATTAGTCACTATGAAAGACGAGAAAACTCCTACTAGACTAACACCGGCCTGGCCAATAGATCTGACCAACTGTATTGGGTTCCAAGCCAGCTAGACCACGATTTGAGTCTGTATAATTGTATCACGAATATTCCTTCAGAAAATTTTCAATGTAACCAACATATGTCAGGGCATCAGCATATGTTATCAGTTACTCATCGTCCAAACGATAATGTATGCTTTCCGTTCCGCTTTACTCTGACATGTTAACATCATCAACTTTGTTGAATTTCCTAATACTACATGTCATCGGACATAATAAGTAGTAAAAAATTTGGGGTATTACATGATCCATTATAAAATTCTATTTTGTCTGCACACATTGGAAAAATCTATTCATAAACACGAATTTCGTCCAAGAACTTCTCAACCATTTCAAGAAAAAGCCTGTACTTCTAATCCAACACAGTAATGAGCATGTTCCTTTGCATATATGCTTTCTAAATTGCGAGATGTGCTTTTTTGAGTGTCAGGTTAGGTTAACGTCAGCTTCCTTCATATTGACTAAGTAGTGGGTTCCTGTAATGGCATGCTATGTTATGTCAATTATAATACACATCCTTCTACCACCCTTTTATGTAATCAGCAAACTAAAGAGGTGATAGAATTGCCATTACACCTACCGTTAATTTCTACTATTTCTTGAAGTTTTAAAACGTTTCCAAAGTACGGTTTTGGCCATAGTCATGTTACAAATGAGTACAAGATTGTGAGATTCATTGGGAATTTAAGACCTTGGATGGTTAAAGTATTTTGTCTAACATTGTTGTCTTGGAGAGACGTGAATTTTGATCTCATTAGAGATTTTCAATTTAATGATCATTGCATAAATGGAGTTCTCTTTTGTTTTCGGTCACCTCCAGGTAATAGGAAAATAAAAGGTATTGAGGGTGCAGGGTTAATCAATCAATTATAGTCATTCAACCGGATGCCATTGATGACAAATTAGGGATAATTACTGTTGACATACTCAAGACCCTGGACAACATTTTCTTTACCTCGAGCTGATGGATGAATCTGAGGAGAGACATTTTTTTCAGGATTAGTCATTAGTAGTACTTATCCCTCCTCTGCCATCATCAGTATTTTTTCAATACCAGTCAGCATCCTTAAGTATGTTTTTAGTACCCTTAGTACCCTGAAATATTTTTTTAAGATTAGTTATTACTTTGAAATATTTTTTCAATATCCTAAAAAAAAAATCAAGATCATGAAATATCTTTAAGTATCTTTTAGTACTCGTCAGTACCCTGAAATATTTTTTCAATATTAGTCATTACCCTAAAATATTTTTTCAATATTCTAAAATAAATTTTCAAGATCATGAAGTATTTTTTTAGTATCCTTAAGTATCTTTTTAGTACCTGTCAGTACCCTGAAATATTTTTTCAAGATCAATCATCACCCTAAAATATTTTTTCAATATCCTAAAATAAATTTTTTTAAGATGATGAAGTATTCTTTCAGTACCAGTCAATACGCTTAAGTATTTTAATTTTGTACACAAATTTATTTAACTTTTGGTATTTATTATGAAATATAATATTTAAAATACAACCTTATCTTTTAAATGCAAGTATACCAAAAGCTAATGTTCTTTTTGGTAAATTTGACATTAAGAAAGCTATTCTGATAACAATATCCAAACACTATTATTTTTATCTAAAAGCTATTATCCAAAAGCCATTTTTACCTCATAAATTCTCCAAGCTATTCTCCAAAACCTATTTTTAGTTCGTAAATCCCCAAAGCTATTCTCCAAAAGCTAAATCCAGAGGGCCTTGGGCTGATATAAAGATTCTGGGATAAGAATTTTTTTTTTTTTTGGTTTCACATCCAGTATCCAGAGCTTCGCCCTAACTAATCCGGATCCAACCCATGTCGCACACTTGGCTATGATGAGAGAGTCTCCTAATAGGGGTTTTCTGCATTCACAAGGCTCAAACTCGAGACCTTACTTAAGCGACACAAGCCGCTTACCACTTGTGCTAACCCTGTGAGTTTTGGGGTGAGATTTATTTAATTCTCGATTTATGTTGCGATGTGGGCTCCTAATACTGGGCTTGAGTTTTTTTGTTTTCCTTTTTTTTTTTTTTTAACAAATTTTTCGAACAGTAATTGCGTTTCTAGGCCGAGACTATTTTAGATCTTTTAAATTTAGTTGACAGTGACTCTTTTGCAACATTTTGGGCCCTATTATGTTTTCTATTTTTCTGGGCTATGGATTTTAAATTTCCAAAAATGTTATCGGGCTAATTAAACGTTTTTCTTCACTGTTTAATTAAATAAATTTCAACAGACAATGCTAACTGAAGAGACAAACTGCTCACGGATTCCTCTCTCAAGGGAGGAAGATGATCTCCTAATGTGAAGCTCTAAGAAGATTAAGAATGGAGGAAAAGATAATGGCAACAATGTGCTTTCAGAAGAGTGGCCGAAACTTGGAACCAAAGGAAAAGAATATAGCAAGGGAGGCCCTTCCTTTGCTGAAAAACTAAAAGGTAAGAACATAAACTATGATAGTTCTGATGAAGAAAATGGGAAGGAGACGAAGAACCAATTTGAAGACTATATATCAGAGGATAAGCAGGAAGCTAAACATAATGAGCCCCTATGTAGAACGGAGGAAGACCTGAACCCCAACTTTCCTACTTTCTCCTTCTCAGGAAAACTCAAGAAAAGACTCTACAGGGCATTGCAAAAGGTGGTGATCGTGAAACTACTGGATAGAAGTATTGGTTATAAGGCTCTTTTGACGCATTTACAAACATTGTGGACTAAAATAGGAGTGGTGAACCTTATCAATATTGGTCATGGATTTTATATAGTGAAGTTGTCCAACATAGAGGATTACCTTAATGCGTTAACCGGAGGTCCATGGATGATCTATAATCATTATCTTACTGTGAGACCATGGGAACCAAATTTCATTCCTACAAGAGCCAAGATTGATAAAGTAGCGGTAAGGGTTAGAATGCCAAATGTCTTCCTAGAGTATTATGATTGAGAAGCTCTGACAATAATGGCAACAAGATCGGGGAGACCATTAAAATTGATATAGACGCCTCATGTCAATTAAGAGGTCTTTATGCCCGAATATGCATGCTTGTAGATTTGGAAAAGCAACTTATGTCTGATTTCCGTTTAGATAGAGAGGATTACTTTCTGGAATATGAAGGTCTTCATATGCTCTATAATAATTGGGGAGTCTATGGTCACGTCGGAGAAACATGTCCTACCCAAAAAAAAGCAAACTAACAGGGGGAGGAGCTAGGGAAAAGGAACACAAGAACAATCGGCCATGAAGGACTACCAGAATGAGGATAATCCCAATTCTCACTAGGATCAATGGCGAACGGTGCAGAGAAACCGGAGACTATGAAAACCATAGGAAAATAAGGAGGGACCATCGAGGCACGATGCAAGGGGCTCCCGTTTTGACGTTCTTGTTGTCACGAATGACAGACAACATGATGAGTCTACCAATGGGCTGGGTAGGTACAAGGTATAGTCAGGACGGACCTAAGGGGCTAGGGGTGCCCCCGCCCCCTAAAATTATAGAATCAACCCAGAGTCTTAGGAAATTCATTTCAACCTCATAAAAATTTTAATATTTTCACTTTAGTCCCTATTAAAAGTTTCTTAGAGGGACTAAAATCAAAATATTGAAACTTTTATGGGGCTGAAATATACTTTCATGAAAATCTGGGTTCTATTTTGTAATTTTTGCCCACTTAATTACATTTCTGAGTCCGCTTGGGTATAGTGGCACAAAAAGTAGAGGTACGACATCCCCTCCTACAGAGTACCTTTGCACGTTCTCAGAAACAGTCGAGAAAAGGGTTTAACCTACAGGATGCAGAAAAGCGATCGGATAGGGAGGACCACAACGAGCTAAAAGATGGGCATTCGTACGAGATGAGGAAACACGTAGAGAAACATTCTAGAGAGAAGAAGAATGGTGAACTGCGTATGCTTACGCGTCTGAACAGCAATGCAAAAGAAGTAGAGGCTGAGAAAGATTCGGATGCGCATATGGAAGTGACCACAAGGCCTGATGCAAATGATAATTGGGTCTACTTCATTCATTGGTTTGTGGTTCATACATGATTAACTTCAAGGTACATTATTTTAGCCAAGTTTCTATTCATGTATTTTTTATTTTCTATAGTAAAATATTCTAATCTCCCTTATGTTTTTTGCCTTGATTACACCCCCTCTGTTTTTGAAAACATACACTTAAATTCAAAACATTAACTCTATTAAGATTTTTTATTTTTAATTAAATTTTATATTAAAGAAAATTTTATTTACTAATTTAACCTTCATCATTACTAAATCCCTAATTTTGGCTGAAAATGTTTAAGTAATTTAAGATGCTTTTTCTTAATTTATTTTTTGCTTTGGCAAATACTTATCTGTTAATTTTTTTTCATATTGAGATAAAGAATTAATTAACTTAATTAATGTAGACATAGAAAACTTAATTATAAATATGATTAATTCTTTTAATAGATGCATGCTTAAATAAACGTGTTTATAAATATCTTTAAGAAAATAAAATTTATGATTAATATAAATTATATAATACCTCTAATTTACATTATCAATAGTATATGGTGAATAAAATATGCCTTTCTTCAATCATGGTTTCATGGGGGAAAATAGTCATTTAAAAGAATACTAGATAAATAAGTTTCAATAAATATGCTAAAATTTTAAAATTTACTAATATAATAAAAATTAATAAATTTAATAATATAATGTAAATTTTGAACATATATGTGGTAGAATTTTTATTTTATTTTTTTTTTGTATAAGAAAATTGTTTTTAGGAAAATATAAATGTTTATTCATTTGTTGAAAAAGATGTATTTTGACCCTCAAATATTTAATAGTCAAACTTAATGGTCAACTAACAGTTAAGCATATGGAAATAGAATCTCAAATATGTAAGAGAAGTTTTTATAACATACATTTTAATTTCAAGAAAAATTTATATACGTTTTTAAAATATAGGAGATGTATGTGTAATGTAGATGAAACAGATGGGTAACCAATATATTTCACTCCGATCCATTGTTTTTTTATCTTCTCTGTTTGAGATTTTATTATATGGGTTTGTTGCATGGAATGTCAAACATGATTCGAGCTAGTTCTAACTGATAATGTGGATGTAATGTTCAAATTAAGATCCTTATATTCCTATTCTAGTAAGGTTTGAACTCAACCAAAGCTTTAATTTTTTTTTTTATTTCTCATGTATTCCCTTTTAGTTATTGCCATTTTCTTTTTCTTTTTTGTGCTTTGATCATTACACTTACTTTCCTTCATATGCTTAAAATGAAGCATCAGTAAGAAAGATGAGAAGAAAAACTCATTGAAATGTGGTGCAGTCGAAATCCTCTTCTTGAGCAATTTTCTATTTTTTTTTTTTTGGATAAGTTCATAAAAACTTGTAAACTGTGCATTGCATAGTGATTACTTATTACAAGAAGATTTTCAGCCTTCGTGATTGGGAAGGGATGTTGGATTCAATGTTTGAATATGAAGCTCTATGTATCTGATAACTCGCTATCTTATTTCAGTATTGTTTTATCAATAATGAGTTCATGAAAACCCGTTTGGATCCTACATAAAACCATATTTACAACCCCAAAAAAAAAAAAAAACCTAAATATTCAAACATAAATATCCAATCACACAACTTTTTAGCTTTTTGCCAACCAATAGCACAACATGTTTAAAAATTATCAATTCAAGAGATGCTCAGCCCAATCATTTAAGGTAATAACATCCTCAGAGAAAATCCTCAACAAATAAACACAAATTATAGTAAAAGCAATAGAAAGCAACAAGATCATAAGTTCTAAATAATCATCAACTATACGCTTGAAATCTTGTAAAACCCGCTCTAGTTAAAAATGGGTGTATAGGTCAGTTCAGTCTAGTAATCAATATTTTCCATTTTGTCCTTATTAACTATGATTTCCACTTTTAATAACAATTAATGCATTGATAAAAATCTGCAGCATATACCTAATTAATGGTTATTAAAAAAATTATTTTCAAAATACTTTTAATATCATTAATGATACGTTATTAATGATTTGCAATCTCTAATCCCATGTATATTTTTAATTAGAGACTATGTTTAATGGTGATTGATGGATTGATGAAGACATTTTAAAAATTTTATTTTCATAATAAATTGATCTGCAATTTCTAATCCCATTTATATTTATAATTACCGATTGTTAATGATTTGCATATAGTAATCCTATTTATATTTGAAAATAAAGCTGACTGATTGCAAATAATTAATAATGTGTAATTAATGAACTTAAAAGTATTTTGAAAATACAATTTCTAAAACATCTTTACCTCATATTTTCATAGTTAGCCTCTCAAGCACCAGACACTCCTTTTTCTCACGCAGCCTATTCCCTTTTTTATGATTTCCACTTTTTATGAGAATTAATACTGTGATAAAAATTTGTACCATCTACCTAATTAACAGTTATTAAAAATTTTATTTTCAAAATACTTTTAATATCATTAATGACACATTATTAATGATTTGCAATCTCTAATCCCATTTGATTTACTATTTATCAGTAGAAATTGTTCATGACATGTAATTTAATTTCAATTAATTTACAATTTGATTTATTATTATTGAATTATCTTCCGTTGAACTTCTATTATTTTTAAAATTCAAATAGATATTTATGTATTACTATTTGAAAGCTTTAGCAAAGCCTTTCTAAAGAATATTTTCTTAACAAAATTTAACATCTCATGGAAATATATGGCTTGCAAATATAAAAAAAATTGGGGGTTATTTTTATTGGCATGTCGGTGTCATATGTCATACTTTTTTGCATTATTTTTGGGTGATGAAATAAATGTATATTGTTACCCACTTCCTTATGTTTATTACTTACATGGGAAGAATTACTGGATATGCACAGTCTAAGATCTCTCAATTTTGGGTTCCAATTCGACCTCACAGGAAGTATATGGTAACTATTTTTCCTTCTTTCAAGGATTTGAAAATGTTTTAAATCTATGGTGTAATATGGTTTTACAATTTTTCCTTCTTTCAATGCTTATCATTGTTACTATTTTTGAAACAAGAAAAGATTTCCCCCCGCGCGATGCGCGGCTGCAACAACTTGATAACATTAAAAAATCATTCAAATGCCTGCCGCTTATCCGAATGTTTTTGGAAATGGAAAAATCAAAGATATTGCAATATTAATATTAGTTAACAAACTAAGTAATTGTATTTGAAAACTTCAAACACAAAATATAGGTTACAAGGTAAAATGATATTAAGCTAGAAAAAAAAATTAGTTACAAGGTAAAAAAATAAATAAGATGGAAACACTGACTAAGAAATCTATAAAATGAGAGAACAGAAATGAGTTCGACAGAAACTGAGATAAAAAGCATAATTATATTATCAGTTAGATTAAATCATGTAATGAGCTAGATTTCAATGAAAATCATTCTAGACGGAAATTATTTTCCAGTTGATTAATATGCTAATATATATATGATAATGATGCAAAGAACACTAGAACTTTGATCAACCTTCCTCTAAATATTCTCCCAAGCAAAAAAGAAATTAAGGTGGTCCAACTTGTATCAATTATTGTTATATGTCTATTATTAACATAAAGAAAATTATCATATTATTACCAATTCAAGTTTAAATTGGTACTTTTCCTTCCGGTAAAAAATAAAATAAAAATGGGGACAATTGTGTGGTCAAAAATCACCGGCACAGCTGAAGTTAATTGCGTGGTCAATATGGCAAAAGGGACAGCAACATCTTCCGATCCATTAGCTTTTGATCGAAGTCAAATAAATCAAGCCCACCTCAACTATTTCATTTCACTGTTTTCAGAAATATCAGCAATTCCCCAAGAGATCATGGCTGCATCACCTGTACTTGGAGCTCTTCTCTCTGGTGCCTTCAATTTGCTTTTCGAGAGGTTAACCCCCACCCAGGTTGACTTAATCAACTTCATTTGTGGAAAGAAGCTTGATAAAAAGTTACTTCATCATTTGAAGCCATCCTTGGTTGCTGCAAAAGCTGTACTCAATGATGCAGAACTCAAACAATTCAAGGATCATGCTGTAAAAGATTGGCTTGATGAACTCAAAGATGTTGTTTATGACTTGGAGGACTTGATGGATGAAATTTCCACCCTAGCTGCCACTAAGCAAAAGGTGCGCTATTTCTCCTTTGCTTCTCTTAATTTGCGTGATACGAGCATGCCAAATAATTTAGAAGCTGTAATTGATAGAATTGAACACATTGTGGGACAAAAAGATGCCCTTGATTTGAAGAAGAGCACTGGAACAGAAACCCTGTCATGGAGGCCCCCGGTTACATCTCATATGAAAGTGTCTGAAGTGTATGGAAGGAAGGAAGAAAAAGAAGATATGATTAAGCTTATGTTTGATGGTGATGATGATGATCAATTGTCTGTAATTCCAGTTGTAGGCATGGGTGGGGTTGGGAAGACCACCTTAGTTCAATTAGTTTATAATGATAAAAACGTGAAGCAAAAATTTGATGTTACTTTATGGGTGTGTGTTTCTGAAATTTATGATCTTTTGAAAATAGCACGAACCATGATAAAATCTATCAGTCCTGGTTTTATCTGTGATGATATGGATTTAAATCTTCTTCAACATCATTTGGCAGAGAAGTTAGAAAGCAAAAAGCTTTTAATTGTTCTTGATGATGTCTGGATTGACAAATACACTGATTGGGACAGTTTGAAGAATTTGTTTCGCAATGAAGTGGAAGGATGTAAAGTTCTTGTTACAACTCGCCTAGAGCGTGTTGCTTTGATGGTTAAAACTACTTCATCATTTTATCGCCTAAATGTCTTGTCTGACAAAGATTGTTTGTCAATTTTTGCTGCACATACTTTCCATTTTAGAGATTCAACCATGAATTCATGCTTAGAAAAGATTGGAAGAGATGTTGCTAGCAAGTGTAAAGGATTGCCTTTAGCTGCAAAAGTGCTAGGGGGACTTTTTCGATCAAGGCTTGACTTTGAAGATTGGAATAATATATTGAAAGACTCCATGTGGAATTCATTAGACAACGAGATCATTCCAACACTAAAAGTTAGTTATTATTATCTTCCTTCCCATTTAAAACAATGTTTTTCTTATTGTTCATTATTTCCGAAGAATTATCAATTTGATAAGAAAGAATTGATATTGATGTGGATGGCAGAGGGTTTTTTGCAACCATCAAAGGGGAATATGACTTTAGAAAAAGTTGGCCATGAGTATTTTGATGATTTAACTTCAAGATCATTCTTTCAATCCTTACCTAAAAAAAGGTGCTTTGTCATGCATGATCTCATTCATGAGTTAGCAACCCATGTTGCTGGAGACCTCTACTTTAGATTTGAGGAGTATGGAAACAAAATTGGCAATAAGACTCGTCATTTATCTTGCAACTTTCGAAATTGTCCATGCTTAGACCATGAGGTTATCCAAAAATCGAAAGGCTTGCGAACATTTATAGGATTGAATTTTTCCTATATCCCTGTGTCTATTAGAAATGTTTTTGATATTCTATTGTCAAATCTGAAGTACTTGCGAACATTGTCACTTCGGGATTTGTCTACTTTAAAGATTGTTCCTAAATCAATTGGGAAATTCATCCATTTACGCTAGTTAGATCTATCAAAGACATGTATTAAAAGCTTGCCTAATTCAATTTGTAAATTGTATAATTTACAAACCTTGAAGTTGTGTCAATGTTTGTTTCTTGAGATTTTGCCAAGTGAGATGAAAGATCTTGTAAACCTGAGACATCTTGATGTTAGAGGCACTCGTTTGAAAGAAATGCCAAGGAGATTGGGTAACTTGAAAGATTTACAATTTTTGAGTGAGTTCATTGTTGGCAGAGAGCATGAAACCGGGATTAGAGAATTGGGAGGAGTTTCAAAGTTGAAGGGTTGGATTAAACTTAGTAAATTAGAGAATGTCAAGAATGGAAATGAAAGGCAAGAATGATGGAGAAGGACTTTAATGGTTTGACATTATCATGGTCAAAGCATGGTGACGTGGAAGATACAAGGTGTGAGAGAAATATTTTGGCCAATCTTCAACCTCATTGGGATTTAGAACAATTGCAAATTGATAATTATATGGGCACAGTATTTCCTGATTGGTTAGGAAGTCCTTCCTACCACAACATGACTTGGTTGCAATTGTATAATTGCAAAAATTGTTGCATGCTTCCTCTCCTTGGGCAGCTCCCAATTCTAAAGAAATTAGATATTATTGGATTGGTGATGAGTTTTTGAAGGGCGATGATTATGCTTCCATGATACCATTTCCATGCCTTGAATATCTTGAGTTTTCTTATATGGCTTCATGGGAAGAATGGCATTATTCCCTTGTCATGGAAGTTTTCCCTAAACTCCGAAAACTCATAATATTTAATTGCCCCAAGTTAGTTGGAAATTTACCTCACCAATTGCTTTCTCTAGAATCTCTAGAGATTTGTAGATGTCCCTTGTTTGCTTCTTGTACTCTGAGGTGTCCCAAACTTCAGAATTTAGAGACAGAAGGAAGTGAAAAGGTGGTGTGGCAAGAGCAAGAGTTACCTCCTTCCCTTTGCAAGCTAGTAATTTCAGGATGTCAAATGTTGGAATCAATGTTGGAGGCACTCTCTAAACATTTGCATCTACAACAATTAACTATTATTGATTGCTTCAATAAATCACCTCCAATAATGATTCATTTGCCGCGGTCATTACAACATTTAGGCATACACTTGTGTGAAAATGTCAATTTTGTGATGATTTCAACTGCTCCTCTACAAAATCTCCACTCTATTACTATTACCCGCTGCACTTTTGTGAAGTTTATGTCACATGATATGGAAAGTCTTCTCCTAAATTTAAGAAAGCTAACCATACAAGATTGTGACAAGATGGAAGCATTCCCAGAAGGGATCATTGTGTCAAGTTTGAGAGAACTTCATCTTGAGTCATGTAACAAGCTATTAGTATTATCCCATCAAATAGAGTGGCACCTTTTACGTAATATCACTGACCTTCATATTAGTGGTAGTAATGTCAAGTGTTTCCCATATGGTTGTTTTCTTCCAACTAGTCTTACCACCTTAGAACTCTAGCTTCGATTACTTGGAGATATTGAATTGCACAGGACTTCAACACCTAACTTCTCTCCAACATCTCAAGATCATGTGTTGTCTCAAGCTGAAGAAAATGTCAGGAGAAAAGCTGCTTGCTTCTTTAAGAAAGCTTCACATTTCGGCATGCCCATTGCTTGAAAAAAAATTCCACAACAAGGATGAACAACTTTTACGCCAAATATCTCACATCCCACTCATCAAGATAGGCTTCGCGTATCGTCTCACATCCCACTCATCAAGATAGGCTTCGCGTGTTGAGCAATTATCCACAAGGAACTTAATTATTGTCACTCCCTTGTTCCAATTGCAAATTACTCCCTCTGGTTGGTCCTCTCACAAAAGGTTAGTCCTATATACAAGTAACAAGTTGTGTTTGTCTAAAAATTTAATGCTTTTTTAATTTATTCTTACCTCCAATTAATTATATGTCTTTATCATCTCTTTTCTCCACTTAGCTTATTGTCTCTCATTTATCCTCTATATAAATAAGAGTATACTTGGAAAACAATTACATCTGATCTCTTACATATTTGTTATTTTTTATTAATTTTATGAGAATACTTGCCTATAAAAATGATCAGAGGAGGAGATACAATTTACAATTTAATCGCCTACTTATATTGAGAAATGTATGTTTAGTATCTTCAGAAATGAATTTTTTTTCACTGTCTATTTGATGACAACAGAATGACGAATTTCAATAAGTAATTGATATGTCTCAAAGCATTCATTCTTTACTTTAACTACTCATATTACTTATCCTACGTACATTGGGGCGTTTAAAGTTTTTCCGTCCCAGTCCCAGGCAATTGGGATGGGAAAATTCGGGATTGGGATCGGGAATGGAACTTTTTGATCCCATCCCGTCCTGAATATATATAAAATCACCTAAAATTCTAAAAGAGCATTATTGGTGTCTGATTGCGCACTTTTCCAGAAGCAGGGGAATATATATTCCAACTTTTTCTTTTTCTCTTTTTGAGAGACCTGTAGGCTATAGTATATAATTCTGAAAAACAAAGTAAAGGAATAAAAATTAAGGAACTATTTTTTCCACGAGCCAAAATGGTATTGCTTTTTTGAGCCTTTAGTATCAATGACTTCTATTTGGAAAATCATTTGTCATCTTGCTTGTTTTTAAGTGGACCACGCATAGGGTTGCTCATTCAGTGTATTCTGAAGTATTGATTTTTACGCTTTCATTCTGTGACTCTAGTTATTAGTTACCGTCTTACCGAGTTATTAATTTGCCGTGATAACCCTTACAGAATGTGATGTTGTGTTTTCTGAAAACGCTTTCAAATTTCTCTGGTGATATTTACCTATATTTATTATAATCAATGCTATCATCTAAAGGCGGGATCAGGAAAAATTATATTCGGGACAGGAAAATATGCTTGGAGCTTGATATGCAAGTTTGCTTCTGCCATCTAAAGACGAACCTTGCTTTATTCTGCTATCATTTATGTGTTATTATTATTTCCATGGTTCTGGATTATAGCCTCAAATTCTCATTTATTTGTTGTTATTTTGCAATAATCTTTTCCAAAAACAAACAGCCAAATTTTTTGAGAAATCTTGATCCCAATTAGGATGGGAAATTTTTGGGATCGGGATTGATTTCCCTTCCCAAGCCCTTTTTCAGTACAAGACCGGGAAACCCGGTTCCATCTTGAGAACACCCTTACTAAAACCTAAACAACTTATTACTTTTTTTATATCCATTATATTTACAATTTTAGATGGAAGAACAAAAGTATTTTAATTTAATCATAACTAAAGGGTTTGGGGGTGCAATTTTGCCATTGAAGTGTTTTTACAACAATTTTGCTCTAAAAGTGTCAAAAAGTGAGCAATTTTGCTTTAACTGTTATCCTAGTTAATTTTGACTGTTAGTTAACCAAATATAAAGATGCAAATTAGCCCCAAAAATCCATGTGTGATTTTGAAAGTTAGATTTTAAACTTTCGGGCAAAATTACCCTTAACACATAACTAAATATCACTGAAATAATCCACTTGGTTTCAAATATATGCAGAGCTTATGTAGATCCCTTGAAGCTTGTATCGCTCTTCTGGGTCTACTTCATTGTTTGGTGTCTCATATACATGATTCGATCATGTAACTTGAAGGTACATTCTAGATATCTCCCCCCCCCCCCTTCTTCTTGCTTTGATCATTACACTCACTTGCCTTTGATATGCTTCAAATGCAGCATCAACAAGGAAGATGAGAAGAAAAGCTCGTGAACTCTGACACAGTCCATATTTCCTTCTTCATTAATTCTCCGATTTTCTGGAAGTGTGGTCGTGAGACTCAGTTGCATTTTATTTTCTTTTTTAAAGATGTTTTTGAATATGTTCATAAAAACTTGTAAATTGTGTTTTGTATTGTGATTACTTATTGCATATAAAATAGAATTCGCAGGCTTCGTATTTGGAGAGAGGATGTAGGATTAAATTTTTGAATCTGAACCTCTTTATATGGTGATGTTACGCTATCTTATTTTGATATTATTTTTGAAATTTTAAATCATCAAATTAAAGGAATGATATTTTCACAGAATCAATGAGCAGACAAGCTTGTTTTCAAAATAGAGAGTTATATAAAATTCTTCTAGTAAAATGTGTAGCAGAGCTATTCACATTTTAAAATCGATTGTTTGTAGAGTTAGAAGTGATCAGTGCTCCGTTATGTTACTTCTTGAATTTGTTGCATTAAAGCGTGGCGCTGTGGAGTATGTAACATCCCATTTTCAAAAGCAGTATAATTTTTTTTTTCTCAGAGTAGAGCATTGGAGCGATTGAGTAACTGATAATTAGATTCAAAATGCCGTAAGTCTGGCTGATTACAAAAGCGGTACATTGACCGAGAGTTTTCAAAATGAATAACGCCCGAAGAAAGTCTTCAGTCGGGACTCTGTACGGCCTGCTCGCCTTTCTCCTCGGTCCTCGGTTCTTCTGAACCTGACGCTATGATAAGAGCTGAGATCCAATTACAATTTGGATCTCGGGTGATTAACCTCATGCTTAAATACGACTACATATACACGACAATGATCAATCAATACAACAGTCCATAACAGATGTATGATTAAAAATACATAACCACGTATGTAAGATAATAACCACGTATGTAACATAACCACGTATGATACAAAGAATAAGAACCTCGTATGTGACATAACCACGTATGTGACATAACCGTGTATATAACATAACCACGTATGCTACAACAACAAACAGAACACAACAAACATATATAATCATACAATAACCATCAGAGTTAGTGTTACAGTACGCGAACGTACCTTTTGGCGGTACAACGGAACTTTTACGGAAAAACGGTAAATTTCCGACAGCGGGAAAAATAGCGGTGTGACGGCGGCACTGACAACAAACGGCTCGACAATGTACGATTATCTCAGATATCCTATAAGGATAATATTTAACAACTTTTAGCAGCATAACAGGCATTTTAGGTACAAATTACCATTTTGCCCCTGAACCCCTAATCGGCGGAATTTCGCCAGAGCTTCGCTGTTTTTGCTCTATCTCTCTAGAATTTTGACAGATCTTTTCCCTCATCATATTTTCGAAATATATATCATATTTACCCCTAAATATGATATCTAGACTATCTTGAAAAATTAAAGATAAATCTAGCATTCCTACTATATCTACCGAAAGAACTACCGAAACTAAAGACCGGGGACCGAAGAACTTACCCGGACTTTGCTCGGACTTTCTCCGAGCTTCTCTCTCTAACTTCTCTCTAAGAGGCAGATTTTTGGTGTGAGAAATGAAGAAGAGGAGCTTGGTATTTATAGAAGAGACGGATGGCGAACGGTAAATAATTCGAACTTGGTCTTGACGAATATGGACCGTAGGATCGCATTTTTGAGGACAAAACACTCTTGGCCATCCATGGTCAAGATCGAAATCTAAGAGCCCTAAAGTCAATGGATGAGTTGTCATCCATGATGGCTCTTGCTTTATGGCCTCCGCCCGATAAAGCTACCCGTCGGTGTCCGTTTCGCGCGATTTTGCGAAACTCAAAAATCCGGGCGTGTAACTTTGAAGATCTTTCCATCCTCTTTCATATTATATATTTTGATCCTCTTTTTTATCATATCCAGGTATTCTCCGGTGCGTCGGAAGATATTCGGACAAACGCGTCGGTTACGGAAATCGCTCCGATAGAACCAACTTCGGACAACAATTCACCGAATCGTAAAACGTCCGGTTGTTGCCTAACTTAATCTCGTGTTTAAAAAGACACAATTGTTTCTATAGGTTCTTACTTTGCCTATCTCGACTCTACTCTATCGATCAACTTTTCGTCTTATTTGAAATCGGGGTTTTCGGTTGCGGAAACAACGCACAGTAAATTCTTTCTTCGTGTAAAAATTCACTTGTTCTTAATTTGATCAGTCGAAAAGACTTTTACTTCAGTTTACTGTAGAATTTATTTCTAACTTTTCCTCGGCCCGCATTTATAAGTTCGACTCACCGCATTATATTATTATTTTATTCAAAATGCCTTCACATTTATTTTTTTTTCTTTTATTTTTTATTTATTTTTCCAAGCATAAAATATTTTATTAATATTTTATTATTTATTTATTTATTTAATAATTTCGAATTTCTCCAATTAAAAATAATTATTTAAATTATTTTTAATTCATTTACTTTATACCCTAATTATCCCATTAATTACCAGATTAGCCACTTACTAATTTTTGATAATTTTCTTAATTAGGATAAATCATTATCTCACAACTATTTTACTTACATTGGTATTTTATATCCCATGTAAAATATTAAAAATCATGGGGTCACTTATGATCCCAAAATAATACTTAATTTTTCCTCATTATTTTTCAAGGGAAATTATCCCAAAAATTCCTAAAATTAGAGACAACATACTTTCTAATTTTTTATAAATATTTTACTACCTCTTGGGATTTATCATAATATTTTTAGGCCATTTAATGCCCTAAAAATACATTTTAGCTCTTTATCTCTCCTAATTTCCATAGTAATTACCTTAGAAAATAAGATAATTATTACTTATTATTTGAAACCACATGTTCACCTATTTTCAATAGGTATTATCTATCGAAATATAATATTCCAGATAAATAATTATCCGGGTATTACAGAGTACAACATGCACAAAAGTTCAAATGGCTCTTAGCTAGCTTGTAGATCAGGGTATGACACTGCTCAAATAGAACGGTACCAGCTTCAACTATAAATCGAGAAAGGCAAAGGTAGATGCTTCACATACTCTCAAACTCCCAAAATATCAACATACTAGTTTACTCTCCTAAATTTCCCTTTGTTCATATCTTTCTCTTTACTCTTTCACATTATCTTTAAACATGGCAGGTCCAAGTAACTTCATTCCAGTTTCTGACTCATACAGCTCTTCCTTCTTTGAAGCTTTACTAAATGATAATCAGCCTAACATGTTGGCTGACTTATCTAACAATATACCATTCTCCTATTCTTCTTTACTTTCTAACAATTTGTTAGAAGTAAATATTCCTACTTCTGCCTCAATGATTCATATTCCTACTTCTGCCTCAATGATTCATATTCCTACTTCTCCTATAAGGTTTGTTGTTGCTCCTTTATTCCCAAGGGTTTAGGATTCTATTTGTAACATCCCATTTGAAAACGGCGGAATTTTTTTTTTTAAAACGTTTTCAAATATTTCAAGCAGAGTAGTCAGAGTAGAGCATTGGAGCGAGTGAGTAACTGATTCATAACAAACATCAACCATAGTGTAACTTTGTAATGATTACAGTAATCCTAGAGTTTGAAATTGGATAACTGAAAGCGGTAAAGATAGATAAGTCTCTGGCTGCACGTCTACTGCTGCTTGCCTCGATCTTCAATCCGTATTCCTCCGGATCCTGAAGCTATAGCTGAGATTCAATTTACCGCATTGAATCTCAGGTAGCAGTTAATCTCAAACCCAAACAATACAAAGTATACGGATAACGAGATATTCTAGACAATACAACAAGTATATCACTACATAAGCATACAAAGCAAATGCATGATCATTATGCCGACAAAACATAAGCATTACGCAGTATGTAAAGCCCCACAATGTAAAACAACAATAACGACTTGCACTATTCACCAAAGTGCCACGATACCACTCGTGTTCTCGGCGCTAGAAAAACATACGGCGTTATCATGACTATAACCCGTGTAAAAGCTGTCGTATATCGGTCTACGAACGTATCTATCACATATATGCATTTAAGCAAGTACAAGATTAGTGTTACAAGTACGCGTCCGTACCTTCGTTGACGACGTTAGGTACTTCGCGCGGAAAACGTACTTTTTTACGGAAAAACGTGAAATGTTCACGGCACGTCGGGGCGTAACGGCAAAGCAAATCAGAGTTTCGATGCCCTATCGAGTAATATCACTTTTATTAGTGATTTGCAATCATAGCGGCATTTTAGGTAAAAATTACCATTTTGCCCTTCTACCCCTAATTTGGCGGAATTTCGCCAGAACTTCGTTACTTTGATCGTATTCCATTTCAAAATTATCCCCACTATGTTTTTACCTCGTCAGGCATCTTTCAATGCAATGAGGCATAAAAACAAGCATAGGAACAAATTCTGAAACTTCCTAGATCAAAACAACAGTTCTACTATAACTACCGAAAGAACTACGGAAACTAAAAACTAAGGACAGAAGAACTTACTCGGAGCTAAGGCACAACTTTGGCAGAGCTTCTCACTCTAAGTTTCGGCCAAGGTAGAGAGAAGAAAAGGTGTGAAGAATGAAGAAGGGAAGGGTGCTATTTATAGAAAAAATTCGGGACGTAAAGGAATTTTTCGCTTTGTTTTTGAACCGTTAGATCTAGGGTTTTGGGAGGAGCAATCTTGGCCCTCCATCCATAGGTGCCGACCTCTTTGGCCCAAAAAGTCAAAGAATGAGTTGTCATCTTGCTTTATGGCCTCCGGTCCGATAAAGCTACCCGTCGGTGTCCGTTTCGCGCGATTTCGCGAAACTCAAAAATGCGGGCATGTAACTTTGAAGGTCTTTTCATCCTCTTTCATATTATCTATTTGGATCCTCTTTTTGATCATATCCAGGTATTCTCGGTGCGTCGGAAGATATTCGGACAAACGCGTCCGATTCGGAAATCGCTTCCGATATAACCAACTTCCGGACAATAATTCGCCGAATCGTAAAACGTCCAGTTGTTGTCTAACTTAATCCCGTGTTTGAAAATACGCAATTGTTTCTATAGGTTCTCACTTTGCCTATCGACTCTACTCTATCGATCAACTTTTCGTCTTATTTGAAATTAGGGTTTTCGGTTGCGGAATCAACGCCTGGTAAATTCTTTCTTCGTGTAGAATTTCACTTGTACTTAATTTGATCAGTCGAAAAGACTTTTACCTCTGGTTTACCTGTAGAATTTATTTCTAACTTTTCCCCTCGGTACGCCTATAAGTCGACTCACCGCATTATATTATTATTTTATTCTAATTATCATTTTAATTATTTAAACAATTCTTTTTAATTAAAAATAACCATAATTTCGACCCCCTCTTTTAAAAATTCAGATTTATTTATTTTTCTATAATTTTTTCCATTTTTTAAAAATATAATATTTTTTACCAAAAATTCCCGTTTTACCCCTGCCTTCGTTAGGGCTTAATCTGACCTAATTTCTTCGTTTAGTGATCTTTTTAGGATCAGGTTTCTTCATATATTTATCTTTACTAATTTACAGTATATTGTTATCTTACAAACTTCTATACTTGATATTGTCATTTTATATCCCTGTGTAAAATATTAAAAATGTTTACCCCATCAAAGTTACTTTATGATTCGAAATGCTTTTTAAACTTTTCTTCAAGTTATTTCCTCTGAAATAATTTATTAAATTCTCATAATTTAGGGATATCACTTCCATATTTTTCTCATAATTTTTCATGATCTTTCAAGTATTTATCATAATACTTTTAGACTGTTTTTATCACCATTATATCATTTTTAGTCATTACGTTCATCGATGTTCCGTAACTTTTTCAACAATTTACTCTATAATTATAACAATTTTCTATAACAGTTTTATCTCATGAATTTACTTCATTAAAATATTCAATAATTTTCCCTTATCTCAGAAATTCCAGATTTGCTAAAATCCGGGTATTACACTATTCCTATAGTTACCAACAATGATATATCTGAAGCAGGTCCATCAAAGCGACCTGCCAAGAGATGTCATAATATGGTAGAACTCATGGAGTCAACCAAACCTGCTCAACCAAGGAACCCCGCTCCCAGTCCGACCAAAACTACTAACCCTTTCTCATGTGGTTGCTGCCACGTTTTACGGGAAATCATTCATACCAATGGACTTCACTACAAGAAGCTTGAAGTTCATGGAAGAATAGGTATGATATGTCATGTTGTCTTTCACCGAGATATACAAGAAGGTTCTTCCAATGTTGACAGGCTTCAAATGTTTGATTTCAGTAATAAAAATATAGAGGAAATCAAACATGTCCTACAACAGCATTGTTTGAATAAAAAATCATTAGGATATGTCTTGGTGTCAGATCCCTTATCAGCCTATTATGAGGCCCTCTGCGTTGGTTTGGAATGGACTAAAACTCAAAATGAACCCATTGTAGTTCATTTCCAATCAACGCAGAAAACATAACTTCTAAAGGAAAAGAACCCGAGATTGAAAATGATTTACAAGATGACTACTCAGCCCTCAAACTCAGTGACACATATAGGGCAACTATGGAGTAACGCAAAAGAAGAGAATCAATGTCGCTAAAAGATTTTAGTAGTTTTTTCCATCTAACCCTCGAAGAAACCAGTAAACATGTAAACTTGAGTAAGCATTCCATAAAAACAATATGTCGTAGAGGAGGATAAGCAGATTGGCCCTACAAAAAGATTCAAAAACTTATGAGGTGAGTCACTATACTGAGGAAGACAATGTCTCATCAAGATCTCATCTCAAGAGCAATCAGTCAAAAAAAAATAACAAACTTCAACATGAAATAGTCGAAGTTTGTGGTGGGGTTGTACCAACTATTGCTCTTAATGCTTAAGATAATATAATTTATTTATTTTAGCCTTCTTGTTTATGAATGTACCCTATCATTCTAATTTTGTTTAGCTATGATCTTTTTCACTATAAGGAAATAATTTATTATTTTTATGACCTTAAGAAATAAAATCCTCGGCATGAAAATCCACTTATTCTACATGGTACTAAGCATGACTAATTAAATAACTACCAAATCAAGGCTTAATCTTTGAATCGCTTTTCTAGACACCAATGGTTACTAACAATGTTCCTCCCCTCCTAAAAAGGAATTTTGCCTACAGAATTCAACATGCAATAAATTTTATCTTCTACTTACCATCTTCCGCTACGCTGCTCTAATACAGAATTTAATCTCAATCACAATCTTCAAATCATAAATCCTTATTATCAATCACTAGAACATTTTGGATTAACCCATTTTTCTCCTATCATAAATATCACAAGAAAACTAGGCAAATAAAATCCAAAACTATAAAGGAAAGTTCACATGTTATGATATTTAATTTGACACGACCTCTAAAAAGTTTAAAGAAATCATTTTAGAAAATAAACGAAATTGTCATGAAAAATATTTTGAGAAAACAAACACTTAGAAATTTCAAAAAAAGAGCCACAGAACGTTTAGCTCTGATACCAAAAATGTAACACCCAAAAACTTGGCTAAAATATTTGAAATACCTCCAACAAGGATAATCGATATTCAAATCGTTAAATTACATACCCATTTCAAATAAAATTCATAATACAAAGTCAAAATAAGTTCCCAAAATATTTCAGAGTTAAATACAATGCGGAAGTCTTAGGATCATGACAAATAAAAATAACATAACATAAGCTATAGGAGTACAAAAGAGCCTTCAAAGCTCACTCCATAGGTGCCTTCCCTTGCTTCCTACTTGGATATTCACATGAAAAATGTTAATATGGGATGAGATTCCACGTCTCAGTAACTACTGAATATTTCTACCGTACACAAGCAAATCACATATGACAAAAATATGAGTTAGATACATATATAGTTGCATATCCCAAAATTCTCGAAAAACAAAGTCTTTACAAAAAATAAATATCATTTGTCAATCTGGGAACTGTACAATTATGTATTATACAGTATGCTGCCTCCCTTATATCACCTTCCACCCTTATACTGCTAATTGGAGCCATAGGCTAACACATAGTCCAATAGAAACACATCCATTTGACTGGATTGTCTCAAGCTCACCACAACTTAAGATACACCTGGCCAAAGGTATAGAGCTTAAGTCTGGACTATGGCTCCCCTCCTTGTAGCACAACTAAGGAGGTGTCACATGTCCCACAACTCCGATGCAATCCTGGCCAGAGGAAAACATGGAAGATGGGGCCCTGACAAGTATCATCCACTGTTCACCGAGTGGTGGCATAAAAAAAAATCTTTTCATTTAAATTCCTCCTTACTCCAACCCATCACAAATACAATCATCATCATAATTATATTCAATAAAAATAAAGTATACTAAAACAAGCTTCCATTTATATAAAATATCATTGCATGGTAAACCCAATCATCTCATAAAACCTTATCGGACCAAACTGTCATTTTTGAAATTTGGGACTAAAGCGTCATTTCGAAATTCGGGACCAAAGCGTCATTTCGAAATTCGGGGCAAAACCGTAATATTCAGTTTTCATTATAATAATATCGTAATACATATAATTTAGTCTATATAAAATATAACATAATTTATAATCATATACAATTCACAAGTATATGGAAGAATATTCAAAGTTACATGTTACTCTATAACTCCCAAAGAGTTACCACAAGGCTTCCATAGTTTCCTTCTCTCTCTCTTTTTCTACCTTTCTATGTGTTTTGAGTGTTTGTGTGTTGTGAAAGAAATGAGAATGGATGAGGTATTTATAGAGTTTAGGTCTCAACTATTTTTTTTAAAAATCACATGTCTAACTACCACCCATCTACCTTAAACATGTCAATCTACCATCTATCTACCAACCATATGCCTATCTTCCATGTATCTACCATCCTCTAACTACCATACACATCTCCATCTACCATCTAACCACCACATATGTCCATCTACCATATAACTACCAAATACTCATCTATCGATCCAGTATCACATGCTTATCTATTACATAACCATCTACCATTCAAGTTAATATCTGATTTTTACCTTGATTGCAATGAAAAATACTAATTATCAATAGCCTAATAGCTTTCTTATCTCAATCTTATTCCTAAATTCCTTGTTCCAAAATTTGGGATATTACTATATTATAAAAATAAATTTTAAATTCTACTTCAGAAAAATATACTCTCATACTAAGTAATTACATGGTAAATGTTAATTACCATAAATTAATTTCTCTCAAAGAAATTTCAGGATGTTACAGAATATGTTAGCACTGATCTTATGATAGCTGATCCTTGAGGAAGGGATTACTACCCAAGGTGTTTACTGGTCATTTGTATAGTATGGGTATTATGTTAGCTAATGAATGATGGATAATTATTGTAATTATTGACTATTGACACTATGAATTCAATGATGTATGAGTTTCTTGAAAGTCACTTTGTTTTTTCAAAAATATTTGTTTGCATGCATGCATAAATGATTATTTTGAAAAACAAGATTTGTCCCTAATGAAGACATTATAGTATTGTTGCAGGACATTATGTTTACTGCCATTAAAGCTTAGTGTTAGGAAGAAGAACTAATATAGTGGTACATGGAAGGAAATATGCTGACTTGATAGCATATAACCGTCATGACTCATATTAGTTTTATTTCTAATCATGACGTATGATAAGGCCAAGGTATAGAACCCTTAGCCTTATGTGCGCATATTATGATGATTTTTATTAAATCATGAAGGGACACTTTGTGACATGAAAGGAGATTGTGTGTCTCATGTATAAAAGGAGTGTTATTTTGATATAATGAGAAAAGGGAAAAAAAGGTAATATTAGTATGGGAGTTATTATAAGTCATAAAAAGATTACTATTGATAGGTACAGTTCTCATAAAGTAAAAAGGCATATACGTTCAAAAAAGAGAAATATAAAGAGTATAAGAGGCGTTTAGAGTTTAACCGTGAAAGTTGTATCTCATCCCTATCATAAGAAGATACAAGAAGAGAAAAGGTCAAGACTTTGAAAAGTTTCCCATCGGTAAAGATCTTCCGCAATTATGGATAAAGGTTAGTACGTTTAATTCTATTGAATGTGAAAACATGATATCCTAAGATCCTTTAAAATTGTGTTCATATATGAGAATCTCTGAGATAGAGAACACAGATTTATGTCTTACATCTTCTTCATCCCCCACCTATTATCCAACAGCTGTAGGTTTTTCTGAGCTAACTTATTTGTTTTGAGTAAAAATTGATATTAGTATTTTATAGATTTACATCATAATGTCATATGGTCCCATATGGTTCAATTATTTATTATTGTCCTACATCTCTCTTTTTTATGGTGAAAAAAATATAAAAAGGTGAAACACGGTTCAATTATTGTCCAACATCTCTTGATAAAATAAAAGTCTCTGTAAAAATTTATAGAGTTAAATGTCTCTTGTTTTTATTTCTTTTTCCCTACGCCATCAGGCCATATTTGTTTTAGGCTTGACTTTTCCACCCGGCTCTTTGAATAAATGTACAATTTCAGAGGCTGTCACTGTCCTACTAATGAGAACGCAATCCTAATTACCAAGGAATTGAACAAAGGAGCCCATAGAGCCAGAGTTTCCCATTTATTTACACATCTATTTCCATGGCATCAACTCTCCTTCATGAAATGTACAGATCTTTTGGTAAGATTACAGAGGAGGTTTACTTTAGTTTCTATCAGTTTGTTGTTCAAATCAAATGTTAACCAACTTAAGTTAAAATTGGTTGATATTGTATCACTCCTATTTTTTGTGTTTGTACCAAGAGGTAACTCTTGTCTTGCTTGTTAAATAAATATATATATATATAAGATTTTTCCACTACCCAAAGGATAAAATACATTTCTCTGAATATTGTTCTTTTGCTACTTTCTTTTAGTCAAGGGACCAAATTGAAACTCTTTGCAAAGTTAGAATTCCATATGTATACTTTTACCTTTTCACAAAAGAATTAATAATTGTTCCCATCAATTAATTTTAATCTATGACAGAAAAGGAACATTTTTATGTGAATATATGATTTTACAATTTATTAATTATTATATTGAGTTTGTTCTCATGTGGTATAATGTATATTAAACAGGGATAAAGTTAGAAAATTGTTAAATATTAAGGTAGAGTTAATAAAATCTAAGGTTTTTTCCCCCTTGTTTGTGTACAACATGATAGAAGTGAATTATAAATAGGATTAGAGGAGTAATATAGTGCCATGACATTCAATACCACTCATATATATGTAAGTCACTTGTACATCATTCTTATATATATCAAGGAATGCATTCAATTGATAGAATTTTCTACATTTTCTCTTATCAATTTTTTTATCTCTCTCTACTTTAGAAATTATTTTCACACCTCTCTCTTTTCTTTTCTTTTTCCAATAAACCTTAAATAGGAGTAAAAATAATATATATATATATATATATATATATATATATGTGTGTGTGTGTGTGTGTGTATCATTAATTACTTTACAAATGACTTTATATTTAGAACCAAACTTTTCTCCCACAAGTTATTTACATATAGGCATAGAGTGGTAGTTAGCATTTTCATGACAATGAGGACTGATACCCAAAAGGAAAAAAGGGGTCAAACCAGACGGAGTAGAAATGGGGATGAAATCCTAATCACTAAAGAATTGAAGGAATTTAACAAAGGAGCCCCGAGGGCTTTTCATTTATGTCTCTAAAATAGACATGAAGTATGACATTTAAATTTTTAAAAAAAAAAAAAAAAACAAGAAGTTATATGTAAAGCTAATTCCAGCTATGTTTAGCATCATTTTCAGAAGCAAGAAACTCATTGAAGTCCCAAAATGATGTTTAGGTTAATTTTTGTGCAAATTGACTTGGGCAAAAACTTTTTTTCAAATTTAACCATTTAAAACTGAATTTTAAATACATAATTTTGATAAGAGTAAAACACTTTGACCACCTTTTTGTTTTATATTAATTACACATACCTCTCATCTATTTTGAAAATATATACTTCAGTCCAAATCATTAACATTGTTAATAAATATTCTAGAAATATTATTTAAGTATATTTTTTAATTAAAAACCCTGTTAAAATAATTACTTCTAAAAAGGAATGAGACGCCTGACAAGCAATTACTTATGGACGCTTTGATCTTTCTTTGAAAAGAAAAGTTTGTCAGAACCTCATTAAATCCAATCTCTTGTTTCAAGATTACACTTCAAGTCATTTGAGTTTTTTTAGAGACACAGGTGGATAAGTTTAGATACCTTGTAAACTCTGAAATTCTGTGTGGTGCATCTGGAAATTTGATTTCTTTCTATATGTTGGATTTGTAAACGTTGGTTGCATCTATCTTGGTCAAGAAATATTGTTTGTTTTCCTGACTCATTGTGCAAATTATACAATCAACAAACACTGAGGTTTCAATATTGTCTTTTTCTTGAGATGCTGCCAAGTGATATGCAAGATTAGGGATGTCTAAGGATTGGGCCAGACCGGGTTGGAGGTCAACCCGAGGTCTGGCCTGATATGACCTTGGGCTAGAAAAATCAGCCCGAGGTCTGGTACCAGCCCGAGCTCGGGCTAGACCGGATCGGACCGGTTGGACTGTCCAGTTTTTTTTTTTTTCTTGGGATGCAATATTTTAGCTCTGATTTCACCTGACTTCCCAAAATAATAAAAAGTAACATAGTGAAAAGTAATTCGTATAAATTAAAAGGCACATTAGGATGTCCAGACTCCAATGAGTGGCTCAATGTAATGGTGATTTACCAAAAAAAAAAGGACCTCGGGTCAAACCAGACCAGTCCAGGGGGTCTAAGCCCCTAGACTGAAGTCCAATCCAACCCGAGCAATTTGGTCCGGTCCGGTCCGGTCAAATTATCTTGGATCAATTTTGGACAACCCTAGACTGGGTCGGGTCAGACCAGACCAACCGGATCTCGGGTTTTTTGGACAACCCTACGCAAGATCAAGGGAACTTGAAAAAAGTTTTGGAGAAAACAGGACAGCACCTCCCTTAGAAAATTGGCCATCCAAAAAGTCCACACATTTGCTTGAGATTCCATGGTTTTAAAACAAGTTCATCAACCAACCGGTCTCATTAAATCATCGATATTCCCAGCAAACACTAATTTATATAATAATTTCTAAATCTGTACAGTGAGAATGTCCAGAGAAAAATCCAACAAAACTCATGAAACGTAGCTTAAATTGAAGCTCTTTCTCACATTTTCTCCATGCTATAGCTTATTCTTGCTTTCTCCAAATTCACGCTCTACCTATAACACTTTAAACACTTCTTGAAATTATAAAACCATACAGTTGAAGATCATGAAGTGGAGAACAACTTTAAAGAAGGGAGTTTGGTGATAAAAGGTTGATTTTAATAATCACCACTCATAATCAAACCATAAGCCACGCCCTTTATCTGATTTGTCGGTCAATTTCTTAGCATAGATGGAATTAATTTCATGATTAATTCCCCCACTTATAAAGTTTATGTAACTCATCCACAAATTCATTCTCCTCATAAAAGGATTTACATAAAATTCTCATGCAAAAACTTTACCCCCTGTAACATCCCAAATTTTGGGATTTGAGATTTAAAATATTTTATGGAGATTAAATTATAGAATTTGGCTTAAAATAATTATGAGAATAATTATTTGAGATTTAGGCTTATTTTTCCCTAAATTTATGTTGAGAAAAGAATAAATTCTAATAAGAAGTATTGTAACATCCCATTTTCGGTGGACAATTCAGCTTCCTCATTTACCATATAGCCAACTCATTTTCACGCCATATTCTAATTATTCTTTCATCACTAATTCACTTTCGGTTGGATGAGTATGAGAGTGAATATGCATCTGACATTGGAGCAAGAGTGTTATGCATATTAAATAAAAAAAAAATTAGACAACACCACATGCTCCACATATTCCTCATTTGAACCATTTTCCATTGCAGCATGTTCGGCCAACCCATATGTTTCACTCTTTTTCTCATACATGTGCTCACGTCCCTCTCATTTTCTTTATTATATTCCACATGTTCCATTCCTTCTTTCCAGCGATGTGAGATCATAGCACCCATTCCTTCATTATTTTTCAGCCTATTCGGACAGCAAAGCACACGATGCAAACACTCCATTATATTCCATTTGTTCCTTCATTATATCTCACTTTCGGCAGAGACAGCAAACACCACGTTACATTGCTTCTCTCGTGTCTTCAATAGCCCATACACATTTGCTCCACGGGTTACGGTTTCTCTTGAAGACAGCAGCTGTGTTCCATTATTCTGAGCCACACTCCACACTTCCTTTCATTTTAATCTAGGCAGAAACACAAAACAGAAAAGAAGAACACGTAGAGAGGGAGAGACCGAAAGTTGACGTGTGAGTGAGAGTCGGGAAGGAAAGGAAGAAGGTTGGAACCGTCCGTGTAAGCCTGCCTAACGACCAAGGTGAGTTCTTTGAGCCTCTTCCTCTTTGTTTCCATGGCTTTTACACATTAGTTTTGCTGGTTGAGTGAAGAAAAATGACAGAACCGTAAACACCTCTGTTTTTCGGACTGAAAACAGAGTAGTCTTGTGAGCTTCTGTTCCTATAGAAAAGGTTTGAGTTTTTGCACGAAATGTTTATGTAAGATAGTAGACATATTAAGCTTTAAACCGAGTCAAAAACCACCCAAAACGGACGTGTAGAATGGGAGAAATAATTTTCCAAAGTTAGGCCAAAATCTGAAATGTTTTCTGCACTTCCAGTGAACAGTACTTTTCGGGCATGATTTTGAAATATCAAACATTTGAATTTTCCCTTTATATTTTTACAGTATATAGTAGACTCAATAAGGTTTACAATGAGCTTTGGATCACCTAAAACGGAGGTCTATAACTCCAGTTATGATTTTTGGAAGTTGTGTTAAAAATCTGAAACTTACTGGTATGATTCTGGAGCAACCATATGACGTTGTATTTCGAACCAATTAAACATTTTATTTTCTCCTTGAAGTTTTTACAGTATGTAGTATACATCTCAAGCTTTCCAAAAAGCCAAAGAACAGCTAAAACGGATTTGTACAAAGGGAGATATGATTTTCCAAAGTTTAGCCAAAATCTGAAACGTTTTCTGCACTTTTGGTGAACAGTGATTTTCGGGCTTGATTTCAAAATAGCAAACCTTTGTGTTTTTGCTTGAAACGTTTACAGTAAAAAGTATACATCTCAAGCTTTCCAAAAAGCCAAAGAAAACCTAAATCGGACGTGTGGAATGAGAGCTATCATTTTTCAAAGTTTGGTCAGAAAACCTGGAAAATCTTGTTCCAGATTTAAGTAACGTCTACTTTGCAAATTCCTGGGAATTATACAGCCATTATTTGATTTGAAGACTTTTTGTCCCTTATACTAGACTTATAGAACTTTGAATAGAAATTTGAATCACCCCAATCGGAGATCTAGAGAATTAGTTATGAATTTTCAAAGATTAATGGAAATTTTGAGAATTTAAGGTCAAGTCTAAACGTAAGGAAATTACGGGGAATGTTAGGGATTAATCTAGTTTTAACCCTCTATAAATAATTCGTTTAGTTAGATGCTATGCGGCACAAGAAGTGACTAATGACAATGATAAACGTTTATAGGCATACCTTGACACCTCTGCTGATCCCAACACTTTCAGACAAATTAAGGATTCAAACTTGAGGTGGGTAATCTGTTATCTTGTTAGCTTTGTATGTATGTATTTCTTGTATGACTGATTATGTTTGCTAGATGATTTATATGTTTATTTCCTAGCTATGGATTTTGAGGCTGCGGTCTCATAGGGCTGCGTGTCCTAACACGGGGCTGCGTGTCCGAAGGGTCTGCGGTCCTTGGCCGTTAACCGCTTGGTTACGGTGTGTTTTGTTACTATGAATTATTCTATGCATATACATGTGTTTATCTTGTGATTTACATTTCATACCTGCATATGAGATTAACTGTTACCCCGGGGTTCATTCATTTGAACTCCAGATCGCATGAAAGAGACGGGTAGTGGATCGGGATCAAAAGGAAAGATGTAGTTGTAAGGGTTACGGCGAAGGAACTATTTGGAAAGTCTTGAACGGACGAACCGAATATTTATCGTTTATCATTTGTCTATTTTTGGATTAATGTAATAAGATCCCTCTATGGGATAGATTCGAATCGCGAAAAGCTTATCCTCATGTTTTCAAACTATGTTATTTTTAGAAAGTTTTATTCCGCAATTAAGTCGTCCAAACTACTTCGATGCCTGTGCATTTAAACTCTGATGAAGAAAGGCACTCTTAAGTTGGGTGCCACACCCCCTAACTATTTTCCTTTAATTTTTCAAGAAATTGCTTTATTCTTGAGTAAAATCACAGTAAAATATTCTCTCTTTTTTCGATAATGCAGTAAAATATTGTTTAAGATAAAATTACCATTTCTAGGACAAGAAAATATTTTTATAGACTCACATTAACCTTAAAATAAATTTTCCTTATTCTTCCTAATTATTTTAGGCTTCCTGGTATTTTTCAGAATTAGATTTAGTTAATTATACTTTAATTAACCAAAATTATAATATTTCTTTAAAATTCCTTTTTGAGATAATTTCCTTATTTATACGTCAATTATGCCTCAAATATAGTTATGGGAATCATTTTCTAACTTCCTGCATCTCCTGGGATTTTTTTTGAAAAAAAAAAAATCAGGGCATAATTTTCAAAATTACCCTTTCATGCCCTTAATTTCCAATGTTGCCTGGCGAGTCTAATATTTTACTTGGCTTTCAACTGACCTTTAATTACTCACTTAACCTTTATTTGAGAAGGCTTAGGGCCCGTTTGGTACGCTGATTTAAACTGAGGGAAAGAGAAAATGAGAGGCTTTCTACGGATGAAAACTGTTTGGTATGCTGTGTCCCTGAAAATTGATTTCCCGCCAGCCTCCATCTTCCCACAATGGTGGGAAAGTTCAATCCCTCCAAAACTGGCGGGATAACATTTTCGTTCCGGGAGAGTGAATTTTATGGACAAAAAAGTCCCTGTATACAGTGGAGGTGTTTATTAAAAAAGAGCATCGACCCTGCAGCTCGATGAAGCTGAAATCGAAGACAGGAGCTAAATGAAGGACTCTCACCTGAAATCGACGACATGGCAGTGGGAGACGCAGCACAAGTTCAACGCAGATGCATATATAGGTGAGTTCTGATGGGTATTAGTGATATGTTTTCTATTTTATCTGTTGCCCGATGCCATGTGTTCAGTGTCTAGAAGAATTTTTTTTATTATTATATATGGTCATTCTGGAGAATGCTATTTCCATTCTCGAGAATTGCTTTGCTTGAGCATTCTCGAGAATGCCCATAGCATTCTCCAGAATGCTAAGTCAATTCTTGAGAATGCGAGGTAAAGTCGCTGATCTTAATTCTTAAATAAGTTTCACTTTGCTGATTCTCGAGAATAATAACATGATTCTCGAGTATGGTCATTTATTGGGTTTCGCCAGGTGACTTCTTGAAGAAAAGAAGAAGACATAAAATGAATTGAATCTGTGCGCAATCTGAGACTCTGTTTTTAATTTAGGGGCATTTTTGGTATTTCACCTCACATTCCCACTTAACTAACACCCAATTCTTCATACCAAACCATTCATTTTCCCTCAACTTAAGTTCCCTTCCCATGCCTACCAAACAGCTCAACTTTTTAATTTCTCTCACAATCTTCCCTTCCATTCCTTTCCCTCTTTTAAATTCATTTCCTTCTTTAAATCTTCTCCGTACCAAACAGGGCCTTAGTATTACATAGTCTCTTGGCATCATCATATTTTTTGGAGCTCTTTCGAGACTCTTGCCCAAAATATTGGGCATTGTATAGCCTATTTAGTTCATGCTAATTTTTGAACTTTTATGCCTAAAATTCAAGATATGACAATAACAAGGATGGACAACTTTTGTGCCAAATATGCCACATCCCATTCATCAATATATATTTCCCAATACCAATAGGGGGCCGAGTCTAGCCGAATTGAGCTAGTCCCTTATAACATGGTGAATTAAGGTTCAAATTCCCGTTAGGAGAAATACCTACATTTAGTGCCCGATAATTGGGCAAGACCCAAAAAAAAACACACACACACACATATATATTGCCCAGTATGAGATATAGTTATCCATAAGTTATTATTGAATGTGTTTGGATTAGCTTTTGTATAATAGCTTTTGGAGAAAAAAGTGAAACAAGCTATTTTAAATAATATATTTTAGAGAATAGCTTCCGAAAAGATTTAAACACATAGTTTCTGGAAGACCATAATTTTGAATACCCAAACCATGTTAAAAAAAGTCCAAGAAAAAGTCACATGTCAAAAAAAGGCTCCAGGGCCTTTTCTGGTATTATTTCATAAACGTTAACAACTAATCATTCTCATTAACAACTAAATCAGTACCCATTAACAACTAAATCAGTAGCATTAACAACAATATCCTAACAACTAAATCAATACCATTAACAACTAAATCAGTACCCGTTAACAACTATATCAATAGACATTAAAAACTAACGTTTTATGAAATAATATCAGAAAAGGTCCTGAGGCCTTTTTTGACATGTTACTTTTTCTTGAGCCTTTTTTAACATTTTTTTTTGCTAATTTGGACCTTTGAGATGGATTTTCCCATGATTTTTATCTTTAGAGATATTCCAATGATTGCTTTTTCACAATAATTATTGCGCACCAATCATATGATTTTCACTATAACTAAAGTGTTTCTTCTCCTTGTATCTTTTTTACCTGAACCGAAAGTGCTTCTTGATTTTTTGGATCTTGACAGATAATTTTGTGTGTGTTCGAATGCTGAAAATGTTGTATATATCTAAGGACAGTTATATTAATTGCAACGATCTTTCGTGTTTGCTTGTCTTTAGTTCTTCTTTTTGTTATGATGTAATTTGTTGAATATATCTAATGACTTTATACCCTTCTTTTGTTATTTCACTAATGAAATTAAAATGACTATAAGTTTGCATTTTTAGAATAAACTAAAGTATTGTACTGTAATACCCGGATAATTAGTTATCTGAAATATTAAATAATATCTATTGGAAATAGGTGAATATATGGTTTCAAATAATAAGTTATAATTATCTTATGTTCTAAGGTAATTACTATGAAAATTAGAAGGGATGAAGAGCTAAAATCCATAAAATACATTTATGGGGCATAAAATGGTCTGAAAATATTATGATAAATCTCATAAGACAAAAGAATATTTATTAAAAATAGGAGAATATATTGTCTCTAATTTTGGCAATTTAATAAATTATTTCCTTAAAAATAATAAAAGGGAAAATTTAATATTATTTTGGGGATCATAATTGACCCCATGATTTTTAATATTTTACATGAGGGCATCAAATACCAATGTCAGTAAAATAGTTGTGAGGAAATAATTTATCCTAATTAAAAAAATTATCAGCAATTAGTAAGTGACTAATTAAGTATTCAATGGGATAATATAAGATAATTAAGACATAAAGTAAATTAATTAAAAAATAAATAAATAAGAAAATAAAAAAGGGGGGCAAAATTTGTAGTGTGAAAGGGGTTGTGGTTATTTCAAAAATAATATCATGATATTTACTAATTAAATAATAATATATTCGGTTGAAAGACCAGTTGGGTAAATGAGAACCGATAGAAATAAAATCCTATCTCAAAATAGGTGAACTAAGTATCTAACGTCAGAAACTATTATAAACGAGTATAATTTTATCCCGGAGTGGGCTATCTCCGAAGTCATTTCCGAAACCGGCGGAATGCTTAAGAGATAAGACGAAACAGGAAAATGGCAGATAGTAGAAATGAGAACCAATGGAAAATAAATCCGTCGTGGAAAACCAGGAACTAGGTTTCTTAGGTCAGGACATATTATAAACCAGTGAATTTTTATCCAGAAGATGATGTTACCGGAAGTCATTTTCGTAACCGACAGCATTTAGCCGAAAATGTTCAGCAGGCTACGGAATACCCTTAATGAGATCAAAAATTTAGTTAACCTAAGTATTTTGAAATAGGAAGGCTAGACCTTCAGAGCTGTGCTGCTGTATTTTTGAGATTCGTTAAGATTACATGATTAGGACACCGAACATGGAGCTTTATCGGTACAAGATCATAAAGCAACTAGGTGACATCATGATGACATAGGAAACTTCTTCAAAAAGGAGATGGGGAGGTCGGCCAAGGCATATCAAAGGCCAAGAAGAAGCCATGCAAAAACCCTAGATCCAACGGTGGAGATTCGGTATGAAAAAACATGAATAGTGTCTCAAAATTGCCTATAAATAGAAGGCACCTCCAAGCATAATTTTCACACCAAATCTTCTTGCCTATTTCAAAATCTTGGAAGGAAGAGCTCTGAGAAAATTTGTAGCAAAGCCCTGGGTAATTTCTTCGGTCCCTAGTCTTAAGCTTTAGTAGTTCTTTCAGTAATTATAGTAGAAATGCTAGATTTATCTCTAATATTTCAAGATAGCTTAGATATCATGTTTAAGGGGTAAATATGGTATTTATTTCGAAAAAATATTGGGAGAAGAGATATGTCAAAATTTTGGAGAGATAGGATCAAAGTAGCGAAGCTCTGGCGAAATTTCGCCGATTAGTCCAACTAGGGGCAAAATGGTAATTTGTACCTAAAATGCATGTTATAATACTAAATGTTGATAAATATTATCCTTATAGGATATCTGTGATAATCGTATCGCTGTTGTGCCGCTGTTGTACCGTTGTGATACCGATGTTGCACCGCTGTCAGGCCACTGTCAAAAATACCGCTTTTTCGTAAAACGTACCGAAGTACCGTCAATAAAGGTACGGACGCGTATTGTAACCTTAACTCTGATGCTTGTTGTATGCTATATGTGATTGTTGTGTTCTTACACTGAGACTCTATCTTGTTTGAAAATAATGAAATCATGAGTACACGGGTTATGGTCTTGTTAACACCGTTGAGAGTTTTTCTAGCGCTATGGACACGATTGTACATCGTGGCACCGGTGAACGTGCAGACTGGGGTAACATACATACTGCAGGGGCTGTGTAATGTTATTGCCTGATATGATTGAAATGTAATATTTTGTGAAATGTTGTGAATATCTGCCATGCATATACTGTTTACATAAGCATGAGGTTAACCGTTACCTGAGATTCAATAGGCATTGGATCTCAGCTCTTAATATAGCTTCAAGATCCAGAGGAGTTCGGATCGAGGAGAAGGGTAAGGAGCCGGCTTAGGGAAGCAGACGAAGAAAATAAATTTGTTGTGTATTTTATTAAGACTTCAGATTATTGTACTACTAAATGACTACCAGACATATTGCAATGAATGTTATTCAGTTACTCTATTTTTATTTGAAAAAAAAAAAAATCGGCGCTCAACTCTAATTAAAAACAGCAAGAAAATGTTTACGAAAACGGGGTGTTACATGTACTCTGCAACTTGATAATTTAAATTGAGCTAACACTTTCTTGTTTCTGAAATTATTCTAAATATTATTTGATGATAGAATGATAAGTTTCGGGAAGTAATTGACACAGCTCAAAGCATTAATTCATTGCTTTAGCTACACATATTACTTGTCCCCTACACGGAAACATATAGGCTTCTATCACGTTTCAAGTATTTATGTAAATCAAGACAAAATCTGTCTCGTACTTACCTCATATACCGTAAATCACGATTAAAAAACTATTTTTGAAGTTTTCAATCGCTATTATAAACAAACACAACGATTTAACATGTTTTACTGATATCTTTAATATTTACAATTTTATTTGGTAGAACAAAAGTCTTCTAATTTGATCATAATTAAATATTAATGAAGTAATCAGCTTGGTTTAAAAAATATGCAAAGATAATGCAGATTCATGAAGCTTGTATAGCTATTCTGCGTCTACGTCATTCATTGTTTTGCATTGTGGTTCATACATTATTCTGACCTTCCTTATGTTTTGTCTTGATTATACTCCGATCCCCTCCCCTCTTTTTTTGAAAGCACATACTTAAGTTCAAACCGTTTTAAAATTTAATAATATAATAAAAATTAATAAATTTTATAATATATTGGAAATTTTGAACATATATGTATTAGAATTATTTTTTTGTTTAAAAATTTATTTTTAGGAAAATATAAATGTTTATTCATTTGTTGAAAAAGGGGTATTTTGGTCAAAGAAAATGCTTAATAGTCAAAATTAACGGTCAACTAACAGTTGAGTGGATGAAAATAGAATCTCAAATATGTAAGGGAGGTTTCTGTTGATGGATTTTAATTTAAAGGGAGATTTATATACGTTTTCAAAATATAGGGAAGGTTTGAGTAATTTAAGTAAAACAGAAGGGTAGTCAATATATTTTACTCTTTTTTTTTTTTTTTTGTCTTCTCTGTTTGAGATTTTCTTATATGAGTTTGTTGCTGGTAATTAATGTCCAACATGATTCGAGCTAGTTCTAACTGATAAGGTGGATGTGATGCTCAAATTAAGATCCTTATATTCCTATTCTAATTAGGTTTGAACTCAACCAACGCTTTAATATTTTTTATTATTATTTCTCATGTATTCCCTTTTTATTATAACCATTTTCTTTTTCTTCTTTGTGCTTTGATCATTACACTTACCTTCTTTCATATGCTTAAAATGCAGCATCAGTAAGAAAGATGAGAACAAAAACTCGTTGAAATGTAGTGCAGTCGCGAAATCCTCTTCTTGAGCAATTTTCTATTTTTTTTTTTGAAGTGTTCTTCGTGAGACTCGCGTGCTTTTTATTTTCTTTTCTATAAATTTTTTTGGATAAGTTCATAAAAATCTGTAAACTGTGTATTGCATAGTGATTACTTATCACCAAGGTAATTACACCCGGACCGGTCACTGAACCAGCCAGAGAGTACTGAGTCAAATGTCAGTGGGTCAGACCGAAGTCAAACAAGAACAAACATGGGACAAAACCTATAGGAAAGTGAAAATTTCAGTCAGGGCTATCAATATGAAATTCTAAAGGGGGGAGGTGAACCGGGTTGAATCTCAAACCAGATCGGTTTACTAACCGGATCACCGGTTTTCGGGCTGAACCGGCCGGTCCGGTCCGGATTTAATAGCCTAGATTGCTATTTTATTCTTGGTGGGCCGACTCCAATCTTTGCCATTCGGACCGCAGTTGTTCCCATTCTTTCTCAGTCACATCCTTCAAGACATTCATATCTATATACTCCCTTTCCATTTCCTCCTGAGAACAACTCTCTTCTGCTAATCTAGCTCCATTTCCTCTTGCTTTTAAATATATGTATTTCATTCTCCAGATTCCTTCTCCTCGACTCAAAATTTTGAGGCGTCTGTGCATCATGATCATTTATAGCTTTTCTAAAGTGCTTCGTTTTTTTTTTCTTTTTTCTTGGATTACAATGGCAGGCACTAATGGCCTAAATTACAATAAGTAGAATCGAACCCGCGATCTTCAACTAGTTGGAGAGTACTCATACCAAAACTAATAATTTATTAAATTAAAGAAAGGTACGTCATTTATGAGCACCTGTAATTCATATCGGAAATGGAAATAAATGAGCTTGAATTTATTAGTGTTAGGCATTGTAAATTGATTGTACAGTATTTTTATGCTTAAAGTCATGTACCAGTATAAAAAAATATGTTTAGACATTTAAAAGAAATATATGTGAAATTTATTTTATTTAATTATAACATTATGTATGGGTTTGATTGAGAATTTAATATCCTAAGTTTAAAACTTACATCATTTATGTAAATATGCTCTTCAATTTTTTTTTTCAAACTACAATATGTTTAATGCTTTTCCCAAGTATTACTAGTATTTTAGCTTTCTTTAAATTTTTTAAGCTAAAATAAAATAACATTATGTATGCTTGTTCTCGCCGGCACCATAAGAAAAATGGGTCACCGAGTTTTGGCACAAAAGGCAACGCATTACTGGGAAAAATTATATCATTTCGTGAATGGTCTATTCTTTAAATTTTTTTAAGCTATTTTATTTTAAATAGGGTAGAGCTTTTTGCTTCCAATATTGATCCCACACTATTACAGTTCAAATGAAAATTATGAATGCGTATAACGTAAATTAACCTGATTTCACACAATAACGAGTTTATATATCGTCGATTTTTGTTGACATGTATTTGTTATTTTCCCCAGTCCTGCCCAAATATTTTTGAGTTATTTTCCCCTTTTCAGGCAGGACCAGGCAGTGTCCAGGCCGGGTCGGTTTTTCAGGTATCTTGTACAGCCCTAGAGGTAACTGCCTTGACAGTGCCTAAACTTGAGGTCGTCGACGAGATCCGTGTGGAGAACACGGGTGATAGTGGTAGGGTTGATAGTTCTCAGATGGGATCTGGACGGTCCATTTTTTTTTTAGTTTTTATTTTTTCAAAAAAGATTATTTTAATTGGTATAGAATCTAAAATAAAGATAATATCGCAACTAACATTTTTTCAAAAAAAAAAAAATTATTCAAAAAAAAAAAATTGGGTCGTCCAGATGCGCCTGGCGCTTGGTGCCTATCCAAAAAGGATAGGCACCGAAACACGGTCCATGGTGAAGATTCAGGTAAGAATTTGGTAAATTGTGAGAAGATGAATAGAGTGAGCAGATCAGTTTTAGTTCATTCTTATGCTTCTACATTTGAAGCACCAACTCAGGAGCTAAATTCGTATTTTCTACACTCTTTTTAAGATTGAACACTCCAAGTTTTATCAGCTTCTCCATGCCATAAACACACACACACACACAGTGCTCAATGAATCAAGCATCATATGTTTTGGTTAAGTGTAATATTTGTTCTCCATATAGAGAAGGCAGAAATCAGAGTACATACCCAGAGCTCAATTGTTTCTCCTTTGTTGTAACACCCCGTTTTCGTAAACGTTTTCTCGCGGATATTGATCAGAGTTGATCAGTTGGAAAAAAATTTCAAATTTAAATATGAAATAGAGTCATTGAATAACATTCATAATAATATGTCTGGTAGTCATAAGTGGTACAGTCATCCGAATATTTCTAGACAAAATAGACTATAATTTATTTTCTTCATCTGCCTCTCTATGCTGACCTCTTTCCCTTCACCTCGTCCCGAACACCATGGGATCCTGAAGCTATATCAACAGCTGAGATCCAATGCCCATTGGATCTCAGGTAACGGTTAACCTCATGCTTATGTAAACAGTATATGCATGACAAATATCCACAACATTTCACAATATAAAAACACATCTCCACATATCAGGCAATAACATTACACAACCCCTGCAGTATGTATGTTATTCCAGTCTGCACACTCTCCGGTGCCACGATAGCATGTCGTGTCCATAGCGCTAAGAAAACTCTAAACGGTGTTAACAATGTCATAACCCGTGTACTCATAACTCCACCATTTTTCAAACAAACAGAATCTCGTATATGAACACAGCAAACACATATAGCACACAATAAGCATCGATTAAGGTTACAATACGCGTCCGTACCTTCCGGCGGTATAACGGTACTTTGACGGAAAACAGAAAACAGCGGGTAAAAATAGCGGTATGACGGCGGTACAACAGCGGCTCGACAGCGGTACGATTAACCAAAATATCCTATAAGGATAACATTTATCAATATTTAAGACTATAACAGGCATTTTAGGTAAAAATTACCATTTTGCCCCTGACCCCTTAATCGGCGCAATTTCGCGCCGAGCTTCGCTACTTTAACCCGATTTCTCCGAATTTTGACATATCTCTTTTCCCAATATATTATCAAAATAAATACCATAATTACCCCCAAATATGATATCTAGACTATCTGGGAAATTTAAAGACAATTCTTGCATTTCTACTAAAAGAAACTACTGAATCTAAAGACTAAGGACCGAAGAACTTACCCAGGGGTCGGACAGAATTTCTCCGGGCTCTTCCTTCTCTCTACTCTCTCTCTCTCTTGGCTGCGTTTTGGGGTGGGAAAGAATGAAGAGGGAGAGCTCCTATTTATAGGGAAAAATCGGACACTATTCACAACTTTATCATATTGCTTTTCGGCCGTTGGATCGCATTTCGACACGTGGCACATCCTGGGCCCTTGGATGTGTGTGTGCCGACTTCTCCTCTTCCTTCTTGAGGAAGGTGGTGATGTCATGCATGACATCACCCATGTGCCAATTGAGCGGCACCGATAAAGTTTCGATCCGGTGTCCGAAACGCGTAATCCCGACGAATCGCGAAATGCGACGGCGGAGTTTCGAAGTTTCTTTCTTTCTCATTAGGAATATCTAGTTTAATGAAATTTATGATCCCATTAAGGGTATTCCGTTATCTGCTGAAGATTTTAGGACAGACGTCCTCTGTTACGGAATTGAATTCCGGAAGCGTCAGCGTCTAGGCAAAAATCCACTGGTTTGCAATATGATCTGACCTAAGTCACTAGATTCCTAATTCACGGCAACTACTTGTTTCAGTATTGACTCTAAATCCTCTATCTGCATTTTCTCTCTCCTACCCGGTGTCTTAAACACCCTGTTGGTTCCAGAACTGACCTCGAAGACAGGTCACTTCGAGAAGAATTTTCACTGGTTTATAAAAAGTTCAGATGACTTAGACTAAATCCCTATACCTTGGTGTAGGATTTAATTTCTATCCATTCTCAAATGTCATGTTGGCTCTTTACCATATATAATATTATTTTAATCAAAATATCTAGATATTTTTTTCTTTTATTTTTTTTTTTATTTTTCTAAGCATAAAATATTTTATTAATATTTTATTTTTTTTTATTTTTTAATTTCGAATTTCAGCCCTTTTTTATTTTTTCTAATTTATTTATCTTATATTTTAATCCAAGTAATTAGCCATTTACTAATTGTTGATAATTTTATTATTTAGGATCAACTATTATCTCACAACTATTTGACTTACATTGGCATTTTATATCCCATGTAAAATATTAAAAATACGAGGCCAAAAAGTGCCTTTAATATTATTTTATTTATGCACCTTTATTTTCCGGGGAAATAATCCCAAAAATTCCTAAAATTAACGATAACATACTCCCTAAGTTTTTGTCAATAACTTTTGTCATATGAGATTTATCATAATATTCTCGAGTAGTTTTATGCCTTATAAAAATACATTTGTCGGGGTTTTAGCTCTTTTTCTTTTCTAATTTTCACAGTAATTTCCCCTAACTACAAGGTAATTTTGATCAATATTTGAGACTACATATTCACCTTTAACATTTAAAGGAATACTTGTTTATAATTAATGGTCATCCGAGTATTGAATATTCGGGTATTACATTTCTCCCCCCGTTAATTAAAATTTTGTCCCCGAAATTTACTCTAGTCTAATCAAATTACTAACCATGAACTCGGGGTATTTTTTCAGCATATCCTCTTCCGTCTCCCATGTCGCCTCTTCAGGTGACAATCCCGTCCATACCACTTTCACCATCGGAATACTCCGGTGCCTAAGCCGTCTCTCTTGACGCTCAATGATCTGCTCCGTATGACTTCGAAAGTATTGTCATGTCGTAACTCAACGGTTTCGTATTCAATGACATGATCGTGGTCGGATTGGTATTTCTTTAGTTGGGAAACATGGAACACGTCGTGAAGTTTACTAAGGTTCGGGGGCAAGGCGATCTCGATATGCCTTTGGTCCACGTTTGGCCGGGATTTCAAATGGTCCTATGTAACGAGGACTCAGCTTTCGTCGTTTCAATGTTCTACCGACACCGGTTACCGGGGACACTTTCAGAAACACATGGTCTCCGACTTCAAATTCAAGAGGTCTTCTCCTCTTGTCCGCGTAGCTCTTACGTCTCGCTCCGAGCCGCTGTGCGTCTCTTCCCCGATTAATGTAATTTGTTCGGAAGTCTTGTCAACTATATCCGGCCCGAGGAACTCGCATTCTGATAGTTCCGTCAAGCATATAGGTGACTTACACTTCCGTCCGTACAACGCCTCAAACGGTGCCATTTGTATACTCGCATGGTAACTGTTGTTGTACGCAAATTCCGCCAATGGTAGATGTTGGTCCCAATGGCCTTTAAAGTCCAACACACACGCTCGAAGCATACCTTCTAACGTCTGTATTGTTCTTTCAAACTGACCATCGATGCAGGGGTGATAGGCCGTACTAAATCGCAGCTTAGTACCTAACGCTTCATGCAACGCCTGCCAAAACCGAGATGTGAATCGCGGATCGCGATCAGAGACAATGCTCTTCGGCACACCATGGAGTCTCATGATTTCTTTGATATAGATTTCTGCTAAGCGTTCTGGGGAATGATTTATACTGATGGGAAGAAAATGTGCTGATTTGGTTAGTCGATCAACGATTACCCAGATCGCATCGTGATTCCTGATCTTGGGCAATCCTACTACCAAATCCATGGTTACGCACTCCCATTTCCATTCCGGAATTTCAAATCCTTGAAGAGGACCTGCGGGTCGTTGATGTTCAATCTTAACCTTCTGACAAGTTAAGCATTTGGAAACGTACTCGGTCATGTCCTTCTTGATCCGGGGCCACCGAGTTCGGACTTAAGGTTTTGGTACATTTTGACCATTCCTGGATGCAAAGTATATCTACTTTTGTGCGCTTCATCCAGAATCTTTCGTCGTAATTCGTCAATAGGGGGTATGTAGGTCCGCTTCTTGTATCTAACCAAACCACTGATCGATAGGTCATAGTCCTGCGTTTCACCCTGCGCAATTAACTCTCGTATCGCAATAGCCCGTTCATCGTGTTTCTGGGCTTCCTCGACCTCGTCTCTCAAATCGTATTCTCCTTGACTGACAAGAAGACTCGCAAGATAGACTTCGCTTGAAGCATCGAAATTTCCGCAAATTTGATTTGATAAGTTCAAATCCCTGAAGTCTTCAAGCAACTTCAGTTCTTGAACCATCATGTGTGCTACCTGCACCGACTTTCTACTAAGAGCATCCGCAACGACGTTGGCTTTACCCGGATGATATTTAATCTCCAGGTCATAGTCTTTGAGTAACTCCATCCAGCGACGCTGCCTCATGTTGAGTTCCTTTTGATCAAAAAGGTATTTTAGGCTCTTGTGGTCGCAGTATAATTCTACGGTTGCACCGTACAGATAATGCCTCCATATCTTCAAAGCAAACACAATTGCCGCAAGCTCTAAGTCATACGTAGGATAATTCAACTCATGAATTTTAAGCTGACGAGAGGCATAGGCCACCACTCTGCCCTGTTGCATTAGGACACACCCCAATCCATGCCCGTCGGCATCACTATAGACCATATAAGTCTCACTTGGATCGGGATTATCAATACCGGTCCGTGGTCAACCTCTCCCTCGATCTACGAAAGCTATCCTCGCAGTCCTCACCCCATTCAAAGGGTTGGTTTTTCCTTGTGAGCTTCGTCAATGGTAAGGCAAGACGTGAGAAATTTTGTATGAATCTGCGGTAATATCCCGCTAGACCCGAAAACTACGAATCTCATCACGACTCGGTCTTTTCCAGTCCGTAAGCGCTTCCACTTTCTTTGGGATCAACAAGCAACACCGCCTCGTGATATGACATGGCCCAGAAATCTAACTTCTGGTAACCAAAACTCACATTTGCTAAGTTTAGCAAAGAGTCGCCTCTCTCGGAGTATACTCAACACTAGTCGCAGATGTTCTTCGTGCTCCTCTCTACTTTTTGAATAGACAAGGATGTCGTCAATAAACACCACTACAAACTTATCCAGGTGTTGACGAAAAATTCTGTTCATGTAGTCCATGAATACAGCAGGTGCATTTGTTAAGCCGAAAGGCATCACAAGGAATTCGTAATGCCCATATCTGGTTCTAAAAGCTGTCTTGGGAACGTCACTAGCTTTAACTCGCAGCTGATGATATCTCGATCGCAAATCGATTTTGGAGAAGATGTTGGAACCAGATAGTTGATCCAAACGATCATCAATCCTTGGAAGTGGATATTTATTTTTGATTGTTACTTTGTTCAACTCACGATAGTCAATACAAAGTCGAAGACTTCCGTCTTTCTTCTTCACGAACAACACCGGGGCTCCCCATGGTGAAACGCTGGGTCGGATAAACCCTTTCTCGAGTAGCTCTTCAAGTTGCTTCTTTAGTTCTTGCATTTCGTTTGGTGCCATACGATATGGAGCTTTAGATATTGAACCTGTGCCAGGCATCAGTTCAATGGAGAACTCAACTTCCCTTTTCGGAGGTAGTTCAGTGAGGTCATTTGGGAAGACATCCGGAAATTCATTTACGACAGAGATGTCTTGGAGTGAAGGTTCGGCTTCCGCCTTGATAGAAAAGAATACCATGTAGGCTTGGCATCCATGCTTAATACATCTTTGAGCCTCCGCGACAGAAAGAAAATTTAGATTTGCGTCGATCTTGCCTCTGCCGCGAGGGGGTGCAAAAGAGATGTTTTTGCTTCCGCAATCAAGGATCACGTTATTCGCGAGACCCGGTCAAGACCGAGAATGATGTCAATGTCATGGAGTGGCAACCGAATAAGATCAATGTTTGAATCACGTCCATTTATACTCGCAACACAATTTAGACATGAATCAGAAGCTAAGGTCTTAACACCGAGGGGTGTAGATACTAACAAATCACAAGGTAAACTATAGGCAGGCATACCTAGACGTTTAGCACAATAATAAGAAATGAACGAGTGACTAGCACCCGAGTCATACAATGCTTGAAGTGAATATCCGTTTAGAGATATTGTACCTTGGATCATGTCCGGAGATTTTCTGGCTTCCTCATGGGTCAAGGCAAACACTCGACCAGGATTCTGGGTCTTTTGCTCCGCTGCTCTCAGTGGACAATTTACACTGATATGTCCAGGCCTATTACACTTATAGCAAGTCAGCTGTCCCTCGCAGTTGCTACCCTGATGGTACCTTCCGCACTTGTGACACGGTCGGGACGCTTGGATTCTTGGGACGTTTTGTTGTCCGGGCTGATAGGGCCTCTTGCTTCCTCCTTGGAAATTACTCCAAGGTGGCCTCCTCTTCTGGCCGAAGTTTCCGCGGTTGGCACCGCCACGATTTGGGCCAGTGTTCTTTGGAGGGCTGTTCCTCCGCAGCCTCCCTCGATTCCGTTCAATGTGCCGACATGCTTCAACAAAGCATGTATAAGATCTTGAAATTGCGAGAGAAACGAGTTTTCTCTCGATTTCATATTTGAGTCCGTATATCAGTATGTTTGCCATACTGCTTCCTTCATCATCTCTTCTAACATGCGAAGAGTAACGGGACAGATTTGTGAAGCGGGCAAAGTAGTCATCTACTGACTCCTCTTGGCCCCGTCTCGATGTGAAGGAATTCGACTCCTTCATGATTTGCATGTAGCGGGGAAATGCGCTCGTTGAATTTTTCTAGAAATTTCTCCCATGTGATGGGACAATAACGGAGACGTAAAGATTCGCTATTGAATTCCACCGGCGGTCCGCGTCTCCTTCCGGTTTATAAATTGCCGGTTGGGGTTTGCGATCTTCGGGCATTCCATTACTTTAAAGATTTTCTTTAATTTCATAAGCCGATCCCTCTACCGAGTCTAACTTACCACGAAAAGTCGGGGGTTTCGGCTTGCGGGTGGGCTACCCAATGCGAGTAGTCTCAGCCTCCCTACGGGGAGGTCGCAGATGCACGATTGCCCTTTCGAGCCTGTGCGGGGATGGTGATCGTTCGGGTTCTTTTTCTTCTTCTTCTTCCTCCTCAGATTGACTTTCCTCTACGACTTCCTCATCTTCTGTTTCTTCTTCGGCTTGTCTTACCACTTGCCGATTGACACGTAATTCCTCTATCATAGCCCGTTGCTCTTGCAACATTGCCATGACTTCTTGCCATGCGTTTGGATTTGGCGGGTTCGTTCACGAGCCTCCGCTCTCGGTTCATGTGTCGGAATGGGAATTACTCAAGGTTGTCGGCCTCGGCCCCTTCCTCTGCCTCGGCCTCTGCCTCGGCCTCTAGGAGCACCTGCTCCTCTCAGGTTTGCCATACTATTCTAAGTTCATTTATTTATGAGAGACATTAGTTCCGTTAGTAACCAAGGTGTACATAAATATTTTATTTATCCACATAATTCAAACCATACAACAACGGTAGAATAGTATGCATCATCATATGACCCACATTTCAACGGGTCTCACACACATAGTTTGTAAATTAACAATTTAAACAAACTCACAATTTAAAATGCATATGTAGTTTTACAAACTACTATAACTACTTCTATCTTCCACGGCTTTCTTGCTCTGTTTCTCCCGGATTCCACCATTCTTACATACTTTCACACACCTAACGCCTAATTTCCCGAGATAATCGGGCACACATTCTCCAAGTTCCCTCATTCAACGGGTCATTGGTTTTCGGACCCAATAAGGGGTCCTGGGGAAATGATAGAGAATGGATCTGACCCAATCTCCACTAGCATATTGGATCGAGGAATTCATAGTGGCAAGGTAGAAGTCCTCGACACGGGTTAAATAGCAAAGATACTGGGTCTTGAGAGAATTGGTAGATGCTTGACATCTTGTAAGTCAAACTGGGTGGTGTGGACAAGGGTGGTATGATTGTCCAGGACATACTGCAGACCATCATTATCTGCAATGTCCAGACTTTGGATGTCAGGGTATTCAAAGTTATCACCCACAGAGAAGTGATGAGAACTATCTGGGCTCACTGGGATAACGTCAACCATGTAGTTTGGGAGTACATTTTGTCTTTGGTGCAGTCGTACATATTGTCAGGGTACGGTTGGTATGTGGGGCCAGGGTGGTAATCTGGCTCTACTTCCGGTGTGGGTGTATAGAACGAGACATTCGTTGGATCAGGGGATGGTGGTTCTGGTTCAGGGTTCCTTCTTAGGTTTGCTCTATACGGATATGTCCGTTGCGCTACGCGCCTTCTCCTCCCTAGGTATATAACATAGGGTTCCTCATCCCTGTCCATCTCTACAACACAACACCAGGTTATGTCAGTACTCTTTTCAAAAATTTGTTCAAAATCTAAAAGGCTTTTGAACCTAACTCCGTTAACCGAACAGAGTAGCCAGGTAAGTGTCTATCATGGGGGCCTCACCGTGCTAGGGTGACTGATTGGCGTACCCACATAGACTAGCCTTGCCTTCGGCACCAAACCGTCCGTAATAACATAGTCAAGTTCATGCCAGGACAACTGCTCTGATACCAAAAATGTAACACCCCGTTTTCGTAAACGTTTTCTCGCGGATATTGATCAGAGTTGAGCAGTTGGAAAAAAAATCAAATTTAAATATGAAATAGAGTCACTGAATAACATTCATAATAATATGTCTGGTAGTCATAAGTGGTACGATCATCCGAATATTTCTAGACAAAATAGACTATAATTTATTTTCTTCATCTCGCCTCTCTATGCTGACCTCTTTCCCTTCACCTCGTCCCGAACACCATGGGATCCCGAAGCTATATCACACCGAGATCCAATGCCCATTGGATCTCAGGTAACGGTTAACCTCATGCTTATGTAAACAGTATATGCATGACAAATATCCACAACATTTCACAATATAAAAACACATCTCCACATATCAGGCAATAACATTACACAGCCCCTGCAGTATGTATGTTATCCCAGTCTGCACACTCTCCGATGCCACGATAGCATGTCGTGTCCATAGCGCTAAGAAAACTCTAAACGGTGTTAACAATGCCATAACCCGTGTACTCATAACTCCACCATTTTTCAAACAAACGGAATCTCGTATATGAACACAAAGCAAACACATATAGCACACAATAAGCATCAGATTAAGGTTACAATACGCGTCCGTACCTTTCCGGCGGTATAACGGTACTTTGACGGAAAACAGAAAACAGCGGGTAAAAATAGCGGTATGACGGCGGTACAACAGCGGCTCGACAGCGGTACGATTAACCAAAATATCCTATAAGGATAACATTTATCAATATTTAAGACTATAACGGGCATTTTAGGTAAAAATTACCATTTTGCCCCCGACCCCTAATCAGCGCAATTTCGCCGAGCTTCGCTACTTTAACCCGATTTCTCCAGAATTTTGACATATCTCTTTTCCCAATATATTATCAAAATAAATACCATAATTACCCCCAAATATGATATCTAGACTATCTGGGAAATTTAAAGACAATTCTTGCATTTCTACTAAAAGAAACTATCGAATCTAAAGACTAAGGACCGAAGAACTTACCCGAGGGTCGGACGAATTTCTCCGGCTCTTCCTTCTCTCTACTCTCTCTCTCTCTTGGCTGCGTTTTTGGGTGGGAAAGAATGAAGAGGGAGAGCTCCTATTTATAGGGAAAAATCGGACACTATTCACAACTTTATCAGATTGCTTTTCGGCCGTTGGATCGCATTTCGACACGTGGCACATCCTGGGCCCTTGGATGTGTGTGTGCCGACTTCTCCTCTTCCTTCTTGAGGAAGGTGGTGATGTCATGCATGACATCACCCATGTGCCAATTGAGCGCATCGATAAAGTTTCCAGTCCGGTGTCCGAAACGCGTAATCCCGACGAATCGCGAAATGCCGACGCGAGTTTCGAAGTTTCTTTCTTTCTCATTAGGAATATCTAGTTTAATGAAATTTATGATCCCATTAAGGGTATTCCGTTATCCGCTGAAGATTTTAGGACAGACGTCCTCTGTTACGGAATTGAATTCGGAAGCGTCGCCGTCTAGGCAAAAATCCACCGGTTTGCAATATGATCGACCTAAGTCACTAGATTCCTAATTCACGGCAACTACTTGTTTCAAAGTATTGACTCTAAATCCTCTATCCGCATTTTCTCTCTCCTACCCGGTGTCTTAAACACCCCTGTTGGTTCCCGAACCGACCTCGGAGACGGTGTCACTTCGAGAAGAATTTTCACTGGTTTATAAAAAGTCCAGATGACTTAGACTAAATCCCTATACCTTGGTGTAGGATTTAATTTCTATCCATTCTCAAATGTCATGTTGGCTCTTTACCATATATAATATTATTTTAATCAAAATATCTAGATTTTTTTTTTTTTTTTTTTTTTTTTTTTTTCTAAGCATAAAATATTTTATTAATATTTTATTTTATTTTATTTTATTTTAATTATTAATTTCGAATTTCAGCCCTTTTTTTATTTTTTTTTTCTAATTTATTTATCTTATATTTTAATCCAAGTAATTAGCCATTAATTACTTAATTAGCCATTTACTAATTTTTGATAATTTTTTTATTTAGGATCAACTATTATCTCACAACTATTTGACTTACATTGGCATTTTATATCTCATGTAAAATATTAAAAATACTTAGGCCAAAAAGTGCCTTTAATATTATTTTATTTATGCACCTTTATTTTCCGGGGAAATAATCCCAAAAATTCCTAAAATTAACGATAACATACTCCCTAAGTTTTTGTCAATAACTTTTGTCATATGAGATTTATCATAATATTCTCATGCCGTTTTCTGCCTTATAAAAATACATTTGTCAGGGGTTTTAGCTCTTTTTCTTTTCTAATTTTCACAGTAATTTCCCCTAAGTAACAAGGTAATTTTGATCAATATTTGAGACTACATATTCACCTTTAACATTTAAAGGAATACTTGTTTATAATTAATGGTAATCCGGGTATTGAATATCCGGGTATTACATTTGTTATGTAGTACTGTAGTAGAATCAGTTTGTATTGTAGATTGAGCCACCATATCTTTGAAATTACAATTGGTGGTTGTTGTTTTAAGAAGCATGAAACTGGATCAAAGTTAGTTTGACACCACCACATCCTTCTTGAAATATTTCCTTTCTATTTCATATGATGTCAAAGGTGTAATACCCTAAAATTCTCACTTATTATAAGTGTCATATTTTGACAAATAATACCTATTAAAAATATGTGAATATGTGGTCTCAAACTTTAGAAGTTTATTGATTATTATTTTAAGTAATTTCTTTTTGAAATTAAATAAGCTAAAGATCAATTATTCTAATTTCTTTTAAGGATCATAAAACACCATAAAATTATCATAATTAAGCATAGTCTTAATTTAATCATAAGAGACAATTAAAAGACATGGAAATACTTATTCCAATTAAAGAAAATTATCAACAACTAATGGGCAATTAAATTTACAATAATTAAGAATATATCAACATAATTAAAGAGCCAAATGCTATCAAAGGGCCAAGATTAGCATAAAAGGGGTTTCCAATAATTATAATTATTATAGTAACCTATTAATTGAGCATAATAACATCTAAAACACTATCTCAGAGATATTAACCAAGATTAATTTAATCTTCCCTAAATGATATAAGAGGGGAAAATTTATGCTTAATTAGGGGAAAAAGATAACACAAATATTAAATCCTAAGAGCACATAATATATGAACAAATATCATCAATAGTGGTAGGATTTTTTCAACACAAATTAAAGGCTTGGATTAAATCTAATAAAGCTAAATCCTAAGGCCTTAATTAACCCTCATAAAGTGTAATCCATGTGAATTAAACATCAACCAATAAGAGGCTTTCTTCTAGATGATTGTGAGATAATTGAAACACCAAATTGAAGAGTGAAGAAGGTGATACACGGTTTTGCATGACTTCTTGGTAAAGAAAGGAATTGATTAATAATTAACAAATACACATGCTAAGTTAAATCACATGGAAGCACATGGAGCATTAAATGCTTGGAAGAGGATAAGATTTTGAAGATAAGCATGAGAGAGAGAGAGAGAGAGAGAGAGAGGAGGGAGGGGCGGCTATGAAGGGAGTTGTGTGTCGTGAGTTGTGAGAGTGTTGTGAATCTAGTGTAAGAGAGAGAAAGTGTGGTAGTTCAATGAATTGTGAGTTAAAACCATTGGGATAAATTCAAGACACAAGTAAATGAAAATCTCTAGAGAATAAATTGTATCATGACGAATTTTAATCATAGATCAAATATAAGGATTAATTTTGAACAAACATATTTTAAGCTTGTGATAGGGTGTCTTCATAATCGTTTCCCAACTTTTCAATTAAATCTTGAAATGATTAAAGGGCTATTAGAGACTTCTCATGAAGCCTTGATTTTTGAGATTAGAGGATTAAAAAAAGAAACTTGAATAAACTACAAGATAAACCCTAAGCATATTTTTGTTTGGTTGTTAACCAAACTATTATTTTTCACCTAGCTACATGAACACTTGGAGTAACTAGAAATTGAAGCAAAAAATAAGGGGAATAGGGCATGGTTAGCATGACTTGTTCAAGACGCAAGAGAATTGTTTCTTGTTTAACCAAAGCATATGGGATAATTAAGCATTCATGTAGGGAACAAATTGGAGAGAGGTTGTGTACTTGGATAAGCTAGCATTGAAGGAAATGGAAGAGGATGAAGGAGAGAGAGTGGAGGTTGGTTGGGAGGAGTGAATGGTGAGGATTAGAGAGTTCAATTTAATTTAGATCCAATGGTCCACAAACAAGATGAGGAAGTTCAAGGAAACTACCAAAATGTCATGACATTTCACTATATATAGAGGCCTTTGCTCTTCATAAAATTCACACCAAAACAAGCTAAAGCGTATGATTATAAGAGTGGAAAGTGAGAGTTAGTGGGAAGCAAGAAGGAGTAGCAAGGTTCTTCAATGGTAAGTTCTCTAGTTCTTGAGTTATAGCTTTTGTGTTCATAGTTTAAATGTTGTTTTGATCTTTAATCTTCCAATATATTTTTTTAACATGTTTTTATGGTTAAAAATGGTTTTATTTCGAAAAATTGATGGAGAAAGTTATATATCAAAAATTTTGGAAAATTAGGATCAAAGTAGCGAAACTCTGGCAAAATTTTATCGGTTAGCGATTCCAGAAGTTAGGGTTAAAAACATCAGTATTTTATGTTGAAGATGAGGTTCTAAAATTATGAGACAATTCATGGTTAAAGTATACATATAGAGATTTTCAAATATACCTAGAGTGAATTATTTCGAGTTCTGTGCTAGGATATAAAAATTCTCAAAGTTCGGCTATGATATCTGGAAAATTTCTGGGCAGAAGTTAGGAACATTAAATCTGGGAGTGTCTCGTGCAATCTGGGTAGAAATAAGTATTTTTCCTCAAAAATAGACATCTTAAGGATTCTGAGGAATTTTATGGATCCTCATTTCGATTTTTGTGGAATTAATGGTGATTTTTCAAAGTTAGGCGAAAAATCAGTCATAATGCTGTCATCAGCGTTTTTGTACGAAAATTCAGGGAATTAATTGGAAAATAAATTACACAGGGGTAAAATGGTCATTTGTGACTAAGATATCTATTAGGATATTATTTATGAATTAATAAATGTGATGGTACTATTATAGGCTGTCCGAGAACACAAATTGACAGAGACCAAAACATACCACTATCTACACGAGACTAAGGTACGTTCGCGGCGTACTGTAACACTAATTCTAATGCTTATAGTATGTCTATATATGATAGTTATATTCATAAACTAAGATGTTGTCTTAGTTCATTACTTACATATTCAGCTTTACACGGGTTATAGTCTTATTAATACCGTTGAGTTTTCCTAGCGCTGAGGACACGAGTGGACATTGTGACACTGGTGAATAGTGCAGACCGAGATAACGGACATGTAAATCGGCTATGCCGTTATCTCAAATCATACATCTATTATGGGCTTTTGTATTGATAATTGCTGTAATGTCATGAATATCTGTCATAAATATATTGTTGATATAAGCATGAGGTTAACTGTTACCTGAGGTCCGATGGGCATTGGACCTCAGCTCTTACTATAGCTTCAGGGTCTGGAGGACTGAGGACTGAAGATAAGAGACGAGAGTAAGCAGAACGCGTGAGGACTCGGATGGAGCCTCTGTTTAGAGACGTACTACCATCGCTAGTGTTTTTTTTGTAGTTATGAATAAATGTATCTATATTATTAAGATACGCCACAGACAATGTTGTACCACAGATTTATCAGTTACTCAATATTTTAGATTGCTCTGATGCTCAACTCTGATTAAAACGCTTTAAAAATGCTTTAGAAAATTGGGGTGTTACAAGAGGTATGTGTTGAAGGAGAGATAATGGGTCGTTACCGATTTTAACGGTATTGTAATATTTGTCCATTTTAATTGTGCATTGGTATTTTTGTCCATTTTTAATTGTTGATTGGTACTTAAGGTACCTTCAAAACATTTTTGTGTCGGGTGCTCTTAGCATAAAACATCATTGGCATTACACCTTAACCTTTAATTTAAGTCTTCCCACTCGAATATTGCAAAAACGTACCTTTTTTTTTCACCTTGCAATTAATTATCTCTCGCTGTTTATTTATTTGTCTTTAAAATGAAATTTAAATTAATCTCTTCCAAATTAAAATCACATTAAATGGAAGCACATTTTTGTGTCGGGTGCTCTTAGCATAAAACATCATTGGCATTACACCTTAACCTTTAATTTAAGTCTTCCCACTCGAATATTGCAAAAACGTACCTTTTTTTTCACCTTGCAATTAATTATTTCTCGCTGTTTGTTTATGTGTCTTTAAAATGAAATTTAAATTAATCTCTTCCAAATTAAAATCACATTAAATGGAAGCATGCCCTAATCTTGATGAGCCCCAAGATTCAACTATCTAAACTTTTTAATATAAAAAATAATATAAAGAGTTTATTTCATGATAAACGAGTTTAGCAGCTTTTAATTATTAATAATATTAATAATAATTGCTTGTTAAATGTCTCTTTCTCCCTCACTAGTCACCACCTACCACCAAACGTTTAAATGATATAGGTTGCTCGATCACTCTCGGTCTCACCGAGTATGCATGCCCACTCAACGAATCTACGAGCAAGCATGCTCATCCCCCTAAACCGCAAAGACATTTCAACATTTTTTTCAAAACAAAATTATGTATTATTATTTATTTGGATTAAATTGTATGCCCTGAAATATTTTCGGCGCCTGATAACCCAAATTAATTAATTTCTAACATTTCGAGAGCCACACACTATCCTGAAATATTTTTTTAGTAGCATCCAATATATTAAATTATTTTTTCTGGAGCATCCAATATCTCATTTTGGGGACGACCATTCAGGAAACAGATCTTCTAAGCATCTCTTTTCTCAGCATCCCTCAATATCTCTTAGGACCCATTTGAATTTAACTTTTAGGCTATGCATGGTTTGAGGAAGGGAAGGGGAGGGAGAGAAAAAAATGGGGAAGGAGGAAAAAAATTCAAAGTTGAGTGTGGTGGGGCCCACAAGTTTTCCCCTCCCTCCTTTTTTTTCTCTCTCCTCCCCTCCCCTTCCCTTCCCTTCCCTCAAACCAAACATACCGTTAGAGAATAGCCTTTGGGGTTTACAAAATAAAAATGGCTTTTGGAGAATAACTTTTGAGATTTACGAGGTAAAAATGACTTTTGGAGAATAGCTTTTGGATAAAAATGATAGTGTTTAGATATTGTTATCGAATAGCTTTTTCGGGGGTCAAATTTAACAAAAAGGACATTAACTTTTGGTATAATTGCATATAAAGGATAAAGTTGTATTTTAAATATTATAAACATTATATATTTCATAATAAATACCAAAAATTACATATATTTGTGTACAAAATTAAAATACTTATGGGTACTGACTGTCACTAAAAAAATACTTTATGATCTTAAAAATTTATTTTAGGATATTAAAAAAATATTTCGGGGTAATGACCGATCTTGAAAAAATATTTTATGGTACCGAATGGTGCGAAAAGATACTAAATACAATTTGGTATTGAGAAAATACTTCTCATGATCTTAAAACTTTATTTTAGGACCTTGAAAAAATATTTCAAGGTACTCGACTAATCTAGGAAAAACAAATTCGGGATGCGAAGGGTACTAAAAAAATACTTAAGGATACCGATTGGTATTGAAAAAATATTAATGATGGCGAGAGAGAGAGAAAAATCTAAAGAAAAAAATAGCTTTTTGCAAAGCCTAAGTTTTGATGCAGAATAGCTTCTGGAAATGGAGCGTTTGGCAAACTCTTGCCAAAACCTAGGTTTGGGTTTTGATGCAGAATAACTTCTAGCAAAAATAAGGGTGTTTTGGCAAAATTTTGGCAAATAGTTTTGATTTCCCCAAACAGGCCCATTTAATCACTTCCATGCAAACAATCCAAGAGATGATAATGCACCATGTGAGGAGGAGAGGATTCCCTCATTGGCAAAACTCTCATTATCTCTCACAGTCTCATCCTGACCCTCCATTACATCTAATCCTCACCATCCATTTTACAATTTTAAAACTTTTTTTTGCTCAGAAAACCCATTTCAAACCCATCTCGAATGGTTCTTCGACCATCTGCCTCAAACTGGGAGAGAAGCCTCCAACGTTCCCACCCCGAGCACCGATCGTCTCAACCGGGGGAGAAGCTCTTCCGGACGTTGTCCGGCTTACGCACCAATGTTGGCATCGTCAAGGTCGTCGAGTTGTTGGTGTCGACGCATCGACTTTGCCTCAAACCAGGAGAGAAGCCTCCAACCAATCTACCTCAAACCGAGAGAGAAGCTCTTCCGAGACATTGTATCGCTTACGCGCTGACGCTGGCGTCGTCAGAGTTGTTGGCGTCGACAATGTCCCCTGGTACTTGCGTCCTTCTCCTTCCTGTGAAAAAAATAGACCGTATTTAATCACAAAGATTTTGAGTGTATGCCCTACAACAATTTTGAGTTTGATCAGTGATTTTCGGTGTATGCCCTGCAACGATTGAGTTTGATCGAATGATTTTCGGTGCATTCCCTCTTGGTTGCTTGCCGGTAGACTTCTATAAATTTGGGGAATATGTTTAATTTCCCCCTTTATGAATTAATTGGAAGAGAAATGATAAATTCGATTTGTTGTTGCTGGCATCTTGATAGTTGAAATTTGAAAATGTAGTGGGTGTTTTTATTAGTTTTTCTACATAATTCACTTCACTGAGCTATTCTTTTCTTGGGAATTTGACAGCGTTAGGATCTTAGCAAATTGAATGTTACATTAACTTGTTATGATTCCAGACAAATAGATTGCTCTGCCTCCACCTCCAGACTTAAAACTTGTTGTGTTGCCTTCTGAACTATAGTCGATTATGAATAATAGTAAAGGCAGATAGATTGTTAGTGTATGAATATGCGTGACCTTTCTAGCTTCCTTCAGTGAGCAATGTACAAATAGAACCCTTCCTTTCCATGCTTAGTGATGATTTTTTTTCATGCAGGTTAATGCCAATGGACAATTCTATGAGGTTGCATAGATGGTAGGCCCAGTTAACTTAAATAAGGATATGGACTTTTGGCATCGGGATAAATGGAGTTACTGACTTCCTCAGTAAAGTGGCACATCATCAAAGATGTGCTGAATGCAAATTTTAGGCACATTATACTTGACAACAATGAGAACAAGCCGTTGACTAATAGTAGAGATACACAAGAGGTAGAAAACTTTTTATCGTAGTTTCTTCTATGTTCAACATTGATGTTTCGTTGTAGGTTTGTTGAACCTCTCGGGTCGATCTCAAGTTTTGTTTTACCCCATGTGAAGTTTGTTTCAATATTTTACTGTTACTTCATATTGCTATTTGGTATCCATTTGATGAAGGATTATTACCTGTGACTGGAGTAATGTTTTGAAATCTTCAAGTGCTTCAAAATTCTATCGTAAACTTACGTTGTTTGTCATATTTGATTGTATTCAACTTGAAGGTTGAGATATTTTGTTTCAGCAAAGTTGTTCATATTATGGAAAGAAGACAACCCAACAAATGTTCTATAATTCATTCCTAATTTGGGTGCAATTTCGTCACTCTTGACATCTTTTTTCTCGGCTTGTTTCATGCTTTTGTCTTCAGTTGTACCATGGTTTTATTTGAACTTGATATGCATAGGAGATTTTTATATGTTCTACGATGTTATTTGTCATTACTTTGACTAAAAGATGTGTTTGTTTATGTGCAGATAATGTACAAAAAAAGGTTTGGAAATACTAAAGATATTCAAAAATCATAATTTGAAGACATCTTTGCTTGATGACTTTATGTATTATGAAAATTGTCGGAAGATCATGCAGGAAGAGAAAATTCTTATATCATGTACACGTTATGGTTATTCTTGTAATATCAAATATGTAGCCCATTGTACAATGAAGGATTACCTTGACTAGCTGCATTTGGAGAACTTGTAGAATAGGAATTATAGATGCAATTTATTTTATTATTATTTTGCTGGATGGTTTGTAAGTTAAATCCTGCAGGTTATTTGTGTATATCCTTGCTTTTATAAGCTTCAACTTCATACAACCAGTGCAAATTGAAAGTTGCAGAGTTTTCTGCATAACTTCAACAATGGAACTTTTCTGCCAGTTTGTACACTAATAATATGGAAATTGTACATGTATCTTTGGAATTCCATATAGTTGTCATCTTTACAATGCTAGAAGTTGTCTATCAAGCTATCAAAATAAAAAAAGCAACGATTGTTGTCGTATTAAACAAAATGACTCGCCTGGTTGATTTATCTACTCGGTTAATGGTAGAAGTTGTCTATGATCAAGCTATATTGAATTGTCCTTTCGTGTATCAATTGATTTATCCTTTATGTGGCTAGTGAAGCTATAGAAGATGAACCTTCACCTACTTGGAATTGACTGGACATTGTTGAAGTTGTTATAGGAGATGGACCTTCACCTAATAAGAAGAAAGAAGATAGAAGAGTAGTGTTAATGCTAGTATAAGGTCGATCATAAAAAAAAATCCAATGTAATATTTGTTTTTATATATATATATATATAAATAGAGAGTTTATTAGATAATGATAGTTGTATTTAGCATCATGATGTAATATACACATTGATTTGAATAAAGTTGGCATTTCTCTTAACTTGTGCTTATGTCTATCTTTGTTTTTCTATACCGACAACGTAAACTCTTCTTCCATTACTTCCAATGATGGCGTTGAACAATCTAAAGCCTATAAATCATTACAAAGAAAAAGTATGAATATTATTAACATGAAAAGCAATTATAAAAAAAATTTGTTTAATTGATACCCCACCAACAGAACAAGACATAAAGGACATGTAATTTTTTTGGGACTCACCATCAACATACTAGTAAATGACTGCACTTGAGGTAATGCTTGCAATGTTGTAGGTGCAGAACATGAAATTGGAGCCTCTGATTCCACACTTCTTATCTTAGACTTGCTTATCTTTGCCAGACGCTCTTGCCAACCCTTAATCCTTTTTTCTCTTAGTTCCATCTCTTTTTAATGCCCTTGGGTTGTTCATCTTTTTTGTCTCTTAGTTCCACCTTCTCCCTTTTTGTCTTCATCTTTTGAATTTCTTAGTGATGAATGGAAGTCTCTTGCTTCTTTATGAAGTTATATTATAGAGTTGCGGACAAAGGCAAAAGTCTCTGGACAATCAGACATTTCAGCTGCTAATGTTATCATCAACTGACATAATTGTCGGTATGATTGAGTGCTCTGAAGCTTAGGATCCTCTTGTATTTCATTTTCTCTAATATCATGTATCACACCATTTCTAGCATCTTTAGTCCACTTTTTCTCAAAATATATTTCTCTCGGTAGTTTCCTTATTTCATTCACCTCATATATTTTTAAAGCATGACAACATATATTATCCCAATAGATTCAAAACGCCCGCAATCGTACCATACGTAATCATCCTTCGAATCAAATGTCAAAGTCCACTTTTTGTCTTCATGGACCATAGTTCCAGATAAGTGAACAATTGACCTTTTTCATCTCGAGAAGAAATACATGTGGCGAAAAAGAGATCCAATTGCTCTTGGAACAATTCTAACACCGAAGAGGTGTAAATCTCATAAACTTGTTGTAGTACGAGATGAACTTTGGACTATCAATCGTGGTTTTTTCTCCCTTGCTCTATACTCACATTTCATCTCATTATACCTCTTATCTGCAACAACCCGCTCAAGCCTTTTGAAGAATTCATCAATATTAATACTTGGGTTTGTAATACTCTTAATATCTGCATTAACACTTTCACTTATTTGTGTGCTACGCAGACCAAGAGTAGTAGAGTACTTCATAAAATACCATGCCCATTTCTCTTTGATTTCATATATGGACTTCAACCATGAGTTGTCCTCCAAATTGAATGATGATATTAGAGACGCCCATGCTTCTTCAAATTGTGATTTGTCTTCAATAGCAAACATACACTTGTTGAAATCACGCAAAAATGTGAACCACCCTTCATCTTGTTCCCTAGATGTTTGATTCCATTTTGCTCAATATGCCATGTGCATAATCCATGCTTCACTTCGGCATAACCTCACGCAAAGGCTCTTGCCATTGCTTGATCTTGGTCAGTAAAAACTGTTGCTGGTCTCTTTTGCTTGTTTGCTTTCAAAAAAGTTTCTAACAACCACTTGAATGATTCTGTGGTTTCATCATATAACAAAGATGCACCAAAAATTACAATTCCTTTATGATGATTGAGTCCTGAGAATATGGAAAGAGGCCTATGATTACCTTTGTTTGTGCGGTATGTGGTGTCCAAAGTGAAATTACATCCCCAAAATAAGCATAATTTACAAGCATACAGCATCGACCCAAAAAATATTTGTAATTTGATTTTCCATATCAAGTTGATATGAATGATAAAATGAAGGGTTCTCAGTAATTTGTTCTTCAACATAATTCAACAACCATCCAACTTCGCCATTCTTCATGCTTCTTCTTTGTTTAGCTTTCAAATAATTTTTCATATCAACTTGAGTGAAGCCAAGATTAGCCCGTCCACCTACTTGCTTACTCATAAGGTCAAAAGTTGCCTTCTGTTTTAGTTCAAGCATCCCTAGCCAAATCAATTTCATCTCGCTTGTGCATCACATATTTTTCGTTGAGACCTCATCATATGCACTCGTTTCTTGGAGATGCAATGGGTGGTTATGCTTTTCTACAAAACTGTGATCTTGAATTTGTCTTCCACTAAATTAACTGTCATTCTAACTTTACATTTAGTCCTAATCTCAGGACGATGGTTGGTGGCCGGTGTGTATCTTTTATCCGGTCTTCGTTTGCCCTCTTTTGAACACACATATCTATAGGAAACAATTGTCTCCTTATCTTTCCTACTCTTTGTCGCCCCATTTTTCCTTGCACTAAAACCTACTTTACAAACATATTCATTCCAAAACCTCCATGCTTCCTCTAGATTATCAAATTATGTTCCCAATCTTGGAGTCAAATCAACTTCCATAGATTGAAACCTGCAAAATAATGCCATGCAACACACAAAACATAAAATTATGAAAAATATGAATTAAGGAAGCAAACTAAAAAAAAAAAACATCAAAAAAAAAATATTTCTATACTGATACTTTTTTTTTTTAATATATAACTTTACATATATTGATCATATAGAACTCTAAAGATATTGATCCTATTCTATTGTAAAAGAGAAACATTTCCCTAACATGCCTTCGAAACATCAATTCTACATCGCTTCACTCTGTTCTTTTTCTTCCTTTAAAATTCTCCGAAACACACTTGGACAAAAGAATAAATAATAGCTTCTAAAACTGAATTTAACATATCATCAAGACTTGTAGAAATGACTTTAAATGCCACAACAGTAGAATTTATATAACGTACCAGCCAAATCAATTGCTTAAGAAACTACATTAGAAATTTGTGGTCTCCCATTGTCAACAATCAATTTTGCCCAGGTAAGTAAAACTCCACTTAATTTCATTTAGCATATATAATTGAAAGAATGAGCTCACAGGAAGATCAGAGGGCGTTGAAGAAGTGGGATCCTCACGATAGAGATGCTTGACGCCTCTAGTCTCCTCGATTCTAGGCATACACATATAATATATAATTTTAAGCATTTTAAGCACCACAGAGTACACTTATGCGTTACATAAGCTTGAAGAAATTAATCATATTGTTTTATAAATAAGCCAGATTAATCATCCAAAAGATTTCTGAATTTCGCCTTATGCGTTACATAAGCTCGTTCATTTCTGAATTTTTTCTGTTGCAATGAAAATATTAAATTTTTCCCCAATCTGTACAGATGTAATTTGTATGAGAAAAAAGCACTAGCTATGAAATCATCCAAAAGATATAATCTTTTCATCTTTTTATGGGGAAAAAAAAGTTATTTGGATCTTACCTTTTTGCAGGAGGCAAAATGGAAAGTTTTAAATGAGTTTTAATGATATAAAATTGACGGTCAGGATCAAAAGAAATTAAGGGTGTGGATTTGCTTATGAGAGATGAGGAGAAATATGAAAGGGAGAGAAACCGGACGCCATGTTGAGGCCTTCAAAAATGAATCTTCACCATCCATTATGTTGTAATCCTGACCATTATTCGACGTTATGCTTTGTGAGTTGAGCTTGATGGAAAAGCTTGCTGAGTTGCTGGTTCCACTTGCTATCGTATTCATGATGGGCCGATTCCAATCTTTGCCGTTCGGACGGCACTTGTTGCACTGAAAAAAACAAATATTAAAACTTTCCTTCATACCAGAAGAGTCTGTAATGCAATGCTTTTTAGGTACTGATGGGAACAATAATAAACTTTATCCATTATGTCACCTCCGAATATCAGATTGATCCTCCAAAGTTGAAATACAAAAACCACAGTAGTCAGCCCACACTTCTACTGAATATGTTCAAAGACTTCAACAACCTTAGACAAGAAATGGTCATAAACTAGGCATATTTTCTTCATGTCATCCTGCAGAAATCATAGCAAACACCTGCTAAGTATTCAGGTTCACCACATTAAAAAATGGGTTAAATACTATTTTTGCCACGGAAGTATTGGTAAGGGGGCACTCAGCACCCGAAAGTTTTTTTGGTATCATTTTTTCCCTAGAAGTTTACAAAAGGTAGCAAATATGCCCCGGAAGTTTTTTTTAGGAACAAATTTGCCCTGAAAGTTTACAAAGAGAGCAACGATCCAACGGTCAACCGATCGGCAAGATCATTATGTTTGTAAACTTCCGGGGCAAAAATGATACCAAAAAAACTTCCGGGGCTGAGTGCCCCTTTATCCATACTTCCGTAGCAAAATTGGTATTTAACCCTAAAAAAATCTCAGGGTAAACAATGAACCAATTTTAATACAGTGAATAAAATTAAATTGAGGAATAAATAAAACACTAGTGCTGGCCAAAACAATTTTTTAAAAAAATAAAAAAAACACCAGGTCTGACCCAGCCTCTATAAGCCGCAGTCAAAATTACCAGAAAACTGACAAACAAATATATAACCACCCCATAGTGCCTAAAAAGACTACCTAAGATTATTAGTACTCATTTGTCAATCCATCTTATAAAAGACGTGAATATGTCATGTTGACATCAGACATAATGTCAACAAATAGAAACTCAAATACCGTTCTCAAGAGCTTGCACAAACTCAGAGGATAAATAGTCTCAATCTTTGAAATTGGTGGCATTCCATCCATCAAAATCTAAAGAATCCTCAGAAATAACTTCTTTAAGTTCAAGATTATCAAAGCCAGCTGCAAGAATGAAGTCAGAAGTTTCTTAAATTAATTGGAAAAGCTAAGCAAAAAAAAGTTATAGAACAGATTAGCAATTAACGTACACTTATACCAATCCAATAGGAAGTATATAAATAACAACAAATCTTTGAAAACCTGAGAAGGAAAAAGATAAAATCAGAAGCAAAAATAAATGTTGCAGAGAGAGGAATCAGTAGTTCTTTGAAAGAAGTGTTGAGGACTACAGAAGCATGCCCTATAGAAACAAATTGATAGACAAAACATTGACATCAAGCTAGCAAGCACATTTGTTTCTAGTAAAAATTTCAAGTACGCATGAGATACTTCCTACGGTCCACTCTCCATATTATAAGTCACCTCTAACTACCTCACCTCATCCAAAGAGAGTTGGTTAACTTGTTAACTTTGTCTAAAAATGAAACATTTTTCCAACTTTGCCCATATCTAAGAGCATAGGGAACACTAAATTAGATCTCTAGTCTTCTCCTAGTAAATTGTAATAGGGTTATTATTTGGAAACAATTTATTAATACCTCCAAGTGACTTATATTATGGACCAAGAATTTCTTCTAGAAGTGCCCTAATTCGGAACCGAAAGGAGTACATGTTAAGTTAGGTTTATTCTCGAATTTGTTTTTCTCTTAAATGATCTCATCTTTAGAGTCTATGTATGGAAACCCGTTGGAAACATGCTTTTACAAATGTTTAAGACAAAGCTACTCTTACATTATTATTCCAGCAGGTTCCCAAACATACACTAAATAGTAACACAGTGACAATACATTATGAAGAAGAAATTCATTTTCCAGTTCCAGATGCAAGGCAACAAATGCCGACAATAGAAAAGTACAAAATGCAATAAGTTCTCTTTTGTTTCCCTCTTTTTATAACCCAAAAGAAGAAAAGAATTTAGTCTAAATGCTATGCATAAGATGCTGCTAATTTTTTAGTTATTATTCAAAGAAAGTATGATATCCCTTTATAACTGAGTTAAAAAGGAAAAGGACAAAAAACAAATGGAGAACAAAGAATCAAGAGTGTAATAAACCTAAATCTCTTTTCATATCTATCAAAGGCACCCTTGAGTGAGAGAGAGAGAGAGAGAGAGAGATAGATTAACACCAAAGGAAAGGCATTAACGCTACCATTTCCCTCCATGCTCTGCGTGATGCTAAGCACCATGTGCATAGCAATGAAACCATTGCATTTTGCATTGCAAGGCATGATCTTAGCCATTTGTGTGATCATGCTAACAGCACGCCACATCATTAATGAAAGCAAACAACTTAGGACCACATACCGAGATACAACTGGTATTGTTTCACGACCTTACACAATACTCAATATCACACTAGCTAAGCATTGAACCCAAACTCTACATTGTTCACACATACAAAGAGGGAATGATTGCACATTGTTCAAATTTAGTGTTAGGAAGCCTGTATCAAGTTTCCTGATCTTTTCTTTCTTTCTTCATTTAATATGTTCCCAGCAGACTGAAGGTTAGCTTATCATAATCTTCAAGACTTTCACATGTTAGCGCATCATGTATTGCTCATATTCATTTTGTTTTTTTCTTTTGCTTGTGATTATTATTGATGCAGAGCAATGACTTTTGAAGTCCTTGTATCTTCTATGTGTCTGGATGCTTTTCTAGTAACTCGCATTGTTCATCAGTGCCACCAAAATTATGACAGATATCAGTGATCTGCGACTAAATTCTTAAACTCCAAATTGCCTATTTAATCATATTATGAATTTTTTAGGATAGTATATATTATTTTTGTTTCAGTAATCATACTCTGAAAGACTGAAACATCTCTATATTATTTTTGCTTCAATAATCATACTCTTTAAATACGGTTAGCAATTATATAGAGTGAAAATGAGTACATAATAAGCATATATTGACCGTTCAGATCATGGAAATTAAATTTGTTCATTTCCCAATTTGTTGTTCTCTAAATCATCTGACAGCTAAAATTTGTTCAAAAGGACTCATTTCCCATATACAAACTATGACGATGTGAACTCTACTATTATCCCAGAGAAAAATGATAAGAAACATGTTAATGACCCCAATTTCAGAATTAGAATATATACTTTATCACATTCAAGTTCAATAATATCCAAATAAGCCCCAATTTTCAGGTATTGCCATTTTCACTTCCATGAGATTTTTTTTTTCTGATAGGTAAACTGTATTCGTTTCATGCATCGTTTACTTTCCCATATGATCCATAAATTTCTGCAGAATGTGAACAAAATACTTCTCTTCATAATAAAGAAAGAACTTCCTATCTTTCGGATCTGATATTAAACTTGGGAAACAATCCTAATTTTCACACGTACAAAATTCCGCTAGCACTGAGAAACATGCTTGCAGTGAGAGAACCAGACGAATATTAAAGAATTTTCAAAAAATGAAGTAAAGGCGAAAATTGCAGGTTGATTGTAGAAAGCGGAGCTCCGCTATTAGAGGCCACTAAGATGTATAAGCCGATGGGGTAGTTAAAATCTCGATTTATCATTACGATTTTACGTTTTTACGATTGTTTTTTTAATTAAAATGATTTTACTAATTTCCAAACACTTTTATATTTTTACGATTTTTTTACGTTACGATTTTAAATTTTACGATTTTTTATCCCTCTTCCAATTTCACGTAAAATCTCGATTTTAACTACGGAAATTCCCTTAGACTGTTTGGGGCTCCAGTTTGGTCGAGCCGGGAGGAATGGTGAAGTTAACTTGGACAGTTGGACTATACCAAAATTATTTGGCTATAGACAAATAATTATTATTATTTGTATTAATAGTATTATGTAAAATACTTAGGGAAATCCATCTTAGGGCCCAAATTAGTAAAAAAAAAAAAAAAAGTCAAAAAATGCCCCAAAAAAGTCACATGTCATTCTGGTATTATTTCATAAAACGTTAGTTGTTAACGTCTACTGATATAGTTGTTAACGGGTACTAATTTAGTTTTTAATGGTACTGCTTTAGTTGTTAATATATTGTTAATGCTACTGATTTAGTTGTTAACGGGTACTGATTTAGTTGTTAATGGTATTGATTTAGTTGTTAACGTTTATGAAATAATATTAGAAAAGGCCCTGGGGCCTTTTTTGATATTTTTTTGCTAATTTGGGCCCTGATTGTAACACCCGTCCTAAATGCGCCTATATTTATCAGAGTTATAGCGCATAGGCATCGAAATGATTTGGACGACTTAATTGCGAAAAAAATCTTTCATAAAATAACTTAGTTCGAAAATATGAGGATAAATTTTTCGTGATTCGAATCGATCCCTTAGGGGTATCTTAATACAATAATTCAAAAATAGACAAATGATAAACAATACAATACAATACAGTCTACCTAATCCTATTTTTCCAAAAAGTCCAATCTGCTGTAACCGTTACAGCTGCTTCTTCTCTCTTGATCCCAATCTACTATTTGTTTCTTTCATGCGGTCTGGAGTTCAAGTGAATGAACCCCAGGGGTAACAGTTAATCTCATATGTATGAAATGTAAATAACAGTATAACACATGTATAAGCATAGAATAATTCACAGTAAACAAGTCGCACCGTAACTGCAGTTAACGGCCAAGGACCGCAGCCCTTCAGGACACGCAGCCTCAATCCCTAGCTAGGATATACACATGTAAAATTATCTAGCAACCATGATCAGTCATACATGCAATACATACATACAAGCTAATAAGATAACGCTTACTCACCTCAAACTTGAATCATTAATCCAAATCGACATTGCTAGGATCAGTAGAGGTGTCAAGGTATGCCTACAAACGTTTATCATTGTCATTAGTCGCTAGTCACTTCTTGCATCGCAAAGTAACTAACTACGCGAATTAATTTTAAGAGGATTAAAAATGGATTAACCCCTAAAAATTCTCTTACTAATAATACTCTTCTTAATAAATAATAATATTATTTATTTATCTTCTTATTAAGAGTCATGTCCTTTAAAAAATGTTAAGAAGCATTGTCCTTGTCACTTTAGAGTTTTTATAACCCTTAATAGACAAGTTATCCAAAAGAAAACCTTTACTTTGAAAGTTATGCACAAATTAAAAACTAGTGTGACTATTTTAAAACTTATCAAAAATTCAGCTTTTAAGCTTTCTGAGAATTTAGAAAAATCATAATTGTATCGATACAACTCCAAATGGAATTATTCCATTTTCTACTCAAACCTTGATAAGTCTATTTTTTATAAATTAAAGTCACCAAGTTGATTTATGACTGAGAAAATTTCCAACTTTCGAAAAACCTAAACAATGTCCAAAAGTTTCCAAAAACTTTCCAAAATTATGATTCAACTTCCAAAAATCCTATCTCCCTTTCTACAAATCCGTTTTAGGTGTTCTTTGGCTTTTTGGAAAGGTTGAGATGTCTACTATTTACTGTAAAGATTTCAAGGAGAAACACAAATGTCTTCCATTTCAAAATCAAACCCAAAATTTACTGTTCACCGGAAGTGAAGAAAACGTTCCAGGTTTTTGGCTGAACTTTGGAAAATCATATCTCCCTCTATACTTATCGGAATTCGATGAATTACCTATCAAATTAAACCTCTATGTGTATAATATGTATCTGGAAAATTTCATGTAAGAAATCAAAGATTTAATGGATCCGAAATCCAACGTCATTTTGCTGCTCCAGAACTATACCGAAAATGTTACAGATTTTTAGGTTAACTTCGAAAAATCATATCTCAAGCTATAGACCTCCGTTTAAGGTCATCCAAAGCTATTTTTAAATATTAGGATGTGTACTATAAGTCCAAAAAATTTCAGGGTCAAAAGATGTCATTTACCTTGGTTTTGACTTACTCGAAAAGTATTGCTCTAACTGCAAAACTCCATTTTTCAGAGAAGACAACTTCTCCTTTTCACATTTAGCTATTCAGACTTTCTTAGGTCTTTTTATTACTAAACCAGACTTCAAAGCTTCTACATAGGGGCTTTAGGTTTGGTTATAACTAAAGACAAAACCATAAACCACTTAAGCATATTTTGTTTCGGTGTAAAAGCAAAAACTTCACAGAACCTAAAGAAGATCCCAATGTTGACATGCATGCAAGACCATTAAGCATCCTCTTTTATTTTCTAATATATATATCAGTTATGAATCAGTAGCTTCAAAACAGTGACGCAACATATATATATATTCCAGTTTGCAAGCTTTCTTGTATATTTTCCCCAGTAGCAGCGATACACATACATATATTGATAGCATAATGCTTTGGTTTTCCCTTCTCTTTCTCCACTGCAGTGATCATGCATGCAACTATATATATATATATATATATATATATATCCATATACATTCCACAGCAACCAGATTCTATATTCTTTTTTTTTCAACGTTGCCCCTGTTTTAGAGTTAATACAAAAGAGAGTTCTCATGGCTTGTTTCTATGGTTCTATTTTGCGTTGAGGTGAGACGAAAATCAAAAGGATTAAGAGCCAAGAAGGCTCACCTCAGGTTGAAGATCAGATAGGGGCCGTGACTCTTGTTCTTGGCTTCTCGGTCTCACTCTGTTTTCCGGCTCACCCAACTGAAACTCTCACTCACTCTCTCTCTCGGACTCCTTCTCTCTCGCTCTTACTTTCAGTCTCTCATTCTCAGCTTTTCAGTTCTAGCTGATCAGATAACATGGGTAAGGAAAAACCAAAGAGCATGGAGATATTTATAATACTTGAAAGGTCCGGACTTAGGGGGAAAAAGGATGAATTGAGGAGGAAAGACCGAAGTATATAAAGCGTTGGGGGCTCGAGACGCATGGGGTGGTAATCTCTCGCTGCCATGTCTGAATGTGAGACCCCGTGGAAGTCGCTGGTTTACTGATTGTGTTTCCAGTGATTTTTGACGTGTTCGGCCGAGATATACGTGTTTTGGCTAATGAGTATGACTGTGTGAGAGAGTATGGAATGGATTTGCTGATCTCACTTTTTGTTGCGTGGCTGAATATAAGAATGGTTAAAATGAATATGGGCCATATGTGTGTTGTTTTGATTTGGACCAAATGTATAATGCCTGGAAAGTATGTGGCGTCATTTTTTTTTTTTTTTAGTTCTCTTTGTTTCTTTCCTGCTAACGTGATGGGCCGAGAGGAATTCAACTGAATTTGATAATGAATATATGGGCTTTAACTAATAGCCAATAGGTTGAGTTAGGGAGAAGCCCATTAAAGTTATCCCACTTGATCCTATAAGTCTCTTATTTGTAAATTAGGATTGTTACTCATTTAATCGCAATTGTGAAAAATAAATAAATAAATCCTTAATTCCATATAAGGATTTTCCTTTCTCAATTCATTCTTCCTAGGTCATAAAATATTCCCAACAACCTGTCCTTAATTTATGGAAAAATAAGCCTTTAATTCCAAATATTAATCTGATATAGAATAATAAATCTACATAATTGGTCTCAAGAAAAACCAAGCTCTGATACCATGCAAGAATTTTGAGCATACTTGGAATTTGACTAATTCACCGAAGTACCCACGAAATTGGAGCAATCACATTACACACTAAGTTCATCAACAAGAAAAAGAGAAGAGAACATTCATATGAGATGATAACTTTTTCAAAGGGAGGAGAGCATTATTATGTACATGCTATATTTGGAACTTCTCACCCAATCCCACATTCTATATATATACAGTGTATGTACAATCACATATGAATAGATCTAACCCATAAACTTATGATTGTATGGCAATAAACATAACCTATAAACGATAAATGATATCTCTCTTTATTAACCCATATATCTCTATATTAAATTATTCTATCTATTTGATGATAGAAGGATGAATTTCAATAAGCAATTCATATGGCTCAAAACATTGATTCATTACTCTAGCTACATATATATTACTAGTCCTACACTAAAACATAAACTATTAACTACGGTTACCTGTATCCATTATATTTACAATTTTAGATGGAAGAAATTTTAATTTGATTGTAAGTAAAGATTAGTGAAGTAATTTTCCCTTTGGTTTCAAAAAATATGCAGATTCCGTGAAGCTTGTATAACTCTTCTGGGTCTACCTACTTGTTTTGGGGCTCATACAAGTTTCTCTATATTTATGTATTTGTTTTATCTTTTCTGTTTGGGTTTTTTGTTTCGGGTTTGTACTGATTTAGGTAGCCTTTATTAACACGATGCGAGCCTAATTAATAGTTTGTAATGCTCTAAATAAGATCTATATGTATCCATATTCTAATAAGGATTGAACTCAACCAAAGCTTTCATTTTGATCTCATCTATTCCCTATTATATGCTTTGATCACTACACTTACTTTGCTTAATGTCTTTTAAAAAGCAGCACCATCAAGAAAGATGCGAAGAAAAGCTCGTTTAAATATGGTGCTATCCGAATCCTCTTTTTTATTAATTTTCTAATATTTTTGGAAGTGTACTTCAGTGAGACTCGCATGCTTTTTCTTTTCTTTTCTAAAAATGTTTTTGGATAAATTCATAAAAATTTGTAAACTGTGTATTGTATTTTTATTACTTGTTACATATTGTTGTCATAAGAACACGACGATGTAGTCCAGGTGGACAAGTATGTTTATCTTGGATCAAATAGCTCCTCTTAGGTATCCATGGATGAGATACCTTTGAGAATAGAAGATCACTGTACATAGTCAAAGGGGATGGGGTGTGTGCACAGTGTGGGCAGAATTGTAGATGAGAGAGAGCTTAGAAGATGTGTACCTTTAGGGTTTACCATCTATTTATAGAAGATACCTTAGGGTTAGGGTTTGGACTGATGGGCCTCTTGTGCCTCCAAGCCCAATGTTCTGTCATTACATCTGTGCAATATTGGTTGTCTCTTGTTGGGTCACACCTTGAATAGGCCTCATATTTGAGTCCATAACACATATAAATTTCTAGTGTTTGGGAAAAGGATATGTAGGATTCAAATTTTGAATCCAAACCTGTGTATATCACAGTGTCGCACTTTCTTATTTATAATTGTTTTGAAATTTCAAATCATGAAAAGAATGATATTTTCGATATGGAATCAACCAAACAAGCTTGTTTTCAAAATGGAAATTATAAATGCTTCTTTTAAAATATGCAGTAGAGCTATTCGCATGGTAAATTCAATGGTTTGTAGATATAAAACTGATGAGTGCTTCGTTACGTTATCTTCTTGAATTTGTTGCATATGTCCTCACTTTCATTTCATTACCTTTCTTATAATTTTAATTATTAATATTAATTAGACAAGGTAGCCATTAGCCCATTAAGTTAAAATCTCCTTTAATTTAATTTTTTTTAGTAATACTCCTCATGTTCCTAATTTTAATGTCATGTTTTGATTGAAAAATTTTCTTAAAACTATTTATTAAAAAAAAAAAAAAAAAAAAAATTGTGAGACCATACTTACTACAAGTTCTTTATACCTCTTACATCGAGTTCTCTAATAACATATGACCAGATGTCTTTATATATATATATATATATGTGTGTGTGTGTGTTTATAATTAAATGATAATAATTTAAAAATAAGACATGGTCAAATGTGATTAGAGAACTTAATGAAATGGATATAAGGAAGGGTACGGTTTGTTGGCGGCAATTCCTAAATTGTCATACAATTCAATAGATCTTACAAGTCCTCTCTAGTGACATGCAGATCCTTTAAGGGCTATTCCGCAACTACCGGCTGAGATAAAAGGTGACACTCTCCAGGATTAAATGAACCCTTCCTGCAAAAACAAGGTGAGCTGGATTATGAAAGATAATAGAACTCAACAGGTAAAAGAATATGTCAGAGGAGGAGGAAGAGAGGTGCTCCTAAGTTGGAGAGCTTTGTATCTGGACCTCTTGCAGCCTCTTTATATAGACTAAAAATGAGAGACCTTGGAAAAATGTTAATGCCCATCAAGTCACCATAAAACCATTTAAAAGACATAGAGCAAGGCGTCTTTGAACGTTGGAAAAGGTGAGACATTTTAATCAAAACGATGAGAAATTAATATGCTTTAAGAACATTATAGAATAATAATAACAATAAAGTATTTAGGAAGTCCTTTAATCTATTCCAATGCCTCCAGCGTCCAGATCTTAGTAAAGATCATTGAAAGTACAATTAGATAATTCCTGTTATAAAGTTCAAAAGCTACAATTTATTCAACGTGCAAGATTTCACAAATAAATAGTAGCAGAAAGACACCCACGATATCATTTACAATCGTTAATGTGCAAATTTAACAATAAGTTTTATCAAAGTTGCGCCTTGTCACAAATAAGTTTTGTTTGGTGCAAAATTATATTCAAATGTTTTGAAACAGGGCAAATATAACAAAACCGTAAACTCCATCAAAATTATATTCAGATGTTTTGAAACAGGGCAAATAAGGGAGATGAAATTTTCGGACCAGCTTTCCTCCTCTACCCTTATTGTCCGATGCCCTCTTTTATACAAAACTACACTGTTTTGGCGCAAAACAGTGAAGTGGGTGCCTTTTTTTTATAGAAAAAATATTTCATGGTATTAACATGTATTAAAAAGATACTTCAAGATATGAACCAGTACTGAAAAAATACTTTATGACCTTAAAAAATTATTTTAGGATCTTGAAAAATATCCGAAGTATATTTTTAGTACAATCGATCAAGACCTTGAAATATTTTTTCAAGATCTTAAAATAATTTTTTCAAGATCATGAAGTACTTTTCAGTGCCAGTCAGTACATTGAAATATTTTTTCAAGATCCTAAGATTTTCCAAGATAATGAAGTATTTTTTCAGTATCATTCAATATACTAAAGTATCTTTCTAGTACCAGTTAGTACCCTAAAATATTTTTTGAAAATTCTATAATAATTTTTTACGATCATGAAATATTTTTTCAGTACTAGTTGTAATATCCTAAATTTGCTCTGAAAATTTTCATGTATGATGTATTTGCATTTGAAGAAAAGAAATGGTGAATTTTGACTAAAAGGTCAATTTTGTCCAAAATACCCGATTTTGTCAAAACCAAAAAATTTAAGATACATGTTGACGCAAAGTGGGATACTTGTGTCTAACACTCAAATAATTTATTTGGGCAATTATTCTCGACCAAAAGTAAATTTATAAAGGCGGATATAACTGGAACTATATAAAGTGAAATTGCCAATTGGTATTTTCCATTTTCTTGCTCTTGCCGCCACAAGCTCCATGGACCATTAGTGATTAAGTGATTATATTATTGGTTGAAACATCTCATACTAATATGCCAAAAGGTCAAACCATCACATCCTCCTAATTATTCATTCCTCCATTCCTCATTTCGGTCAGAGAGAAAGAATGAAAAAAAAAATGGAGGGATTAAATGCATTAATTGGTGGAATTATAATTAAGAAAAATTCACAAGTGTTATGAATATATTTATTATGTGGATGTCCATTGCATAGTAACCCCTGAAAAGTCTATAAATAGATGTCTTGTGTAAACATTCGATATACACTTGAAATGAGAATTCCTCCATCTCTGAATTTCTCTCGACTTCTCTCTACTTTCTTTGCATATTTCCTTCGGTTTATAACACGTTATCGCACGATTGCGTTTTCTCCTCCTCCGGTGAAAGAACGAGAAAGAGTAGATCCATGGCTTCCTGGAACTCAGCTTCACTCGAACTCACTGATGAATTTTTGGGTGGGAGAGAGGCCGAGAACTGGAAAGAGACCATACTTCCACCACCGTCCTTCATTGTCACCGACGATCTGAGAAAAGACAGAGCATCGAAAACCGATTTGAAACAAAGATTAACGAGAACCGAGCTTGAGTTTTAGATCGAACCTTCGACCGTCTTCTTCCCCTTTGCCGTAACTTTCTTCCATCACCGCCGGAGGAGCTTCACCACGCTATTAGAATGCCGACACGGTTGAATGCCGATGAACCAAAGAAAGTGCAGATCTGTTCCACTAATTTTCCTTGGTGGCGGTGGATTTTGTCGTTTTGTTCTTGACACTTTGCGTGGTGATAAGTTGCGGCCTCAGGTACTTTTCTATCTGTGTGAATGGTTTTATCGGTATTCTAGCTTGACTTTAAAAAAGAAAAAAAAAAAAAAGGTGGCAGCACATGATATTCAAAAGTAGCCAATATATTTGACTTGAATAAGTTTTCAATAATGAAGACCATGCGCACATACTGCTATGCTTATTTTTCAGCAATTTTAGTTCATAATGTAGGACCCATTTGATTAAATAAAATGTCACGGGAGGAACACAACTTTTCATGACATTATTGTATATGGGTAGAGCCTACGTGCTTATATTATATTATCTATAGATTGGATTCATTATTTAATTAGATTGTTTGTGAGTGGATGTTGGCACCGAATCATTTTTACGAGGACATATATTGATTGATTTGTTTGCACATGCATTATTTAATTGGTATTTATGTGATGGGCTCCATTTATATTAGTATATATATTTACATGGGGCGGTGATAATATCATATAAAAGAATTATTTGGACATATCGTAACCACAATTCATGCCATTTATAGTCTAAGTTTGGAGATATTATTTATACCCCTCGACAAAAATTGTTGGTTTCTCATATATATGTGCTTTTATTTTATGTCTTGTACTATATTCGATCATATCTTTGAAAGACAATGCACAGAAGTCATATAGATTTAATGGCTTGAAGCCATGAGATAAGAATGGCCTGAAGCCACGAGCAGGAGATAAATTTGGCCTGAAGCCACAAGGCAAATTGGAGTGAAGCCAGATCTATGAAATTGAATATTTGACATTAAATTAAAAGATCTCCTTGATTAAATTAAAGGGATTGTGTAACCACCAGAAGATGGTTGTTCTTCTAAAGGTTTATTATAAATTGGTATATCTAATTTGCTCCTGTAGTAGCAATATATGTGAGAGAGGTTTTAAGAAATAATTTTGAATTAGTTTCATTAACCTCATGTAGCAAAACAAAACAATGAGATTATAAATATTGTACTGGTTTAATTCCATTTTTAGAAATGAATGAATTTAATTATGGCCATGTACATGTATGTAAATATGACTGGGTATGGTCATTATTATGATAATAATTGATTTAAATTCCCACTGGAGAAATTTTTGTTATGAATTACAAATGAATATTAGAGGAACATATCCTATCCTTGTTTGACCTTTTTATTTGGTTAGAGATTAAAATGTTTAACCGAACTCCATGATTATTTAGAAGCTAATAATCTCATGGCCGACGTAAAAACGTGTGAAGTTTGAAAAAATTTCGTATGGGTCCCACATATTTCATATTATATTATTATTTACAAATCATTATTTGCTCTGACAGAAAACGCATGTTTTTTTTTTTTAAAAAAAAAATCATATGGACCCCATGTGTTTTATATAATATTATTATTATTATTCATAAATACAGTATTTTTATGAATACTTTTTATCCGTGCTAGGTGCTTCGAACCAAAAATTTTGTGGCAAAATTAGTATTTATTCCTTAATATTAAGGCCTTGAAGGCTTATGTTTCAAATATTGTATGATACATATTTTAATAGTTTTGGAAAAGTATTGTCCAGAAGACAATAAATTGCAAAGATTTATGTTATAATATGTATAAATGCTAATAGTCCACGGAGACTAATTAGCATATTTTGCGAGAACTAATGTTTAGACTATATAATCTATATGGCAAGTATAAATTTCACGAGAAGGTTTGGAAGAATTAATATTTTGTTACTTGAAGGAACAAAATTATTCATTGATTATTTTATCAAATATATATATATATATATAAAATTATTGAGTTTTAAAGATATCTGAAGTAGATATCGTGTATAAAATACATGTTACCGTATTGTAAACCTGAAGTTTCTGATAATAATGCAAATTGGAAGTTTGCGAAACTAGAAGTTTGCGTAAACTAGAAGTTTCTGAGATAATCAAGAGATTGTAATTGTAAACCGTGAAGTTTACAAATATAGCAAATCAAAAGGTTGTTAATACAAATCAAATTTTTACCAATGTAAACTAGAAGTTTACTTCCAATGAAACATTCAAGAGGAAATGAGCTACGAGAGATTTATTGAAGCCAAGGCTCAAAATAAAGAATAAGCCTACAAGGTAATATGACGTTTAAATTTGTTGTTATAATTATTTAAATTTATTATGATTACATATCATAAATTTATTGTCATGAAAACTACGCTAGAAAATTATCATATGTATGACTCTAAATTTGTGTAATTCTAAGTTATTTTAACATGAATATCTTCACATATGATAGATCGCATATATTTTATACATATAGATATTAATTGAAGTATATTAATCATGAATCATGAAATTATCTAGTGATATAATATTATATGTTTATTCCCGAAGAATTAACATAAATTTTCCTTTCAAAGTTTAAAGAATTTGAAAGTGATTTTGAAATACAAATACAAAGAAATAATGTTTATATAACTTACACTTGAGGGGAGATTGTCAAGAAAACAAGTGTGAGTTATATAATACAAGTGTGAGCTAATTTTTGAAAAGTTGAAAAGTTTTATACTTCTCACACAGAGTCTAAAAAAGTTTATGATTGGTTGAGATATATATGTTATAGTAAACCAGAAGTTTACTGATTTAAAAGAAATTTATTGTTGGTATGACTTGTTTGATCATCCGAGTCATAAATAACCAACATATTGTTCGAGAATGATTATGTCCTGCTTGTTCTCAAATAAAAATAACTATGTAAATATCATAGGTCATGATTGGTAAATGGTAATGGATCTCTGGAAATATATCAAACAGATCTATATGGGCCCATTGCAAACGTAAGTTTGTAAGAACGCAACCTGAAGTTGCAATAATGTTTGAATAAATTAAGCGCTATTTCCAGCATTATACGATCCGAGAAATCATGTATTAATGCATCCATAAAAAGATGGATTAATGCTTATGAGAACATAATACTATGTTGATATATTTGATATATATATTTTATAAAGCATTTATATAAGCCAACAAAAATTCTCCCGTAAATTGGTTTTTGGTCATAAAAACTGACAATTAAATTTGAAAGTTTTTGAATGTGCAATGCTTATAAATCCAACATAATGCACATAGATGGATATGGAAAGAAAGTTGGGATAAATGTTATGTAAGGACTTCCTTCTTCTTGTTTGTCTCTAAATGGAATGAATGATGTTTCTAATGGTAACAAATGGATTTAGGAGACTTACACGCATGATTTGTCAATTGTGATTTGACATTGTTTTCCCAAGATGAGGGGAAGAAAATAGGCGGTTGGGTAAAGAGATTAGTTTGGAATGAATTATTATTGGCTCATTTTGATCCTCGTACAAAATAATGCGAATCGGAAGTTCAAAAGATAATTCATTTACGAGTTTAGCTAATAAAATGCCGAAGCATTTATCGACCAAAGAAAGTGACAAAGTCACATGTCCCATTTGTTGATGCTCCTATTCGAATTAATGTCCCCGAAGGATAACCTATTATGAATAAATATATATAGCACGCCTGAAGCGTGAAAGGTCCATCGGTTCCAAAGATAAAAACCCTCGAAAGAGAAAAGGAGCTAAGAATATAGATGATCAAATTGAGAATAATCAAGGAAAATTAGTAGCTCCGGAAGAGCCATCTCCCGAAGAGAAATTATCTCCAGTAGAGATATCTCCAGAAGAGAATGTTGTAGTCCCAGAAGAGACCCAGGTACCTGAAATATGCAAAAATTATGAGATCTCAATAAATTGTTATGAATAGAATCCGATGGGACCGAAATGAAGTCAACGTTGACGACATCTTTGCTTATAATATAGCATATGATGTAATGAATGATATGAGGATCATGAGCCACAATCCATTAGTGAGTGCCAACAGTGAAAGTATTGGCCCCTATGGAAAGATGTCATTATTGCGAATTAAAATATTGGCAAAACGAAAAGTATTTAGACCCGCATCCATACAACCGATGATGAAAGGCCGGTGATACAAAACCAGTTGGATACAAATAAGTTTTTGTACGAGAATATATGAAAAGGGTGAAATCACAAGATATAAGGTACGTCATGTAGTTCAAGGTTTTAAACAAAGACCTGACATTGATTTTTGAAGAAACATATGTGGATGCAAATACTTTTGTTATTTGATAAAGCCTAGCAGTAAATGAAGGCTTGGTCTGCATCTAGAAGATATTATAACTACATGTTTACATGATTCACTTAATAGTGATATTTATATGAAAAGTCCATGAAGGACTCAAGGTGCCAGAAGCACATATCCCTGAAGGACTCAAGGTGCCAGAAGCACATGTCCCCAAAAAGACTTAATGTGCCAGAAGTACAAATCCCAGAAGAATTCAAGATGTTAGAAGCATGTAATTTAAGTTCTCTAGAACAATATTTAATTAAGTTATATAAGTCCCTTAGCTTGAAGCTATTACGGCGCATGTGGTATAATCGTCTCAAAGAATATCTGATGAAAAGAAGGGTACAAAAATAACCCAATATACCCATGCATCTGCATGAAAATATCCAGAAATGAATTTGCACTAATTGCCGTTTATGTTGATAATATCAACATCACTGTAACTCCTGAAGAGCTTCAAAAGATAAATAATTGTTGAAGAACTAATTGGTCCAGAAGTACCATATCTTAGTGCTATTAGAGTACTATTGCATAATGCTTATTAGCAAGATATAATTTTTCTTCAACACAAAGACACTGGAAGCAATTTTGGCATTAGAAGAAGCAATATTGATACCGTCATCGGGAGGAATAAAGCGATGTCATCAAGAGGGGAGTCCATACTCGTACTTTTTCTTTGTACTCTTTTTCCCTTATCTAGGTTTTGTCCCATCGGGTTTTCCTATAAAGGTTTTTAATGAGGGCATTAGAATATCTGATGTAATTAAGAGGGGGAGCTTCGATACACGTTGTACTCTTTTTCCCTTATCTAGGTTTTTGTCCCACTGGGTTTTCCTAGAAAGGTTTTTAATGAGGCAACATAAGAAAGTGTGTCGATGGATGATGTACTCTTTTCTTTAGCTAGGTTTTATCCCTAATCGAGTTTTCCTAGTTAAAGTTTTTAATGAGGCACATTCATAATGGACATCCAAGGGGAAGTGTTATGAATATATTTATTATGTGGATGTCCATTGCATAGTAACCCCTGAAAAGTCTATAAATAGATGTCTTGTGTAAACATTCGATATACACTTGAAATGAGAATTCCTCCATCTCTCTAGAATTTCTCTCTGACTTCTCTCTACTTTCTTTGCATATTTCCTTCAGTTTTATAACAACAAGGTCAAATTAAATTCTCCATCCTTTTTCTCCAGCCAAAATCACCTAAACAAGATTCATTAATTCCCTTCTCATTCTATGTATTCGGTCAAATTTAATGGAAAGAAGGGATTGGATTACAACTATATGGCATTATGGCAATTAAATTAAAAATGATGTCCAATAATACTTCCCAAGCTCCAACCGACCTAACTCCCTTCAATATCCATTAAATCTCGTATCTCATATCAATTCCATTCGGCCGATCAGTTTGAGCACATAAAGAAAGAAGTGAAAACGTGAGAGAGAGACGAGAGTCGGTGAAAGAGAGGAAGAAGAAGAGCTTGAAGGGAGACACCAAAACCGATTTGGACTTGTAAGCTTGATCTTGGACCAAGGTAAGCTCCCAAAACAATTACTCTAGCCTTGGTTTGTCTATATGATGCGTGACTTGAGGGGGGGAAATGGATAATATGATTCTTGAGAGAGGAAAATAAAAACTGTAGATTTAAGCCACGGAAATCATGCCTAGGTGCTAGAATAGAGTTTGTGGTAATAACTCCTCTTTTGCATGATGAATATTACTTTAAGGGTGACGAGTTCGAACTCGTTCTTGGTAGTTCAAAGAAATTTTTGTTTGATTTTCGTATGGAAATTTTGTAGAAATGCTTAGATGTTAAGATAAACAAATTATTTAAGAGTTATATACCTGCATGATGTGTTTGAAGTTATTGAGGGTGAAAATGTTGAAACCCCTGTTTTCGGCCAGCCTATGTTTTGATAGGAAAGAATTGGATTTTGCTTAATCTAATGCTTCCAATGTGTTTAGAAGAGGTTTTTGTGTAGGGTAACACCTTAATCACAAATTTGGAACCATTACAATTAGGAGGAAATGCTGCCTAGATTTTATGAAAAATGATTATTGAAAACTAGAACAATGATTTTTAGGTGAGGAAAAGTCAAGGCATATGACCTCCTCCGAACATGAAATTTTGTGTAAATGTAGTCCACCTATTAACCTTTAAATGGGGTCTTAGATCATGTCAATTGGAAGTCTAGAATTCAATATATGATTTTTTAAAGTTAGGCAATGAAAACTGTAAAATTCCTATTTCCATAATCAAGTAGTGTTCGTTGTGCGAAATTCTGGGAATGATACAGTCGCATATTGGTTGGTAATTATTTTTCCCTAATATAGACTTACAGAGCTTTGGATAGTAATCTGTTGTCCGCAATTGTATTGCTATAGGATCCTACGTTGCCTGAGGCGACTAATAGGACTTGGAGCCAGTTGAATATTGTAAAGCAATCAAGTAGTAACTCTAATCTCGCATACTCTGTATAGCTGTGTATGACTGTTTAAACCATTTATGTGATTGTTCCATCCCGTGAGGGACCAGCACCACTCGTGGCTCGATTGAGCGGAAGGGCTGACCATGGAGTACCTTCTCGGTGGTTAGAACTAGGCGTGGGGCCCAATGGACCGAGGTTCTTAGGTGGCTATCCTAGTTGCATTCGGGCAGCTTGGACACTTCTGATTGAGAACGCTGGTGGATTCCAGATAGGATAGGACTCTTGGTAGTTCCCAGTTGAATATTCCTAGTTGGGTGTCCTGATTGAGAACTCCAATGTACGGGAGAGCTCTCGGTACATGCCAACTCGTTATACCTAGTACTAGGGGTTGTGTAACATCCTGAATTTTTTTCAGAAGAAATTAATTTATGATAATTAAAATTTATCATTTAAGATTATTTTTATAATATAGTAATATCTTAAATTTTGGAACAAGAGAGTTTAGGAATAAGACTGAGATAAGAAAGTTACTAAGCTCTTGAAAATCGGTATTTTTCATTACAATCAGGGTAAAAATCTGATGTTAATTTGAATGGTAGATGATTATGTAGTAGATAAGCATGGGAAATTTGATCGGTAGATGAGTATTCGGTAGATGGACATACGAGTGGTAGTTAGATGGTAGATGGAGATGTGAATGGTAGTTACACGATAGATGGACATAAGAATGGTAGTTAGATGGTAGATGGAGATGTGAATGGTAGTTACACGGTAGATGGACACAAGAGTGGTAGATAGATGGTAGATTGAAGAAGTTGGGTAGTAGATAGACATGTGATTTTTGAAAAATGGTTGAGACCCAAAACTCTATAAATACCTCATCCCTTCTCTTCTTTCACAACACACAAACACTCAAGACTCACAGAGAGAGAGAGAGAGAGAGAGAGAGAGAAGGAACGTAAGGAAGCCTTGCGGTAATTTTTGGGAACTATAGAGTAACATGTAACTCTGAATATTCTTCCATATACTTGTGAATTGTGTATGATCATAAATTATGTTATATTTTATATAGACTAAATTATTTGTATATGTATTACGATATTATCATGATGAAAACTGAATATTACGGTTTTGCCCCCGAATTTCAGAAATGACAGTTTAGTCCCGAATTTCAAAAATGACATTTTAGTCCTTTGAATTTTCAAGTATGAAATATTGGTTCAATGAGGTTTATGAGATGTTGATTTTCCCTTGTGATGATATAAATGGAAGCATGTTTTAATCTACTTTATTTTTATTGAATATATTTATCATGGCGAACGTATGTGTGATGGGTTGGAGTATGGAGGAATTTGAATGATAAGATTTCTTTATGCCACCACTCGGTGCACAGTGGATGGTACTTTTCAGGGCCCCATCTTCCATGTTTTTCTCTGGCCGGGATTACATTGGAGCTATGGGACATGTGACACCTCCTTAGTTGTTCTTTTTAAAGAGGGGAGCCATAGTCCAGACTTAAGCTCTATACCTTTGGCCGAGTGTATCTTAAGTTTTGGTGAGCTTAAAACCATCCCGTCAAATGAATGAGTTTCTATTGGACTATGTGTTAGCCTATGGCTCCGGTCCCGTCATGTACAAGGGCGTATGGTGATATAAGGGAGGCCGCATATTGCATATTGTTTAATTGTATAATTTCACAATTCGACATAATGATGATTACTTTTGCAAAAGAATTTTATATGAGAAATTATGGTATATATAAATATATTTGAGATCAGCCCTGCTTTTTGTCATATGTAATTAGCTTGTGTACGGTAGAAACTTTCAGTAGTTACTGAGACGTGGAATCTCATCCCATATTAACATTTTTCAAGTGAATGTCCTAGTAGGGAGCAAGGAAGGCACCTATGAGTGAGCTTTGAAGGCTCTTTTGTACTCCTATAGTTTATGTTATGTTATTTTATTTGCCATGAACCTAAGACTTCCGCTTTGTATTAAACTCGAAACATTTTCTAAATTTATTTTGAACATGTATTATGAACTTTTTTTTTTAAATGGTTGTGTAATTTAATGATTTGGATATCGATTATCCCTGTTGGAGGTATTTCAAATATTTTGACCAAGTTTTCAGGAGTTGAATTTGAGGTGTTACAGGTTGTGTGGTGTGTATTTATGAACTACATTATCTGAATGTTTTATGCTGTTTGAACTATTTATTTTGATTAACTTTCATATACTATTTATATTCTGCCTGTGAGATTACCATGTTACTCTGGGGTTCAAATTGAATCCCAGACATTCCTAAGGGTTCAGGATCAGGGCATGGTCAGGTTAGCAGACGAGGTTCAAAAGGGAAGACAGCGATCACAGACATCGATGGTCACGCTTGGATGTTAGATCGAGTTGTAGATCTTATAGTTTAATTTTGTTTAAGTTCATTACAGACGAAACACTTGGGCATTGATGTAATGGATAAATGTTTTGAGAACTCTTTATATATTCCTGCACATTACCAAAAATGTTTTAATTATCAGTGTACTATTCCTTACCTGTGTTGCTCACTAAATTTCGTTGTATTACTCTGATAAATGTCGTGATTACAAGGGGTATGACACCATTCAGTATCATGAAGTATTTTTTTAAATACCGTAAGTACCATGAAATATTTATTAAAAAAAAGTCACCAGCTTTCATTGTTTTGCGCTAAAACGACGCAGTTTTATAGAAAATGAGGGCAGCGGACCCTACGGGTAGAGGAGGAAAGCCTATCGAAATTTTCTCTCTTTCCCTCTTTTGTTTCTCTCATCTCCTTCCACGTCAACTCTCATCTTGCACCCTTTTAGGCTCGGATAAGAAAAACATTGCTTTTCAAGGATCATGGCCGCCGAAGCTATTTTTTTACTATTTTTTAAAGTTTTTTAAAGAAATAAAATTAGAACAATGAAAGTTCTAATTTAACACATAAATGTTGTCAAAATTAATATGTAAACGATACTCATCATATAACAAACAAACACGGTCACTAAGTCATAATCAAAGGTAAACTATTATCCACATACTATAATTAAAAATAATTAATGAGAAGGTCAAACTAACAAAATAAAAAACATTTTTTTTATAAATATATCTTGAAAAGTATAAGTAGTCAACAAAATAAACAACACAAGATATGAACAAAAACAACATTAGAAAATAAGTCAAAAAATACAAAACTAATAATAATATTTATGAAATAAGAAATATCTTTCATAAGTAGTTTTAAATTTTTAGGATTCTTAATACAATATGTTCTTACAAAACTTAATTTTTTAAAAAAATAATAATAATTAAATATTTACAACATCATTGACAAAATATAAAAGTCAATAAGATTATTATTATATAAATAATTTTTTTTTTTTTTTTTTAAAAAAAAAAGCCTTTGCCCTCTGCAGACCCTTTTAGGTCCGATTTCACTTTTGAGGCAAAAATCTTAAGATAACCTTTAAGAATTCAGGGTCTAAACAGGTTGACCCAACGGATTCGATCCGTTTTCCTCTACATGGAAGGAGACAGAGAGAGAGAGAAGAGGGAAAGAAAGAGTTGGGGAGAGAGAAAATTTCATCAGACTTCGTGGGCTCATATATATAAAGTAACAAGCATTTTAATGGAGTTAAAAGTTTTTATTATATTTACTCTATTTTAAAGAGTTTTGGTGTAATTTTGCACCCAACAAAATTTATTTGTGTCAGATACACCTTTAAAACATTATTGTTAAATTTGCACCATAAAACTATAAAGAACCTTACTTTTTATGTACACGTGGCATTAAGGAATTTCTATGCCTAACAAGCATTACTCACTTTTTTCAACCAACGCATTGCTCACATTATTAGATACATTGATCATGATTACGTTATTATTTAGAGAGTATTAGCAGGGGATATAGTTTAAAAAGAGGAAATTATTCTTTTAGTCTTTCAACTTTCAAAAATCAATCCTTCAACTATGAATCAGTATGACTGAGTCCTTAAACTGTTAACTGATGTCTCAATCTTTATATATATATATATATATATATATATATATATATATATATATATATATATATTATTATTATCCTTATCATATATAATTCCTCCTACATGACAAATAACAGCTTTAAAATTTCCTCTAAGCCAGCTCCACTTGATTTTTTTTTTTCCATAAAATTTCCTCCAATATCATTTTAAAAAAATCATCTTACTCTTTTGGAGGTAAGGAAAATCCAAGCAAACCAAGTAAATATTGAAAAAACAAATGTTAGAATTAAGATTCAATTAATAATATTAGTAAGATTCATGTGTTAGTTGTAATTATTATTTTTATATCGACTGCATTTGTATTTTTAGAACTGTTGAATTTATGTTGCATATATGACTTTTAGATATAATAAATTAACAATTCAATAACGCTTATGTAAAACATAATAAAACATATATTTTCTAAAAATTGCTCACTTTTTAGACCGGATATGAAATTTCTAAAAAGTGGGCATTTTTTTAAATATAAGTTGATACTTTTTAAGACCAACCAATATTATAACCGGTCTTAAAAACTAAATGTTTAGACCGGTAGGACCGGTCTTTAAAAGAGCAGACTTTTTAAACGGGTTGATATAAGCTGAATCTAAATATGGTCTAAAAAATCAATTTCAATCGATCTAAAAGGCATTTTTACCAAAATAATATTTTTTAAAAAAAATTACCAATCTGGGGCACTTTTAAAACTATTTACTAGGGGTAGAGGCAAGTTAGGGAACTTGACGGCACTATAGTGCCGTCAGGCTCCCTAAAGGCACACAATTTGTGTGCCGCTAGAAAGCCTAGCGGCACTGTATGTTGTGGGGGAGGGGGTGAGACGGAGAAAAAATAGGAGAAGCTTTGTTGATGCATATTTTAGTTCATATTTGTATGTTGAAAAAATAGGAGAAAAAATATTTATATGTTGATTGATATTTATAAACTCCTATATAATAGGATCTAATCTAACTCACTCATATATTATTTCATTTATAATATTATTTATATATATATATATATATTATTTCAAAGCAAACACGATTATTTTTCCAAGGCAACGTTCTCATTATTTCATCCTACAAAATCACCCACCAAGGTAACCTTATATGTATATTTATATATAATAAAATAACAAGTAATTATATCAAAGCTTTGTTGATGCATATTTTACGTTCATATTTGTATGTTGAAAAAATAGGAGAAAAAATATTTATATGTTGATTGATATTTATAAACTCCTATATAATAGGATCTAATCTAACTCACTCCTATATTATTTCATTTATAATATTATTTATATATATATAGATATTATTTCAAAGAAACACGATTATTTTTCCAAGGCAACGTTCTCATTATTTCATCCTACAAAATCACCCCCAGTAACCTTATATGTATATTTATATATAATAAAATAGCAAGTAATTATATCAAAGCTTTGTTGATGCATATTTTTTCTCCTATTTTTTCAACATACAAATATGAACGTAAAATATGATCAACAAAGCTTCTCCTATTTTTTCTCCGTCTCACCCCCCTCCCCACATTATACAGGTCGCTAGGCTTTCTAGCGCACACATGTTGTGTGTCGTTAGAAAGCCTAGCGACGCGTGCGCCGCTAGGATCCCTAGCGGCACACAAATTGTGTCTTCAGTTAGGGAGCTGACGGCACTATAGTGCCGTCAGGTTCCCTACTCCAAGCACTACCCCAAAACAACCCTACCCGCAGTAAATAGTTTTAAAATCACGCCAGTTGGTAAATTTTTTTTAAAAAAATATTATTTTGATAAAAATGTCGATCTAAAAGATCTTTTTTCTAGTAGTGCAAGTAGGCACAAGCCAACCATGAAAAACAAAGCATATTTAAGAGTTACTATTAATAATCCAAAATATTCATCAAGATCTCAAGAGAGGCTCAACCTAATCATCCCACCCCACTATTAAAGTTCTCCCAATTCACTAATGGGCTGGCCTTAATTACAACATGGCAAACCAATTATTCAAGTCCCGGTTGAGCGATGTAACCACATTTATAGGCCTTTTGACGCGATCTAATGGGAGATGATTACATTTTTGTAATCATGATTATATCAATTAATGTAAATAAGATTATATTCCTAAGATTGATTAATGAGGATACAGACATAATGTAATCAAGTGAAAAAAAAAACATTATTACTATTATAATTTTTAAATTGGCAAAAGTGCCACACCCATAAATGTTCAATATTAATGATATAAAAATTCAAAAATATTCTCCATTAAAATAATTTTTTTAAGAAATATATTCCACCATTAAAAATATTAAAGTATCCCATCAAATAATATTTTCACCATTAAATATTAAAAAAGTATCATAAACGAAATATGTGCATTGCATGATATTTCTACTATTAAATATTAAAAAATTACTATGAATTCATCATTTACAAGCACACAAATTGAAAAAATTACCATGAATCCAACATATACACCGTGAAAAAAAAACTCAATTTCTGATGGAATTTTTTCACTGGCTTATGAATTAAAATATATAATCAAGCCCACCTGTATTCTTTGTTTGAGATCATTTTCACAGTTTTCAGAAATATCAGTCATTACAAAAGAGATCATATGGCTGCATCAGTTGTAGGTGGAGCTATTTTCTCTGCCGCCTTCAATGTGCTTTTGTAGAGGTCAACCCCCGAACAAGCTGACTTGATCAAGAAGCTTGATAACAAGCTACTTCATCATTTGAGGCCATCCTTGATTGCTGCAAGAGTTGTGCTCAACGATGCTGAACTACTCAAACAATTCATGGATCCTGCTGTGAAATATTGGTTAGACGAACTCAAAGATGGATGAATTTTCCACCCGCCACTCAGCAAAAATAGTTTTAATATGAAATTTTCATCCTTAATTTATAAGTCAGGAAAAATAGTTTGAAAAAAAATGATAAATATAAATATTGTAAAGTAATTTAATCAACTTTCTTAATCTTTCTAAAAAAATAATCAGTTCTAATATATTTAGCAATTAACCCAAAAATAAATTGGGCCGAAAAGGAAACTAGTCCAGTCCAGTAATATTCCTGAACCTAATTTTTTTCGCTTAAACGTAGTTGAAAGCAGATGCAACCGGAGTGTTTTCATATTTTCTGAAGATCTATCTTCTTCAAGCTAGAGGTTGGGGGAGAGAGAGTCATAATCTTGCACCCAGAAAACAAGGGAAAATGTTGGTAGAAGATACCCCAAATTCTACTATTACCGACGATCAGATCAGTACCAGTGGTACAAACCCTAACCCCAAGGTCCGTGACTCCGATGACGATGAGCTCGAGGAGGGGGAGATCATCGGAGAAGATGACTCCGCCACTTCGAAGGCATCTTCCGCCGCCGTGCGTGAGCCTCACCCGCTTGAGAATTCTTGGACCTTTTGGTTCGATAATCCCTCCGCGAAGTTTAAGCAAGTGGCCTGGGGAAGTTCTATTCGAAGCATCTATACCTTTAGTACTGTTGAGGAGTTTTGGAGGTCAGGCTTTTTTCTCTTTTTCATTTTTGGTCATGCCCTTATATTTTTTTCCTGTAATTTCATTTCTCTGTCTTTATTCTTTATTGGTTTATATCTGCCTTTTTTTTTTTTTTGGCTATTGAGAAGATTTGATATCACACATTCGAGAAACTGCTTCTTAGGTCATTAGTTAGCTCAATGATTTGAGTTTTTGAGTCTGGTTCTGATTGAGTTGGTTGACATTAATCTTGGGTGAATAATTTTGGTACATCAGATTGAGTTGTATGAGGTAGAAAAGCACATAAGGTCACAAGGAACTCATTTTTCACTGGCCCAAAAGCATATAAGGTCCCGAACTTGAGTTATGTAACAATAAATACACTGATCCCCCGATTTCCAGGCTTTGTGTAGATAATCTTCTTCATGGGGGAATCCGCTAATTTGTTGATGGTACATATGATAAGATAACCCCAAATTATTTTTTCACCATTAATCTCTAGAATTTTATGCCACATGCGGTTGACCTCATAATATGTTGCAAGATGGTGAAATGGTGGAGTTACTAAAGCCAAGCAGCTATTTATACATAATCTAGGTCCATTTAAATTTCTGAAGGTGTAGAGTTATTTGCACTGAGTTCATGTGATTTTCATGTACTAGGACCATTTTTTTAATTGTGTAATTGATGGGAAAAAATGTTTTTAGTTGCAAATTCTTTTGGCTAGTGGCTCACGAATGCTATTTTGTTATTAATATTTGGTGGCGTGGTTAGTGCTGCATTGATTCCTTGCAATCAAAATGTACTTTCTCCCTTGTCTATAGCATTGACGTGAAATGATGCAATTTGCTTCCCTTTAATTTTGATAAGGTAGTTGTAGAAGAAATGGGGAGAAACAAGGAGAGGGGAGTGCAGAGACTGCTGCCACTCATCACTGAAATTCATTCATCATTAACTGATTCAATACCTATCATCTCATTAGTCTATCAGCCTTTATATAGTATATTACTAGGCTTAGGACTCAAGGCCCAATAGGACTAACTGAAATCACTAACTTCCTAACTAACAGCAACACTACTACTAACCAACTGACCTAACTGCCTAATTAACCCAGCGGAAATAACAGCAATAGAAACAGTAATACTAACTCTACACCTTACATATCAATACTCCCTTCCCAAAAACATCCTTGCCCTCAAGGATGAAAGACAACAAAACACAAACTAAATCTCAAAAACTGATAGAGTGAAACCCCATTGCAAACATAAGCTTTCTAAGCTTTTATTCAGGAACTCTTGCTGATCTTCAACTCTGTTGCTTGAAATCTGTCTTGAGAACTGCTGCACACAGCCACACTGACTTGTTGAATTCTGATCCAAATGGAAATAATGGTTGTAATGTTGATCCAGAAAGCTTTTTAATAAGCTCTCTCCTGAACCAACTCAGAACCAAGCATCTTACAGTGAAAACAATTAGGAAAACCCAATTATAAGATGATCTTGTAGGCCCTAACAGCAACAACTTTGGCCCTAATTCTTGAAAACCAGAGCCCCTACACTCATCTAAAATTAGAAAATCCAAGGAACCCAAGGAATCTAGGGAATCTGCCAAATATCTCCACGTAGTAAAGATGGGAGCCACCTGTCCTATTGACTTTTCAAAAGGAGGAACATATATCCACGTTGCATCTAGGCCAACCAAATCTGGTTGAAGACAGTCCCCAACATGCGACTCCATGTCTTCACAACTCTTCAAAACACAACTATCTTTCGGCCTTTGCAGAATCGCACCAGCCGACAAATTGGTAATGGATAACGGCGATGCTGGGAAAGAACTCACCAGAAATAAGCAATCTGACATAACGGCCGGAGATGGAGCAGAAACGGACGATGGCGAAGGAAGAGGACTCGACGGCAGAACATTAATCGGTGTTGATAGAGAAGACATAGTCGTCGACGGCACCGAAACTGAAGGTTTCTTGAGCGATTTCTCCTGAAAATGCTCACTGAATTCGAGGTTTGAAGACCCATTTCCCCCAAGTACACGTTTCGCACTCGTCCACGATTCTGGTTTGCAAAACTTCCCCGTTGGCTGGTACAAAGATTTAAATTCGGCCATTGGATATTCATAAGGCACCCCAAACCGTGTCTTGATCGCCCTTTTATATTCATTCCACGTAATGGCTCGTTACGTTTCTTCATCCATAAGGGATTGGTGCCATATGTACCCCTTATCATCCAAATTAACACTTGCTAAACGAATTTTCCAGCTTTCGGGAGTACCATCAATCTCGAAATAATGCTCACAATTATACAGCCATCCGTCAATGTCGCTACGTTGGAATCTTGGGAAATCAATTTTGGTTTGCCGAGTTGGAGGGTATATTCAGCCCCTTGTCTTTGGCGATGAGGGCCTCTAGCTTGATCCCCATTGTTGTCTTGACCACCTTCAAACTGTCGTCGACGACGTTCTTGTGCGGCGGTGAAGGCGCCATTTGGTTGGTAATAGCCGTTTGAATCGCATTTGGAATATCGGCGATAGCCGACTCAAGCGCATGTAAATGTTCATTCAACTCATTCGACATGTTTAATGCGGTTGTTTGAGAACGAGTCCAGACCATACACGAAAACAGAGTAATACTCACGACGGAATTAGTTGACGTCAAAAGCCAATGAACATGAATAACCCAAAAGTCGAGGTATGCGATGAGAATCGAGGCATGCGACTCCACAAAATCCCATAAGTATTAACCAGAATCGACGACCCAATTGACGATTACCAAGAATCCGACGCGAACGAAACGTAAACCCGTTGCGAACCAATACAAGGAGTTGGAGACGACGTGAATTTCAGAATTCAAACCAGAGTTATGTGACTGCCGACATTAATTGAATCAAAAACTGAGTCTTCGAATATGGGGGACTGACGTGACGACACCCACAATAATGGACTGAGCATACAATGTCGGACGCTTGATTCTTGAATTAGACCCCGATGCTAGGACCTGCCGACACTAAAATGACGTGCCGACACCACAATAAATGCAATAATCAAATTCTTGAACGCAATAGGTGACGCAAGTCAATATCCAAGACCAGGCGACACCTAACGAAGAAACAGAGCGAATCGGTGACGCAACTACAGGTGGCAATTTCAAGACCCGTTAACCTGACTCGATGACAATCCCAAACCAGTCGGCCAACATTGACGAATGACCATATAAGGCCGACGAAGCCGCTTGATAAACCAAGATCGACAATTTCACAAACCCAATACCGAACGAGTCACGTCGACGCTTCGGAATTTCCGGAAACAGAGTGTCGATGCTGGAACTCCAATGACAGCTGTGTTGTGAACCTTTGGTACTATCGCCGTTGTCTTGAGGGTTCGGTGATGAGGAAACGCTGGTTCTTGTCGAAACCTTGTCTTGATCGATTGTTGTTATTTCTTTTGAGTTTCTTGGTTTAATTCTCAAATGCCAATTCGAATCGAGCGAGTCTCGGCTGAATTAAAAATGGCACCTGCTTCTTGTTTGGATTTTTGGACGTTCTGAAAAATCCCAATTGCCAAACTGAATCCTAGAGAGAATGACTCCCGTGGTTCAGAATCACTCTTGTTCTTGAACGTCTCTTTGATTGTTCTTGACTATCAGCCGTGCCGAGGAAGAAGGGCTATGACTGATGTAAGAGGTTCAGAATTTCACAGCGGAGGAGCCGGGAATGACCCGCTTTGATACCACTGATAAGGTAGTTGTAGAAGAAATGGGGAGAAACAAGGAGAGGGAGTGTAGAGACTGCTGCCACTCATCACTGAAATTCATTCATCATTAACTGATTCAATACCTATCATCTCATTAGTCTATCAGCCTTTATATAGTATATTACTAGGCTTAGGACTCAAGGCCCAATAGGACTAACTGAAATCACTAACTTCCTAACTAACAGCAACACTACTACTAACCAACTGACCTAACTGCCTAATTAACCCAGCGGAAATAACAGCAATAGAAACAGTAATACTAACTCTACACCTTACATATCAAATTTCTTTCCATTTCTCATTTTTTGGGTGAGTATGATGAGTGGGAGTGGCAAGGGGATTGGAAATTGAAACTATAACATTTATGGCATTTAAGATTCACATGATTGGTTTGGCAGCTAAAAGCAATTAAAGCTGACAGAATTGAATAGTCAAGGATGCATGATTTTAATGCCTTTTAGGGGTTGTTGAAGATTCTTGGAAAAGTTGGATGGGTTTAAACTTTACTGATCATATTTACCTTGAAATGCTTGTTTTGGTAACCTCTCAAAACTTACAAGTCTCTGATTATCTTCCTTTCTCTATCCTGTACCAGTTTCTTGTCATATGCTATGATGCTTGCTAAGTTCTATAAACCTGTAGATTCAGGCTTCAGCTGATATCATTTGTGTTTATAAGTATTGAATGGCAACAATATCACATTAATACATATCAACTTTTGAAGTCACTGGCTTTGGAATATGCTTAATTTGTTTGTAATTTTCATGCTAAGCATCAATTATAACTGTTGCCATTCTGTGTTCTTCAATCTCAAATGCCTTATTTTATGTGGATGGACATAGACCATGATTTCCTGGAAGGAAGTGCTAAACTGTATTGTTAAAGACTATGATTTTACTTTTTTTGAGTTTTTTTAATCTGCTAATCAATTTCAAAGGGAGGAATCTATATGGTTTCTCTTGAACAGTTCTTTTACAACCTTAAACTTCGTATTTACTTCTGCTGTTTGATTATTGTTGCTGCAAACGTTCATCATTCAGTCTTTACAACAACATACATCATCCAAGCAAGCTGGCTTTAGGAGCAGATTTTTATTGTTTCAAAGAGAAAATTGAGCCAAAATGGGAGGACCCTGTTTGTGCTAATGGGGGGAAATGGACTATCACAATTCCTAGAGGGAAATCTGATACTCGTTGGCTGTACACGGTATGCTTTAGAATCTATGATATATAAACTTCAAAGGAACTAATTTATATAAACATGGGAGAAGGTGCAATTTCACACATGAAGCTTTTACAAGGGGGCGCGTATGCGACCTTTTTAAGAAAAATACGCGCGACGTGACGTTTTGGGAGTCTCAAGCCTTGCAGCTTAGTTAGTTGAAAGCGGTCAACGTTAACTGGATGGAAGTGAAACGGTGTAACGCGGGTAAAATTACACTTTTGCCTTTAGTTTTAGGTGAAATTACCCTTTTCCCTTAGTTTTAAATATTTAAAAAAAAAACTAAAATACCCCGTCCGGTGGGCCCCCCGCCCGGCCAGCGGTGGTGGGGCCCACCAGCCCGGGGTATTTTAGTTTTTTTTTTTTTTAAATATTTAAACTAAGGACAAAAGGGTAATTCCACCTAAAACTAAGGGCAAAAGTGTAATTTTACCGTATTCACGCTCACTTCCATCTAAGTTAACGTTGGACCGTTTGGTCAACTAACGGCCGGGCCGGGCGCTCCCAAAACGTAACGTGTATTTTTCTTCGGAAAAAAGGTCGTCATACGCAACTCTCTAAGAAAAGTTCATGTGTAAAATTCCACCTTCACCCTATAAACATTGACTAATTTTTGGAGAATGCTTTGTGATGATCTAACATTTTGTCACGTTAACTCCAGTTGCTGGCAATGATTGGCGAACAATTTGATAATGGAGATGAAATTTGTGGAGCAGTAGTTAATGTCAGAAAAAGGGAAGATAGGGTCTCTATCTGGACCAAGAACGCTTCTAATGAAGCAGCTCAGGTAACATTTTCTGACTTTTCTATGTTGGGGTGGTGGAGGTGGGCCTTGATTAAATCGTGTATTTTTCTAACTGATAATTTTCATTATCAGTTGTGAACTGTTGTCTTGTTTCATTATTATTTACTCCCCCCGTTCCTAATTATAAGACCAGGTTTACTTTTTTTGTGGAGAGATTAAAGAAACTAAAAAAGTTCTTAATCATATCATATATTGTGTATCCTTAGCTTATATATTACGAGTAGTTTATTAGTCAAACTAATTAGTTAAAAAAAAAAGATAAAAATAAAAATATTTTAAAGTAATTTAATTAGGCTTTCTTAATCTTTCCAAAAAAGTCAACTTAGTCGGGACCGGAGGGAGTACTTGTTAAGAGAGGCCAAGTTAGGATTGTACCATGCATCTCATCTGATGTTATGTGTAAAATGTTTAACAATGGAGGAAATGGGCGAGAGAGGCTACCGGTGCCTGGTGGCAGCATAGCTCCCAACTAAGGCAGATACTACTGATACTGTTGTATTTTGGTTTTATTTATTATTATAATTTTACTCTAAAAGTTGCTTAGATGCCTCTCTGAAGTAAACAGCAGGCAAAGACTGTTTGATTGTCTTTGTGAGCTTTGTTCACCTATTCTTGCGATTTTAAGATCATCTGATTGATTTATTTCCTGTTACAGGTAAGCATTGGAAAACAGTGGAAGGAATTTCTCGATTATAATGAAGCCATTGCATTTATATTTCATGTAAGCAAGTCTGCCAATTATTTTGCTTCGGTTCTGCGCCCCTCACAACCTGGAGTCTGGCTAATGAGTTTTGTCTTTTATTTCAACAGGAGGACGCCATGCTTGACAGAAATCCCAAAAATAAATACGCTGTATGAACAAATGATGTTTTTCCAGTAACTAGTAGAATATCTATCTACACTTGGGTGTATGTGAGAACATGTAGCTGAAATTACTTTCTGCTTGTAAATCGTAGAGATAAGGTGCACCTTTCCATGTGCATCTAAGATCCTAAAGTATTTTGTGGGTGCGTTCAGTACTCTAAATTATTATTTTGGTACATCTAACATCCTAAAATATTGTGTATTTTATACCCCAAATTATCTGAATTGTGAAGTATGAGCTGATTGCACCTTAACCCTAAAGGTAGATTATGGGAAATTGAGCTGATGTGTTTGAGCAGTATTTTGATGTTTGGCCAAAGTCTGATTAATCTGTTTTGTTCACTAAGAACAAGACGAGGGGCTGCAGCAAAAATTTGTAAATTTTAATGGAAGTAAAACCAATTACACTTGGAAAGATGAAAGATGAGCTCGAAATTCTTATTTCAAAGCACGGCAAAGAGAGAGATTAAATGGTTACAAAAAAGGTATTTATGCTATGGATCCAAAATCAAAGAGCATATGATTTGGAAACTAGAACGTAAACCTGTACATGGAAGAAATAAACGACTGGCCAATATAAAATGTAGGCATCTCTTTCACTCTAAAATAGATATGCATTTACAGATGTCTTGTCTGTTCCCCTGGGCAAAAATGTATTAACAAGAGCAGGAAGAACAGTAAAACAGCATATCAACTAAAGAATTTCCCCTTCTTCGCTAAATCCGTTGGGAAGATCCTCATCTCCGTCGGCCATGTAGTCATTCTTCAAGACCAAACCCAGACGCTCCAACGGGCTAGCCCGCTGGAGTCTAGCAGATTCAACCACCCGATTCCGAACATGATATGATAACGTACACCCGCTTAACATTTCAAGCTCCTTATAACTGTCCAAGTTAAACTCCAGAGATTTTTCCACCTACAATGAGCACATAAAAAGATTCAAACTTCAGCTTTTCAAGGGCAAACATTTCAGGAACTAGAAATATTAACAGACTTTTTTTTGGGATTTTTGTTTTTTGGTGAAGGGGACAGACCTTGTCTACCGCAATTCGGGCGGCTTCTCTCTGTTTCTCTCTCTGTTGCCTGGACTCTTCCTCAGCCTTCTTTTTCATAGCAGCCTCAACAGCTTTGATTTGAGCCTCAATCCTAACTCTCTCTGTCATGAAAAACCAGCTAATCATGAATATAAAAGTTGCAATCCTAACAAGAATTGTTCCTTCAAACTTCAGAGTCTCTAATCAGAATAAAATAAGAGAACTAGATCTTTTCAAATGGAGAGGGATAAACAACTATGATCATGATGCCACCAATGTATTGCAGCTAAAAAGGTCAGACCCAAATGTCTAGATTGGAGAAGAAAATTTTAAATCATTGGCCCTCGTCAATACATAGTTAAATGGAGTAAAATTGCGCAGCCCAAGGAAATTGAGCTGGTTCAAATAGAGAGGCCACATATTTATTGGTTCATAAACAACAAATTCAAGAAAATACAAAAAGGAAGCAACCCCTTCCATAAAAAGGAAGAGTATTTTGGAAATAAGGCAAGGATAATGAAAAACAGACAACAACAACAACAAAGCACTAGTGGGGTACAAATAATACTAATAATATATTCCATCAAAGCACTAATTCCATCATAAGACATAAGAAAGACGTGCTACACTCACCTTCACGCTCAAACTTTTCCAATCTCTCCTTTTCCTGCTGCATTTTCAGCTTTTTAGCTTTATCACTCTATAAAGAGCAAGCAGAAGATGTTAGCAAAGCCTGTGACCTTTAGAATTAAACTTCAACCTTCACAAAATTCTTACATGGTCAAGGAGGGTCTTTTGTTGAGCTTTTAAGATGGTCTCTGCAAAGCGGCTTTTTAGCATTGCAGCACGGAGAGCCTTTTTAGGTGACAGCTGAACATCACACACAGGAGCACTCCACACTAAATCATAATAAACATGAAACACCAATTAGTAGTTGGCATCAAACTAATTCATAGCACAAAGGCAAAGTTGGTTAAAGCAGTAAAGCAGAGGAGCCGCTAACCTTCTCCAGTGGAAAAGTCAGTAGCTGAAGTTGTATGCTGAGTAGAGCATGCATGTTCACTATCCAAAGCACTTGCAGCCCCTTTTCATTATGTCAACAGGTTTTGCATACCAAATCAGCAAGAACATAACACATAGAAGTAGAAAATCACACATCACAGAGAGAAAAATCTTCTCACCATCAGAATCAGGATCAGACTTCTTCTGCAAAGGTTATATGCATTTTGAAGATTAGATGTATTATTTATTCTCAGATTTCACAAAAAAGAAGTTACAGTTAATTTTTTAAGATATTGTTAAGACTGTCCTCCTTACCAGTCTCAATGCCTCAGCCCCAAATGCTTGTCGATCCCTTTCTTCTGATCCTTCAAAAGATAAATCTAAACCAATGCAGGCATATAAATGTCAATTAGGCAACAACTGACTTAGTCAAGCAGACACATCCAGAAGATTGTCAGCCTAACTACCTGAAGATGCAGATGTTGAATTGCTTGGAAGAACACATTGGCAAGAGATGTTCCCACACACATTACATTTAAGAGTGACAGGAGTCAAAGGACACGCTTTCGCAGAACCAGAAATATGTTCCCCATTTTTATCTTTGCTGCCTAAAAAATCCACAGCTATTAGCTCCATTCTAGAGCTATAAATACAAAGTCCAAATTGCACTCTTACTATTTCATACCTTCATGCAGGACTTTTGCAGTTAATTTACAAGGAATCTGTGCTGATTTGGGAACATTTGCCTATAGGATGAAAGAGTACAGATTAAAAAATGCATTCAGAAGATACAACAAACAAAAAGATGCACACAATCACCATAGGTGATAGTGGCCAAAACAAATAAAAACCATCATAAGGTGCCCCACCCCCAAAAGTACATGCAGAGACCAAAAAATCTAACTATACCATCAAAAGCAAAAGTTTCTCACATCCTTCAGCATACCAACATCCATTTTCCTCGTAGGAAAAAACACTTACCTTATCCCCACTTTCAGCAAAGGAGCTCCTCTTCTGAAAACCATTCTGTTCAGGCACCTTTCTGGAAGAAAGTTCCTTTTGCAGGGGTAGCTCCCCCTCACAACTTTTTCTCACAATTTCCTTCATAGTTCCAACCAAATATTTTCCATGCTCAACTTCACAAGACCATTTTTTCTCCATGTCTTTCCATTTTCTCTCAAAAATCTTGTTCAGTTCCTTTGCCATTAAATGAACATCATTACTAGGAGGATTATATGTCATAGCATTTGAAAAGGTCAGCCTGACATCAGCAGCAAATTCCTCAATGCCATAGTACATATATTTCTCCAGCTTCGTTTTGATTGTGCCTAAATCCATGGGCTCAGCTATGACTGTAAAATAATCTGGAATGTTCAATGCAACAGGATCCACTGGCTTACTAAAAACCCAGCTATATCGATGAGACATTAGACTCTTCAGAATGGTGGCACACTGCAGAGACACTTTCCGATCTAATTTCTGCCTCTTCTCCTTTTGGCCCATAGCAGTAACTTGTGGCTTCCGCTTATTGGAAGAATTTTCCTTCAGACTACCACACCCACTTTCATTAAGGGTAGACAAGTTCTGCTGGAACTCACATTTTGACACAGGATCAATAATTTTGGAAGGAAATCTAATCTTCAGTTTTTTGATAGGAACTACAGATTCAGTGGCAATCATAGTGATGGGCTAAATCAAGTTGTGTGAGGTTACTGTCAAGATATCCAAGTTCTCAACAAACCATAAACTTCAACCCGTTTGTGGGAAGGAGATCAAGCCTGCAATGCAGTTACGAGTCAGATATTGGCCAAATATGTACAAGATACAGAGAAGATATGTGCATCTCATTTAAATGTCAAAAAAGAATTTTTTTAAAAAAATCCTAGCTTTTATTGAAGAAAATTTTCTAAAGTTATGACCACAAGTTTATCAAACTTAGGATCAATTACCACTCAGAAATACTCCCTACAGTCATAAATGTAAGAGCCATGTAACTAATTTACTGAAATTAAAAAAAGTAAAGAAACATTTTAATTATTTGCATTAAAAACTACTCTCTTGATGAAAAATCCCTTAACATGCAATCAATAGGAGAATTTTGGGGGAAACTTATAAATTTAAGAAACAAAACCGATCGAAACTCATTATATGCATCTAATTGTATGCAGGGGTCCTTTTTGAATCTTTTGAATCATTATATTATTCTCTCATCCCGCAAATCTAACCGATAAAGGGGCAGCTAATATATATCCTAACATATCATTATGTGTTGGTCATGAATCAGAAAGACAAGGAATTAGAAATCGAAAAAAAAAAAAAAGTTCGCATCATGACACCCATTTACCCAAAAGAAATTCGCTATTAAATATGATGCGCCACCGATTCCTGAAACACTCAAAATCCAGGAAAATTCTACTCGATAACGAAGAATTAACAAAAAAAAAAATGGAAGCGATGGGAAGGTTCAAACAAGCAACGGCCCCGAAACATATTCGAAGTCATCACCTCCCCCGATGGCGTAATGAAATATAAGGAACCACGAGCCTCCACAATTCCAATCTCTCGAATCTTACCCTCAACCTTCTTCGTCGGCCATAGCAAACAAATCGCAAAAAAAAAAATAGACGAAGGGAAAAAAACCTGCAAGAGAATTAGGGCTTCAACAAATAGCGTACCCAAATTTGACCAGAGAACGCCAAACTCTCGCAGATCGACGATGCATAAAAATGAGAAGAGAGTGTGTAAGCGCCGACGCAAACCTCGCAACTCGACGAAAAGAGAGAGAACCAGTGGAAAGATTTGTTTTTAAAAGCAGTGTAATTCTAGGGTTTTATCTTCTTTGACGCGTAAATTGTACGGCATCATAGGAAATTTGGAATTTAGTAATATTTCCAGATTTAAAATCAATATTAAATATTTTTTAATGTTAAATTTACCTTTTACATTTTTTTAATGCAATCAATAAATCTATAATCTTATCTCAAAATCAACAACAACAAAAATGAAAAAAATATAATGGAAAATATAAAAAAATACATAAAATCTTAAGTCAGTAATTTTTTACTAAATTAAGTTGTGAATTGTTAATTAAATGTAGTCCATAACTAATATATTATAAAAAATAAAATAGATTTAAGATTTTTTATCATAAATTTAAAGACTTAGAACATAAATGATTTTCATTTTTCACAATAAATATGTTTTTTACGATTCGAATTTATATTATTGAATTTATATTATTAACGTCATACTTATTTGGGATCTTAGTATTTTAAAAGTATTTATTGAATTTTTTTCAAAAGTTAATTATAAAATTATAAAAATAAGTGTATGATATTTTTTAATTAATACATAATTTTAAATATAAAATAACCAAAATGACTCATATAAATAAAATAATCTATAAGATAAGCAAAGTAAAAAGTAAATATTGTACTCCAACTAAATTACTTTAGAATATTTTTTTTAAAATTAATTAATTAAATTAATAAACTAATAATAATCAAAAGATACATAACATATAAAATGATTAAGTAACTTATTTAGCTTCCTTAATCTCTTTTAAAAAATCATGTTAAATCTTATATTAGAATTGGTAGTATTTACTTTTCCGTCCCAAAACTCAATTTTATATTGGCGTGAAGCTCTAAAACTAAATTTATGTGTCACCCTTTTCTCATAAAAAAATTGCTTCCTTCTTTTTACGGAAAAAGTTAAAAAAACAGGAAAAAGAAAAAAAAAAAAAAAAAGAGGTCTTCTAGGGTTTCAACTTTCAACCTCTTTAAAACGGGACGTCAGTTCCCGCAGCTGCATCAAATCGTCTTCTCATCCGGCGATGCTTGAGCATGATGTTAGTAAGGTAATTCCGTTTGTTATTTGCTTATGTTTCTCAATCAGACAGATGAGATTTGCAGTTTATAGACTAAGATCTGCGTTTGTATTAGTTTTGTGACGGAGCATTTTTCCAGATCCTTAACTTTATTGGGGGCAAACGATCTTTGTTTGCATATTTCCAAGTTAACGTCGTATACAAATGTTCGTCGACGTTGACGGATCTCTCATTTGGGAGTTTCTCCGTCGATCTTGTCTCATATTCCATCGCCTTGTGGAGCGGCTGTGCTGCTATTACTTCTTGGGACTGGCCATGAGACATTCATTCTTAAACTTTCTTTTATTTTATTGATTATTGATTTTTAACTCTGTTTCAGTGTTTTGAGTTTCATAATAGTATCAGTCAATGGATCTCCAATATTTTGAGACTTAAGCATTATATTTGGCTTTTACCCAATTGATGATATTACAGATTTGAGACCACCTTTAGGAACTGTATGGCGTTTGTTCCTTGCTTTTACAGCTTCTGATTTGTATGTCTTGTTCTTTGTTGACGGGGATTTACTCAGATCTCTTACTTTTATTGGGAGCAAACTTCCTGTGTTTGCATGTTTCCAAGTTAACGTCACATATAAACGTATACTAACGTTGATGGACCTTCCACCGTTGGTTCTTGTCTCATATTCCATCGCCTTGTTGAGCAGCGTTGTTGCCATTACTTCTTGGGACTGGCCATGAGACATACATTTATAACCTTTCAATATTTTTTCTATTTTTGTTGGGGATTGTGTATGGTTGATGACATTTGCTATTGAATCTTCCATATTTTTCAAAATTATACATTGTGGCATTCTATGGTCGTAGCCGATGATGATATCAGTTATCAAAATACCATCTTTCGGGACTGAATGGCTTCTAAGCCTTGCTGTCATTCTTCAATTCTGAGGCTATTCATTTCTATGATGTTTTTTGTGATGTGATTTCTTTGACGACCTATCAAATTTTGATAATTTGTTATTAAATGAAATAATCAATGGTCAATTTTCTCAGTTAAGTGTTGCAAATTTGGACCAAGTTTGCTCTATTATGATTTGCTTTGTAGTACTTTAATCACAAGCTTCATCATTTCACTTGCTTATGGAACTTTTAATTTGTCTTGTTAGGTGTATATGCTGCTACCCTTGGTATCAGAACTGTATTGCTGGAAGCAGTGGATTTTGTTTTGTTGTGGTTGAACTTTCACAATAAAATGCATTTGTAGTGTTGTTCCGTCAGGACTGTTTTACAGAATACAGAGCAACACAACAAATGCATTCTAATGTGAGGTTTGTAGATCCTATGCTGAGTTGCATAGACGCCCTCCAAAAGACATGTTTCAAAAGAGAATTTTGACCAGCACTATAAATATCTTCTAATGTTGGGGCTCCATGACGTCAAGGCATTGGGCATGGTTACAAGGGGGATTTATTTTGGAGGTGATAATGTTGCTGAATCTCATCAGTACCTGTGTTTTGGTAAGTAATATTGAATTGGTTTTTATAGTTGAGAATCTTGATTTATTATAGTTGCTTTGATTGCTTCAGTGGCGTTTTGGTTGGCTCTCAGGACTTTATAGTTTAATTATTTTCATTCTCCATTCCTCACCCTTCAACTTTGATTGTATTTTTTTCTTTTGTTTGCTGGAGTGTGCGGTGATGAGGCAATTTTTGGACTAGAGTTTCTGATCTGGATATTATATTCAGAACTTGATTAACAAACCCTTGGCTGTCTGAGCACACTTGAAGAAAGTTTTATTCCTTTTCTTGAGTTTGTCAGTATTTTCCCCCTTCAAGATGACTGTTTTGAATGTGTTCTTAAGTTAGATAAGAAAATTGGCTCATGATGATACTTAAAATTATCTTAGCGGATTTCAGTGAGATTTCTATCAATGATCTGATTGTTACACACACTGAAGCCTTTGTTCTTTATATAATTACCTTTTTATTTATCTACTATACTGTGTCAGATTTTGTGTTTTGTGTGTTTGCCCCTCTTCTGTAGCGTTTGGTTTATTAACATTTCATATTTGCGTGCACTGGTGAATGTTTTGAATGTGTTCTTAAGTTAGATAAGAAAATTGGCTCATGATGATACTTAAAATTATCTTAGCGGATTTCATTGAGATTTCTATCAATGATCTGATTGTTACACACACTGAAGCCTTTGTTCTTTATATAATTACCTTTTTATTTATCTACTATACAGTGTCAGATGTTGTGTTTTGTGTGTTTGCCCCTCTTCTGTAGCGTTTGGTTTATTAACATTTCATATTTGCGTGCACTGGTGAATGTTTTGAATGTGTTCTTAAGTTAGATAAGAAAATTGGCTCATGATGATACTTAAAATTATCTTAGCGGATTTCATTGAGATTTCTATCAATGATCTGATTGTTACACACACTGAAGCCTTTCTTTATATAATTACCTTTTTATTTATCTACTATACTGTGTTAGATGTTGTGTTTTGTGTGTTTGTCCCTTTTCTGTAGTGTTTGGTTTGTTAACGTTTCATATTTTGCGTGCACTGATGATGAATAAAAGAGTATGGGTTTTAAGTAAATTGAAGTTAATCTCTTTTGTGAATATTGGAACTGATTCCAAGATCTCCTTGCGTAATGCCCTCATCACCAAATACTGGATGACTAAGGTGATCTTGGAATCGGTTCCAATATTCATGAAGAGATTCATCCGGATCTTGCAAGATGGAGTTGATTTGTTTCATGATAGCAGAAGTCTGGGAAGCGTGAAAGTACTTCTCAAGATAAGCTTTCCTATGCAAAGACAAATACCACTCCTTTGCCTTGCCTTCCACTGGTAGATGAAAGACTTTACTTCATGCTTTAAGCTTTTGCTTAAATTCTATCTTTGTTCGATGTAGTTTTGGTTCTATTTTGTTGGGGATTAATGTGTTCTTGTGCAGATATGATGTTTTGGTGACATCAGAAGCTGTATCACTCTTTATTTTCCTCTACGACGTTATTGCATATCAAATTTCTTTAATTATAAAATTTTAATGATAAATTCGTAACTACTAATGAATAACATGTTTTTATGATAGCGAATCTTTTATTATTATCAATCCTTAGATAATATATTTCATTTAATAATGAAATCGAAACATGACTATGAGAGTAAATAAAGTGAAAATGTTTTTTAATGTGAAATGTAGAATGGAAGGTACAAATGAAATAATAAAAAATGGAACTGGCTTAGAAAAATTAATTAATTACTGTTTTATCAACCAACTAAGAGTTCATTTCGATGCTAATTCGACCGAATGACAGATTGATACTTGTTTTATATCAAGTATCCTGTGCCTTTTTGGACCATAGTCTTCTCCAGGCTGGAGGAGAGATAATATGCCATTTAACGGGTTATCTTTTCTGCCAACAAGTGCATATCCTGTTATTATGGCACACTTAATACGTTTGTCATTTTGACCTCACTTGTTGGTCAAATTAAATCAATTCTATGTCACTTATGTGTCATTGTTACAGTTAATTTTCATGCCTTCTCACTTTCTGTTACTCCATTTTAATTTCACACTTGTCCTCATTAAGTGTATTTGAACATCAATTTCAAGGCAACTCTCTCCTTCATTTGAGCTAATTATTATCCTAATTAATCTGTACAATTGACTTTATCACCTCATAATAATCTCATTCTCAATGGCTCAGGCTACTTTAATTTTCTTTGCCACCGGCTACTTGTTTAATTGTGTTCTTCAAACGCACCATATCCAACTCATAATAAGTAAGAGAGTAGAGGTATTTAAATGACCTTCAACTTTTTAAAAAAGTGTAATTATAATCATAAACTATTTTTTGGAGTAAGAATGACCTTGACGTTAATAATTCTCAATGTCCATTAATGTCCGTTACTATGAATTAAGTTTGTTTTTTATTCACCTCAACCACTGCACTCTGCAAGTATTGACATCAATAATTCTCAATGTCCATTAATGTCCGTTACTATGAATTAAGTTTGTTTTTTATTCACCTCAACAACTGCACTCTGCAAGTATTCTAACTGCACAGGTAATAAAGAAAAGAATATTTTTCCTTTTATAAAAAATAAGTAAATGGGATTTGCACCTTCCAACATAACACAAGCACCATCAACTCCAAATTATGCCTTTCCAAGTGCAACAAGAACATCACCATGACAAAACTTCCCACAGCATTATATGACTTACATCTACACTATTAAACATGATAGTCACATCATCTTCAACTTTGGCAATAGTGCACCCATCATAATCATGCTCCAACATGTGAGATGTCCCCAAAATAGCTGAAGGCGTCACTAAGACCAACAATTTCAACTAGTTGAAATGAAATTAATTTTTTTCATACCATAGCAGATGAGATGAGACATGAAGGAAGGATGATCAATAAAAAACAAACACAAAAAACATTTTAGGTATAAGAGTCATTGGTATCAGAACCAAGTTATTGGTATCAAGAGAGCCAAGAACCATTGTTGTTGGACTTGTCACCTGAATGATCGAAGATAAATAGATGGGATGAAACATGAAGGAAGGACGATCAATCAAAAACAAAATAAAAAACATCTTTAGGTATAAGAGTCATTGGTATCAGAGCCAAATTGTTGGTATCAGAAGAGCCTAGAACCATTGTTATTAGACTTGCCTCCTAAATGATCGAAGATCAATAGATGAGATGAGACATGAAGGAAGGATGATCAATAAAAAAAAAACATTTTTAGGTATAAGAGTTATTGGTATCGAAGCTAAGTTATTGGTATCATGAGAGCCAAACAATCTGCCATTTGACCCCAAATCTACAATTGAAAGGTTACAAGAATTGAAGATAATGTGATTTCTATATTATTATATGAAAATTCTTTTTTTTTTTCTATTTCTATTGTGATTTCTAGATTATTATATGAATGTGATTTCTATATTATTATATGAAAATTCTTTTTTTTTTTCTTTTCTATTGTGATTTCTAGATTATTATATGAATGTTGGAAAAAAAAAGTGTGATCAGTAAGGAAAAGTTTCAACTTGGAAACATGGTAAAAGTCTTGGATTGTGACCACTTCTTCCATGCTCATTGCATTGTTCCATGGTTGGAACATCATAAAAACCAATGTCCTATTTGTCGTGTGCCACGTTATACCAACTCCTTAGTATTGATACAATTCAAAGAGCTTTAGCTTCCAATTTACTACAAGCAAAGGCTTGTCCAAATGTGGATGACTTGATAACATCACATATTGGTATTAGTAGAGGCTTTGGGAATTCTCTAGTTGAATGTAATTGCATCTAACAGGTAGTATCATATATACTTGTAAAGTAAAAGGCTCAATGATAGGGTGTGTAGAGGTAATTTAATGGCTAATTTTTGAGGTAGAGTTCCTCATCTCACTTACTTATTTATCTATTGGTATCAGAGCCAGGTTGTTGGTGTCTGGAGGGTCAAGCACAACAATATTTTTTTTGTATAAGTATCAAAATAAACTCATTGATCCAATTTGAAGAGGTTCACCTTCCAATTTACCACAAGGAAAGACCTGTCCAAACGTAGATGACCTGATAACATCACATATTGGCATTAGTAGAGGCTTTAAGAATTCTCTAGTTAAATGTTAGAGCGAATCAATAATGAGTGTGGAGCAGTAACTCAATGGCTAACTTTTGAGGTAGGATTCCTCATTCACTTATAATATTTTTTTCCCCTTTAAAAAGTTACCACAAAGATGGATTGCATTAGGAGGTAAGGTTTTTTTTTTCCCCCTCATCTAACTTTTCATTTTCACCATTAGTGATAACAAACACATACATCTCTTGGACTCATTGTCCCCATGGTATAATTGAACTGTTATTTGTGTTTAGAGAATGCCTAATAGCTAATACATTGCAATTTTTCTTTCCTTTTTTCAATATATTTTCAGAGGAAATGATATTTTCAGAGGAAATGAGTTTCTTTGCAATCAATGCCAGTGCCTCAACAGCCTCTACTTCAACACCCAATGTCAGTTGATATTTGAGGTAGTGAAGACCTTTTTTAGTAAAAAAATATTTTCTAATTTCTTATTTTCCTTTGATTTTGAACAAGGTTTTTGAGCTTTTTTAATCTTTTTAGTAGGTCTTTTTACTTTTTTCCATTTATGCGGTTAGTCTTTCAAATCATCCATTAGTATTTAAACCAAGTTGTTGGTATCAAGGGAGTCAAACACAAGAATATGTTATTTTCTAAGTATCAAAATAAATTCATAGTTCGAAGAGTTTCAACTCCCAATTTACCACAAACAAAGACCTGCCCAAACCAATGTGACTTGATAACATCATATATTGACATTATTAGAGGTTTTGCGAATTCTTTAGTTGCATGTTTGAGCAAATTGCATTTTATATACTTTGTACTTGTAAAAAGCATAGAAAGACCTGATGATGAGGTGTGTAGTGCTAACTTAAGGTAACTTTTAAGGTAAAGTTTGTCATCTAACTTACTTATCCATCCATTGGTATCAGAATTAGGTTGTTGGTATAAAGAGAATCAAGTATAAAAATATGATAGTTCTTGGTATCGAAATGAGTTTCATCTTCCAATTTACCATAAGTAAAGATTTATCCAAACATGCGACTTTATAATATCACATATTAGCATGGGTAGAGGCTTTGAGAATTTTCCAGGTAGACTTATAGCAAATCATAAATTACATCTAACGGTTGGTAAAAAGTCTAGAAAGACTGCAGCTGGATATGCAACATTAACTCATAGGCTAACTTTTGAAGTAGAGTTTCTTTTCTCACCTACTTATCTATTAGTACAAATGTCAGGTTATTAATATGAGGAACGTCTAAATTACCGTATGAATACACGACACTTCGTTTTAGAAGTATGTACGATCCAAAAAGAGTTTACATGTTATTTGGCTCCCTTTCATATTTGTGCTTTTCTTTTTATGTAGTAAATGAGTATTTACAAAATCTACCTGACCAACCTACAAGAATAGTATTATATGATTTTTCAAGGGCAATAAATTTCACCACTACCGATTGACTTTCAAAACTGCAGAAAAAAGCATCCGACTATTCTGTGCGAGATTGAACGCCGTTAAGATTCTCTGTTTGATGGTACTTCAATTCCTTATTCTGTGTAACAATGGATGAAACATAAGTATTTCTAGCGTCGTAAATAAAAGATCAATAGATATTAACACGCAAGGAACAAAAAAAGTTAAATGAAACCTACTTTACATTTCCATCCATCATTTTCTCTAATTTTTTATTCTCCCGTAAGAAAAATTTAAGTTTAAAAATCTCAAAATATTATATTTATTATTATTTCACATAAATGAAAAGTTCATTTATATTTTTTCTATTTTGATGAGGTTAATCCACAAAAGAGCCTGACTTTTTCTTCTCATTTCATATTCAACAATATTTAATTATTTTGATTCAAAATTTTGGGAATAAAATAATTGCAATTTGAATTGGATGTAAAACTAATCCACAAAATTATTTCTCACTTAAATGATTTTAATTATCTAGATATGATGACATGTTTATTAGTTGAATTTAGTATTTTAGATTTTATAGGAATCTTCAAGAAAATCCTAGAAATTATGAAAGAGAATTTAAATCATCAAGTCAAAAACTCAAATTTATAAGTAAAAAAATTATAAAATAATAAAAGGATATTGAAAGTTTGAAACTAAAAGTGAAGATAGAAAATTCAAAAACGGATAAGAAAAGGGGCCCACGGCCCCTTTACTATATAAAACGCTCACAGTCACACTATTGAAGTGCCATCCCTGGCTAGTGTAACATATAGGGAGCGTGTTTTAATTCAACCCAGGGGTGTTTTATCGAGTATGTGTAATAACTTGACTTATAACTCAACTTAAAAGTTTAATTTAGTAGTCAAAGCGACCTCTAACATCCCTTGCTAGCGTAACAGAGATAGGGGAGCGTGTTTTAATTCAACCCACCAGTGTGCTTTATCAGTGTGTTTTATCAGGTATGTGTAATAACTCGACTTATAAGTTTAATTTAGTAGTCAAAGCGACCTCTAACATCAAAAAATCCATCCATTCTTGCCTCTTCTTTCTCTTTCTTTTTACTTAATTTATTTACATGTTGTCATTCAGTAGCCTCTTGGGTGGCTAGTTTTCTTATTTTTTGAAGATCACGATGTGGATTGAGTTTTTTTTGTTTTAGATGATGACTTTGGTTAATCTAAGATCCAATTTCCTTATGGATCCATGTTAAAAACCATCCTCTACCTAAGCTATAAGTGGTATCAGAGCCTAATTTTTTTTTCCTTTATTTTGGATGTTGTTGGTGGTATTAGAGTTATGACAGTTTCTTCATACTCTAGGATGCTATATTTCAGGGTTCCTTGCTATTAGACTCGAGTTTCCTCAATTTTCTTTGTTCTCTAAGATGTTGCAGGTAGTATAGAGTCAGGCTTAGGTTTCCTTGCTCTTTGTGATCTTCTAAACGATATCAGAGCTATTGCTTGACTTGGGTTTCGTTGTTCTCTTAAATGTTACCGGTGGTATCAAAGCCAAACTCAAGTTTCCTCGTTCTTTGGCTCGTGTTTCCTTAGGTTTTCTTGTTATCATGGATGTTACATGTGGTATCAGAGCTATGGCTCGGGTTTCTTGCTCTCTGATACCTCTTTATTAATTAGATGGAAGAACTCAAGCAAGCTACAAAAATCGAGGACAAGAAAGCACGTGTTATGGGAATAATGGATTACCATTTTCTTTTCCTTCTTTGTGATTTGATCATTACACTTGTTTTCCTTTCATAGGCTTAAAATGTAACATTAGCAAGAAAGATAGGAAGAAAATCTCATGGAAATATGATGAAACTCCTATTCTATTCATGATTAATTCTCTGATTTTTTGCACGTGTTCTCAGTGACTCATGAACATTTTATTATATTTTTTAAAAGATGTTATATATATAAGGGTAAAGGTACAATTTTACGTAAGGTTTCTTTCAAGGAGCGTCCACCACAACGTTTTTCGGGAACAAAAGTACACACGACGTTATGTTTTGGGAGCTGGCAAAGATTATGTGCCGTTAGTTGGCCAGTTAGTCAACGTTAACTTTGGATGGAAGTGAGCGATAACGCGGGGAAATTACACTTTTGCCCTTAGTTTTAGGTGAAATTACCCTTTTGCCCCTTAGTTTTAAATATTATTAAAAAAATAGAAAAAAATTAGAAAAAATGCAAATAATTCGGAAAAAAAATTAAAAAAATTAGAAAAAATTCAAAAAATTAGGAAAAAATTCAAATAATTAGGAAAAAAATCAAATAATTAGGGAAAAATTAAAATACCCCTCTAGTGGGCCCCACAAGTTCTTAGTCGGACTTCACACATCGGATTAGATTTATCTTTGTAGGGAGAATTGACAAGAAGATTATCTTAATTAATTAATATTTTTTTCCCCCTTTGACGAAGGTATTTTTAATTTTTCCCTAATTATTTGAATTTTTTTCTAATTTTCCAATTTTTAAAATTTTTTCTAATTATTTTAATTTTGTCTTAATTTTTTAAAAAAATTAAAATTATTTCAATTATTTCCTTTTTTTTTAATTTTTTAATTTTTTTTCGGAATTTTTTTTAAATTTTTTGAATTTTATTTATTTCCTTTACCCAAAAAAATAAATAAAATTGAAATATTTAAAAAAAAATCAAAAAATTCAGAAAAAAAATTAAAAAATTCGAAAAAAAAAGGAAAAAATTTAAATTATTAGAAAAAAAAATTAAAAAAATTAGGAAATTTTTTTGAAAAAAAATTAGGACAAAATTTAAATAATTAGAAAAAGTTTTAAAAATTAGAAAATTAGAAAAAATTCAAATAATTAGGAAAAAATTAAAAATACCTTCGATCAGTGGGCCCCACAACCCAAATCGTTAGCCCGTCGCCGGCCACCCGGCCCGTGGCGGTGGCCGGATAACCAAGCGGTGGAGGAGGAGTTGTATATCTGTGGCCGTGCGGATTGTTAAAGATCACTAGGGTTTGTTCATTGAAAAAAATAATAATTAATTAAGATAATCTTCTTGTCAATTCTCCATACGAGAGATAAATCTAATCGATGTGTGAAGTCGACTAAGAAGCTGGTGGGGCCCTTTGGAGGGGGTATTTTAATTTTTCCCTAATTATTTGAATTTGTCCTAATTATTTGAATTTTTTCCTAATTATTTGAATTTTTTTAATTTTTTTTTCGAATTATTTGAATTTTTCCTAATTTTTCTATTTTTTTTCGATTTTTTTAATAATATTTAAAACTAAGGGGCAAAAAGGTAATTTCACCTAAAACTAAGGGCAAAAGTGTAATTTCTCCCGCGTTCTTGTTCACTTCCATCCAAAGTTAACGTTGACTAACGGTCAACTGGCCCGTGTCTTCGTGGTCTTTGGCAAAGCGTAATAACGTCGTGTGCTTTTGTTAAAAACGTTGTGATGTTGGACGTTCCTCGGCGACGCTTATGTGTAAAATTGTATCTTTACCCTATATATATATATATATAATAAGTTCATTAAAACTTATAAATTGTGTATATTGTGTTGTGAATACTCGTGACTTACAAAAATTCTCAATAGGATTCGGTTTTTGAATCCGAAGCTCTATATATACATCGTGGTGTGCTCCGCTGTCTTGTTCGTTATTTCAAATCATTATAAATGGAACGAGCAAACAAGCAATTGTTTTCAAAGTGGAAATTATAGCTTCTTGAAAAATGTGTAGCAGAATATATCCACATGGTAAAATCAATGGTTTGTTTTTTTCTTTTAAAAAAAAAAAATCAATGGTTTGGAGAGGGCATGAATGAGTACTGTACTGTGATATTTGTGGAGCACTTGTGTTCTTAACTTCACTGCTATGTTTTATTCCCTTTCCCTTTGATTTTCATTGTGATCCTCAATCTGAAATTTTGTTGCTGTGTTGATCTGGATTAAAAGCCATCTGTGGCTAGTTTGTATAACAATAGTCATACATAATTTTATTAGGAGCAATTAGATCCTAAATTGTCAGGCCTATTTTTTTAGTTCTTTATGTAATATTTATTTGATCAAATTATATATTTTAGCATTGCCAAATTTTGTAAATTAGCATTTTTTATATTTTTGGTAATTTTGTTTAATTTTTTTCTTATAATTATCTCAAAATTCACTTATCCATAAGTCATTCTAAACAAATTTTACCCAATCGAACTTTTTCATAATTTCTACTTATACAACCACCAATCCAAACATAAATCGCGTTTAGCCAATCGACTTTTACTCAATCACACTTTCCATGAAATCGATTCTTTTACCAATATCCCAAACAAACTCAGGTAGAGTTCATCGTCTCACTTACTTATCTATTGGTACAAATGTCAGGTTATTACGGTGAAAGGGGTGAATTACAATATGAATACACGACACTTCGTTTTAAAGTACTTATCAAAAAGAGTTTACATACCAAAGACTCAGTAATACAGTGGTATTGGAAATTGCTTCTCCCCTTTGGTCTTGGGTTGAACCCCTCCCCTATCGCTTTATATATATATATATATATATATATATATATATATATATATATATATATATAAAAGAGTTTACATGTAATTTGGCCCCCTTTTCATTTTTGTGCATTTCTTTTCATGTAATTCGTCCCAAACGGGTAGTTGTCTATCCGAAAGTGTTGATGTCTTTCCAAAATCTACCTGATCAACCTACCAGTCCCCCTTTTGTCTTGGGTTGAACCCCCTCCCCTATCGCCTATATATCAAAAAAAAAAGAGTTTACATGTAATTTGGCCCCCTTTTCATATTTGTGCATTTCTTTTCATGTAATTCGTCCCAAACGGGTAGTTGTCTATCCGAAAGTGTTGATGGCTTTCCAAAATCCACCTGATCAACCTACCAGAATAGTATTATATGATTTTTCAAGAACAATAAATTTCACCACTATCGATTGACTTTCAAAAATGCAGAAAAAGTATCGACAATTCTGTGCGAGATTGAATATCAATTTCGCCGTTATTTTGATGACTTGATTTTACCCAGTTTAGAAGAGGTGGTAATATTCACCGTTTACTACTACTTTAGTTCATTATTCTGTGTAACAATGGATGAAATATACGTATTTCTAGCGTCATAAATAAGATTAATAGATATCAACGCGCAAGGAAGTACTCGTAAGAAGTTAAATGAAACCTACTTTACATTTCCATCCATCATTTTCTCTAATTTTTTATTGTTCCGTAAGAACAAATTAAGTTTAAAAATCTCAAAATATTATTATAATTATTTTCTATTTTGATCAGGTTAATCCACAGAAGAGCCTGACCTTTTCTTGTCATTTCATATTCAACAATATTTAATTATTTTAATTCAAAATTTTGGGAATAAAATAATTGCAATTTGAATTGGATGTAAAACTAATCCACAAAATTATTTCTCACTTAAATGATTTTAATTATCTAGATATAATGACATGTTTGATTTATTAGTTGAATTTAGTATTTTAGATTTTATAGAAATCTTAAAACAAATGATAGAAATTATGAAACAGGATTTAAATCATCAAGTCAAAACTCAAGATTTATAAACTATATATATATATATATATATATATATATATATATATATAAAATAATAAAAAGATATTGAAAAGTTTGAAACTAAAAATAAAGATAGAAAATTCAAAAAACGGATGAGAAAAGGGGCCACGGCCCCTTTACTATATAAAACGCGTACAGTCACAACTATTGAAGCCCCTATCCCTTTGTTACGTAGCGTAACAGATATCGAGCGTTTGAAGCCCCCAAGTCAAGTTATTACAGTCGCACTATTGATGTTAGGTATGTAATAACTCGACTTATTAGTTTAACTTAGTAGTCAAAACCACCTCTAACATCAAAAACTCTCCCCATTCTTGTCTCTTCTTTCTCTTTCTTTTTACTTAATTTATTTACATGTTGTCATCTAGTAGCCTCTTGGGTGGCAAGTTTTCCTTCTTCTTTTTTAGGACAGACCATGTGGTTTGAGTTTTTTTGTTTTAGATTATGACTTTGGTTAATCTAAGATCCAATTTCATATTAATTCCATGCAAATAATACATGTGACATCTTAGCACCTGCAGCTCTCGATATTGTTCATTTTGAGATCCTCATCACCTCTCATGAGTTTTAAAACACATTAAGAGGAGGTATCCAAACCCTTTTAAAGGCGTTTTTATTTCCCCTACCCAACGATATAAGACCTAACATCCAACCAACCTTTGGCCCAAATAGTGACATCAAAGATGTGACACATCAACCAAATTTAGTTATAATTACTATTTATGTTATTTTAACGTCTGGCTCTCGATATTGTCCGCTTTGGAACCCATTTGTGTTATTTTAGCGTCTGGCTCTCGATATTGTCTGCTTTGGAGCCCTGTCACCCCTAATATTATGTCTCACATCAGTTGGAGAGGGTCAGGAGGGGACGCCTTAGAAGGATCTGGATACCTCTCCTCTTGACACGTTTTAAAACCACTAGAGGTGATGAGTACCCCAAAGCGGACAATATCGAGTTCGAGGTGCTGAGATGTTATAATACAACTAAATTCAAATCTAGGAGAAAAAATTAAACTAAATAATCTTGTTTTATCATTAGTATATTTTCAAGATTTGCAATATTATATATTTCTAATAATCTGAAGTCTTTAATGCAAGCAGTTTTGTTGCAACCATGCCTCGTAAGGTGAATTATAGACTTGATAACGATGCATATGATGATTACGATGACTATGACTATGAATATGAAGACTATGATTATGATCCTGAAATAGAACAATATGGTTAGTGTAATAAACTTCCTACGTTTCTTCATATTAATATTTCGCTTGCAATAAATTCTTATAAATTTGGTTTATTTTGCTTTTGGGTAACAGGAGAAGAACCTGAACCTAATAAAAGTCAAGAGACTATAGGGATTTGGAGATGCTCTAATTGCACTTACAACAATGAAGAGGGCATGAATGAGTACTGTGATATTTGTGTTTTGTTTGTCATCCTTTGGCTAACACAGGAGCTTATGACAATAACAAAACAGGTATTCTGGTTGTTTAATGATAATGCAATACAAGATTCGACTTAATTTGTATACTTTCTGTCTTTGAACTTCAATATGTCTCTAATATCTATTGAATTAAATTAAGGAACTGTCTGAAGGCAAAGACGAGTGATTGATTCTCATTTCAATATCTCACACAGTCTTCCTATTGAACAATCTCTTTGATGCAGTTAAAGGCATGTGCGAAAATTCTGGGGCATCAAAATTGGACAAATCTCTTTTTGCATCAGCGCCGCCACAACCAATGCCCAAAGAGGATAGTTTTGCTAAGAGCAACATTTCTAAGCATGTCACATTCAATAAGGAAATAAGTAATATAACTTGTAGCAAAGATGTCAGTCTTCAAAGTAATTCTGAGAACATGACTCTTGAAGTAAGAACTGAAAAGTCAGATAATACTATTTCTAAAGGACTGCGTCCAGAAATTCCTTATAAACCAGAAAAATGGATGCTTCCTCAACAAACTGAAGATTCCTTGACTCAGTTGAATCTTGCAGTTGTAAGTCAACGATTTCTTCCATCTTATGTTGAGTGAAAAAAAAAAAAAAACAGATCAGATAATTAACTTCTATAAATTTTTCAATTTGTTAATCTTAGGTTGGTCATGTTGATTCTGGAAAGTCAACACTCTCAGGTAGACTATTACACCTATCAGGACGAGTTACAAAGAAAGAAATGCATGCATATGAAAAAGAGGCCAAATTATAGGTAATCTCAATTTAATAGTACTTTTAAAACTTGGTGTCTGTTTGAATTAACGAAAGAAGCTACTTTTCCAATGTCATTTACGATATATAAGATAAGTAAGTGAGAGGAGTTTTTTGTCTCGATTGCTAGTGAAAGTGCTTTTTGAATGCCAACTCAAACATACCCTTAATGTGTCGCATTCAAGTACTAATTCCGCATCTTTTCCCTTTTCAAACGGGTAAGGGATCCTTTGCTTATGCTTGGGCTCGGATCAAAGTTCGAGAAGAAAGGGAAAGGGGAATAACCATGACGGTTGGTGTTGCATATCTCGACACGGAGAAATATCACATTGTTGTGCTTGACTCTCCTGGCCATAAAGATTTTGTTCCAAACATGATCTGGGGGCGCGCAAGTAAGCCGCAATACTTGTTATCGATGCTTCAGTTGGCGCATATGAAGCTGGTATGGATTGTTAAGAGTATTGAGACAAGCAAGCCCAATAAGAGAAGACTGGAATTAATTCAATTATAAGTCCATTTACAATTCAGCCCAATAGGCTTTCCGTGTAATAGAGAATAATGTAGAGATGATAGACAATTTGTATATTCTAGGGTTTCATAACCTATTATAAATAACAATACAGATGTTGGCCACTGTGCGCCACGATTACACAAATACAATATCCCTAAATTTATCTTGGTATCAGAGCTTTTAGGCTAATAGCCATGGCTGCATCCGCCACTCAAGACTCCTCCTCTGTCCCTCATACCGAAAAGGAATCTGAAGCCCTTTCCCTTGTGTCATGACCTCTCTGTCCAAACCCTCTCACAATAGTAGCATCTCTCAAGCTGTTCATCAAGTTGGATGGAACAAACTTTCTCATTTGGAAAACACATGTGTTACCCATCATTAGGGGTCACAAACTTGAAGGTTTTCTTACTGGATCAAAACCATGCCCATCTCAGTTCATTGTTGATAATGGCAAAACCACACTCAACCCAAGTTTTGAAGACTGGGTGGCTGCAGATCAGCTTGTCTTTGGCTGGATCTTGAACACCATGACACTAGAAGTGTCATCTCAAATGACAGATGTATCCACAGCTGCTGGACTTTGGGTTGCAGCAAAGGAAGTTGCTGGTGCTCAAACAAAATCTAGAGTTCTCATGCTCAAATCTGATTTCCAGCGCACAAGAAAAGACTCAATGAAAATGAAGGAATACCTGATTAAGATGAAAGGCCTCTCTGAACAGCTCTCTGTTGCTGGTTGTCCAGTCCCTCTACCAGATCTGTTTATTCAGATTTTGGCTGGTCTTGATGCTGAATACAATCCCATTGTTGTACAACTGAGCAAGGAAATTGATGAGCTCAGCTGGATTAGTTTTCAGTCATCTCTCTTGACCTATGAAAATAGGATGGAACAATTAAATCAGTTCTCAAAACTCTCTGTATCAAACAACTATGTCAACTATGTTAATACTGATCGTCCACCATCTAGAAACTGGAGTGGAAATCGTTCTTTCCGTGGAAATCGAGGAAGAGGAAGAAGAAACTATGGGAGAAGAGGAGGAGGCAACCACTACAACACTAATTTTGAAGGAAACAGACCAAAATGTCAACTGTGTGAAAGATTTGGTCATGAAGTTGAAAAAGCTGTTTCTATAGGTATGATAAGTCGTTTGTCAAACCTGGTAAGAAGAAACCCAACTCAGCTGTGCGCCTCTAGCTCAAACAGTGATGATTTTGCTTATTGGGCTACTCTGAATGTGTTGATGATGATGCTTGGTACCGGACAGTGGAGCAACAAGTCATGTCACTAATGATGTCAACCGCATTGATCATGCAAGCTGCGCCTAAGGGTAAGATAAACGATAGTAGGAAATGGTCACAAACTTAAAGTTGAAAAAGTAGGTTCATCTACTTTATCTAATGTGAATGATACAAATGTAAATTGAACAATATTCTTTACTCACCAGAAATTAAAAAGAACTTGCTCAATGTTTACAAAATGGCTGATGACAATAATGCAGATATTCTATTTAATACAAATGGATTTTCTGTGAAGGAACAGGAAACAGGGAAAATAATGCTGCAAGGGGTTCCAACTGAAGGAGGCATGTTCAAAGTATCTAAAGGAGCTTCAAAAGGGAAAGAAAACGATAGGAAAAGCAACAAAACTAGTTTTACATTTTCTTTGTTGAAAGAAAATTGGTTCAAAGCATTTAACTTTTCTGTCATAGATAGGAACTTGTTGCACTGTAGGCTAGGACATCCTAATGATAGGGTCCTTAATCAAGTCATTAGTGATTGTAACCTCAACACTAGTACAAATGAAATTATATTTTGTGAGTCTTGCAAGTATGGAAAATCTCACTCTCTCCCTTTTAAAGCCTCTCAATCACAAGCATCCAAGCCCCTTGAACTAATTCATACAGACCTATGGGGACCTGCACCTATGAACTCCTTAAATGGTTTTCGCTACTACATTTTGTTTCTTGATGACTACAGCAGATTCTCTTGGGTTTTTCCTCTAAAAACCAAAGATGAGGCATTACATGTGTTTATCCAATTCAAAAATCTGGTTGAAAATCAATTTGACAGCAAAATTAAAATACTCCAAAGTGATTGGGGTGGAGAATATAGAAGTTTCTCCAGCACCTTGCAAGATGCTGGAATACATTTTAGACATTCATGTCCCCATACCTCTTCTCGAACGGCGGAAGCGTAGAGGAAACACAGACACATAGTTGAAATTGGACTTACTTTGCTTGCTCAAGCAAAAATGCCCCTTCACTATTGGTGGGAGGCATTTCACAGCCACCACACTCATAAATCACGCCTACTAGTGTTCTAGGTGGAATATCACCTCACTATAAGCTCCTTCGAGAAAAGTCCAGACATGACGGGCTTAAAGTTTTTGGTTCTGCATGTTATCCTTGTCTAAGGCCCTACAATCAGCATAAACTTGATTTTCGAACCACCAAGTGTGTTTTTCTAGGCTACAGCAATTCACACAAAGGATACAAGTGCCTAAGCTCCACTGGGAGAGTCTACTTATCTAGACATGTTGAATTTGATGAAACTAATTTTCCTTTTGCTACAGGTTTCATAAATAAGAAAAGAACACCGAGAAGAAGGAGTTTACTCTCAAGGCACCTTTAATATGTCATTACACGAGTCTAGATCGCAATCATGCGATGATTATGCTCTGATTGACGGGTGCGTCGAATCATCACAAAGAACAGAGAACACCGAGCAATCACAACTTGCGGAGAAAGCTCTTCTAGAAGCTCCTCCGACTCCTTTATGCATGTAGATGGTGATCTTTGGTGATGAAGAGGAACGACTAGTCATTGATGATGAAAGTTTACAAGACACTTCAACTCAAGAACGAGGAACCGCAAATCAACATAACATGGTCACGAGAAGCAAAGTAGGTGTATCCAAACGAAACTACCATATATTGGTCTTTGTTACAATGAACTCAATGAAGATGGTTCTATTACGATCAAAGCCGCCCTAAAGAATCACGAATGGAGGAATGCTATGCTAGAAGAGTTTGATGCTCTAACTAAAAATCAAAGCGACAACCGGTTCCTTGCGGACAAGGCAATTTAGTTGATTGCAAATGGGTTCTTAAAAAGAAGTTCAACTCAGATGGATCTTTTCAAAAACACAAAGCGAGATTAGTAGCCAAGGGCTTTCAACAAAGCCCGGTATTGATTTTGATGAAACCTTTAGCCCAGTTTTAAAGTCATCTACCCTAAGATTCATTCTTGCCATTGCAGTAACACTACATTGGCAAATCAGACAGATGGACATAAACAATGCCTTTCTCAATGGTGAATTACAAGAGTTAGTTCTTATGAAACAACCTGAAGGATTTGTTGATTCTAAGCATCCACATCACGTTTGTTTACTAAACAAAGCCCTTTATGGCCTTAAACAAGCACCAAGGGCCTGGTTTGACAAGTTAAAAGCAACTCTACAAGGCTGGGGTTTTAAGCATTCAAGGTGAGATTCATCTCTCTTCTTCCTTAAACAAGAAGGATATGTCATGTTTGTCCTTATATACGTTGATGATATTATAGTGACTGGAAACTCAGTAAAAATGATTAATCTGTTTGTGGAACAACTGAACAACAAGTTTGCTCTAAAGGATCTAGGACACTTGCATCACTTCCTAGGCATTGAAGCTTACCGAGATAGCACTGGACTCTATTTGAAGCAAGAAACATACATACAGAACATTTTGTGCAGAACTAATATGCAAAATTCCTCTCCGGTTCCCACACCCATGGTGATAAACAAGCACCTATCCAAGACCGATGGCATACCACTTTCGAGGATGCTACTAAATACAGAAGAGTTATTGGAGCTCTACAATACCTGACAAATACCAGACCAGACATACTGTTTGCTGTCAACAAGTTGAGCCAATTTCTGAGTTCTCCAACAAGCGTTCACTGGCAAGCATTAAAGAGAATACTCAGATATTTAAAGGGAACCAAAGATCTAGCACTACATATCAGACCTAGCAACCATCTTACCTTACAAGGGTTCTCAGATGCCGATTGGGCTGTCTGTCCAGACGACCGAAGATCCATGGGAGGCTACTGTGTGTATTTTGGTGATTCTCTCATTTCTTGGTCGGCAAAGAACAAACGAGTTGTATCTAGATCAAGCGCTGAATCGGAGTACCGATCTCTTGCAGATCTCTCATCGGAGCTCTCTTGGATTCAATCTTTTACGGTTGAACTTGGACTTCATCTCAAGGAACCGCCGATTGCGTGGTGTGACAACCTTAGTGCAGCGGCGCTCGCGGCTAATCCTGTGTTTCACGCAAGATCCAAGCATATAGAGTTGGATGTCCACTTTGTCAGAGATAAGGTACTTGCGAGAGAACTGTCGGTGAGGTATGTGCCTTCAAAGGATCGATCGCAGATTTGTTTACCAAGCCTTTGTCTCATTCAAGCTTCAGCAACTTCAGAACCAAACTCGGAATAATCAGAATGCCTATTTCGAGTTTGCGGGGGCCTGTTAAGAGTATTGAGACAAGCAAGCCCAATAAGAGAAGACTGGAATTAATTCAATTATAAGTCCATTTACAATTCAGCCCAATAGGCTTTCCGTGTAATAGAGAATAATGTAGAGATGATAGACAATTTGTATATTCTAGGGTTTCATAACCTATTATAAATAACAATACAGATGTTGGCCACTGTGCGCCACGATTACACAAATACAATATCCCTAAATTTATCTTGGATAGTGGCAAAGGACAAACAAGGGAGCATGCACAACTCATAAGAAGTTTTGGTGTTGACCAACTTATTGTTGCAATAAATAAGATGGATGTTGTGGGATACTCTAAAGACCGGTTTGATTTAATTAGACAGAAATTGGTAGTGTTTCTCCAGACATGTGGGTTTAAAGATTCTTCTATTTCATGGGTTCCCTTGAGTGTCACAAAAAATCAAAATTTGGTGACATCTCCTTCTGATGTTACTTTCAAATCTTGGTGAGTGTTTTGATGTCATAATGTTAGTATAATTAGAATTCAAGCATTGGAGTGTTTAATAACATTTTTATCCAGTACACCTCTAGGTCTTTCTTGTGGGTTATATATGAATGTCTTTTAGGTCTTTCTTTTTACAAATGAATGTCTGGATCTTTCTACAGGTATAAAGGACCACATCTATTAGACGCGATTGATTTGCTTCAACCTCCAACTAGAGAATTCTCGAAGCCTCTGCTAATGCCAATATGTGATATTATCAAGTCCACTACATCTGGAAAAGTCTCTACTTGTGGTAAACTGAAAGCTGGAGCTCTTCAGGTTGGATCAAAGGTACTTGACGGGGGCAGTATTATTATATATAGGCTATATAGATTGTCAACATTACCTACCAAATTGTTTACGATTCATGTCTACTTATATTCAGTTGAAGGATACAATATTATTACTTATTATTCCGTTCTGATCAAACTGTAGCAATGCTCATAATGAATTCATATGCCTAAACTTTTCTGCTTTGACATGAAAAAAAATCTGAAATTGCAGGTCTTAGTTATGCCTTCGGCTGTTTTGGGGACAGTTCTCACATTAGAACGCGATTCTAATGCTTGCACCGTTGCAAGAGCAGGAGATAGTGTAGCTGTCACATTAAAAGGTGTTGATACAAGTCATGTAATGCAAGGAGGAGTATTATGTGATCCTGATTATCCTGTTAAGTTTCAAGTCATTTGGAGTTGAAGGTGATTGTGTTAGAAGGTGCAAATCCCATATTGGTAGGATCACAGGTAAGAACTATATATGTGTGTAAGATCTCACTTCTTTATATCATAGAAGAGACTAAGGGGATTAAATTCATTTTGTTTTCATTTTTTTTTTCCTGTGCAGTTAGAATTTCATATACACCACAGCAAGGAGCCTGCTAGAGTTTCAAAAATAGTATCAGTACTTGATCCGAAGACTGGGAAGGTGACAAAAAAGTCACCTCGCTGTCTCATTGCAAAGCAGAGTGCAATGGTTGAGGTGAATAAACAAAACTTAAGCCTTAACAATCCTCTTCATCTTAAAATAAGTTTTACACATAAACTAAGTTTTGTTGTTGTGTTTGATATTTCAGGTAATTTTGCAAGAGCCAGTATGTGTGTTAGAATCATCTATCTGTAAAGCTCTTGGAAGAGTGTCTCTGAGAGCATTAGGAAGAACAATTGCTGTTGGACTTGTAACCCGAATAATCGAAGAGCAATAGATATGCATTACTCACATCAGCGTTAGGATCTGGGATTTACACAAAGATAGACCGTAGGCTGCAGCAAACTAGTCTTATGAATTGTAAAAACAATGCAACTTTCTTCATTTTTTTTATGCCTATTATTTACTTTGTATCATTCACTTGTATATATCATAAGCTTTGTCACTGGGATGAATTTCCACTTCTCTGCTGTTGTATTTCAAATTTCTTTATTACTATGAATTTATAAAGACTCAAAAGAAATCATATAATTCAAATTGCTGGTCAAAATAGCAAATATTTCAAATTAGATTAGATGTATTAATTGATTAGTTTTTTTACCAACCAACTAAATAGGTCATAGTTAGTGTTAAAAAAAAATAGGTCATAGTCGCTGGCAAAAAGAAAAAAAAAGGAAAAAAATTAGCTCAAATTGCTTATATCTATTATGTCGAATTTTTCAATTGTATTTGTACATAATCATGTGTCTTATTATTTCATTTCATATGAATTTATAGTTAAATTATAATATTTCAAAAATAGGATACAATCATACGTAATTGAAGAACTTGACATAATAGATAACATGTTGAGATTACCCAAAAGGTAGTAGTATGTGAATAACAGGTGATTGGGTCATATGTGAAGGGGTAGCCGTTATACTCTTGATTTGTGAATGAGCCAAAACCCTTGCCTAAAATTTATGTATGAAAAAATAAGGAACTTTTTTTTGGGTACACACATAGGTATAAAGAACTTAATCTAAATAGCCAGGGGGCTTGGGTTGAAGACGATTTGGAATTAAAAAATTTGGTTACAGGGTTCTTTAAAGATCTTTACTGCACTGAGCCGGTGGGATCCCCTGTTTTATTTTCTCAATCGAATTTCCCGGTTATTGATCCATTGTTACTGTCTAATCTTACTAGGACTCCTAGTGATGAGGAGATTAGATCTGTCCTATTTTCGATGGGTTGCTTCAAAGCCCCTGGTATTGACGGTTTTCCCCCGTTTTTCTATAAATCTAATTGGAGAGTTGTGGGTCCTTCTTTGTGTAATTTTGTGAAGGAGGTGTTCAGAGGCTCTGTTGATATTGCGGAATCTAATAGGACTCTTATTGCTCTTATTCCGAAGAAGGAGTCTATTGAATTAGTTTCTCATTTACGCCCCATCTCCTTGTGCACGGTGCATTATAAGTGTGTGACTAAGCTTATAGCATGGCGTCTGAGAGGAGTTATGGATAAATTAATTTCTCCCTTTCAAGCTAGTTTCATTAGCGGGAGACATATTCAGGATAACATAATTGTGGGACAGGAAATCTTACATGTAATGAGTAAGAATAAAAGCAGAAAAGGGTTGATGGCCTGGAAGATTGACCTGGAAAAGGCCTATGATAGGATTAGCTGGGGCTTTCTTAAGCAAGTCTTATTGGATGTTGGGTTTGATCTTTCTTTTGTTAACCTTATCGTCAGTTGTGTTTCATCTGTTTCTTATAATGTTTTGTGGAATGGCTCTCAAACTGAGTTTTTTTCTCCTAAAAGAGGTTTACGACAGGGCGATCATATTTCTCCCTTCCTGTTTGTTTTATGTATGGACAGGTTATCTCATTTGATATGTGATTCTGTTGAAGGCGGGAGTTGGAAACCTATTTTTGTTACTAAAGATGGGCCAAAGGTGTCTCATCTCATGTTTGCAGACGACTTATTGTTGTTTGGTGTGGCCACTGAAAATCAATCTCAAAGTATGCTAAGCTGTGTGGATAAGTTTATGTTGGCATCTGGTGGTAAGATTAATCCTTCAAAGTCTTCACTTTTTTTCTCTCCTAAGGTTCCTCTTCATGTTAATTTGAGAATTAAGGATATGACTCAAATGCAGATAACTAATGAGATTGGTAGATATTTGGGTTTCCCTTTGTCTCGATGTAGGAGGAGAAGGGATGACTTTCGTTATATTGTAGATCGTGTGAGAGCCAAACTGAGCACTTGGAAAGTTAATTGTCTTTCAATGGCAGGGAGAGTTACGCTTGCCAAGGATGTGGTGAGTGCCATTCCTTTGTACCCGATGCAAGTGGCCAAGCTTCCTATGAGTATTTGTCTTGAAGTGGAAAGATTGCAGCGAAACTTTGTTTGGGGTCATGATGAAGGCTCTAAGCGTTATCATTCAATTGGGTGGGATCAATTTACCAGGCCAAAGGAGTATGGAGGTCTAGGGTTTAGAAAGCTCGCAGCGGTTAATAAAGCTTGTGGAGCGAAATTGGCTTGGAAATTAATTATAGGAGAAAAGGGGTTATGGGCGGATATTTTGTTTCATAAGTATATGTTGAGGGATGAGGAATATCTTCTTAATTATAGAGCTGGAGATTCTAGATTATGGAGATTTGTTTGTGCTCAAAAAGATTTAGTGGAACAGGGCTCCAAGTGGTGGGTTCGTGATGGCACTTCGGTTGCTTTCTTTCAAGATTGTTGGGTGGATGCTGATATGAGGCTAAGCGATTTCTGTGTGAGACCTTTGTCGGTTGAGGAGGAATCCTCGTGTGTTAATGAATGGGTGAAGGATGGTAGATGGGACTTTATTCGGCTTGCTGGCATTGTGAATGAGGCAGGGTTGAATAGATTAGCTCCGGTTTTGCCCCCTAGAATTGGAGCTGGTAATGACTTTCTGGGTTGGGGTGGGAATGGTAATGGGTCCTTCTCAATTAAAAGTGCTTATTTTTTAATGGAACCTAACCTCTTGCAAGATTATGATGAGCTTTTTAAGGTGATATGGAAGTGGAATGGAGTGGAAAGAATTAGGTTGTTTCTATGGAAAGTGTTGTTAAACAGACTTCCTACAAATCTGTGGAGGAACTCTTGGGAGCGATCATCTCCTTCTTGTGGCTTTTGTCAGTCGGGAGTGGAGGATATTCTCCACATCCTTAGGGATTGTGTATATGCTCGTGACTTATGGAACAGATTGATCCAGAATAGGTATGTTTGTCCCTTCTTTTCAGCTGATCTTAGATCCTGGTTGAGCTTAAATTTGAGGAAAGATATTGGGTCTTGTTGGGGTGGTTGCTGGAATTTATTTTTCTGTGTTGCTATATGGAAACTCTGGGACTGGCGTAATCGTTGTGTTTTTGAGGAAAATTTCTCCAAGCCGTCTGATCCGGTTGCTGCTATTCTGGCTGTTTTGGCGAGGTTTTGTGTTCTACCTGTTCAAGGCTTTCCTGAAATTAATATTAGTAATCAAAGTGGTTGTGGGTGGGTTAAGCCACCGATGGGGTGGACCAAGGTAAATGTTGATGGTGCTGCTGTGGTAAGAACGTCACAGGCGGGCTGTGGAAGGGTTTTTAGGAATGCTATGGGAGCTTGGATGATAGGATTCTCTGAGCACCTTGGTATCTGCAGTGCCCAATTGGCGGAAGAATGGGCAATTTATGAAGCTCTTCTTATAGCTTGGAACCTGGGGTTTAGGAGGCTTGTGCTTGAGTCGGATGCTGACGATGTTATAAGGCAGATTCTGGAATCTCCTCTCGCCAACTGCAGTCTTTTGCTGTTGGAAATTAAATTGCTGCTGCAACGTGAGTGGCTTGTCAAGTTGGTGATTATTCATCGTGTGTCCAATAGAGTTGCTGATGCTTTAGCTAAAATAGGCATTTCAGATTCTACTATGTTTGATGTTTGTCCTCCCGGGTTAAGGTCTTGGGTTACCCAAGAGAGTTTGAGATTCATTTCTCCTTCCTTGTAATGTTTCTTATGTTTAATTTGGGCTTTTAAAGCCTCCTTTCTCAATCAAAAAAATAAATGTTGTCTAGGAAAAAACAACAGCACATACCATTTTTAAAATAAAAATAAAAATAAATTAATTTTAATTAAATGATTATTTTTCTACACAAAGGAAAAGACCTTATTGAAGAGAATAATGAATAACGTCAAAGAAATTAATTTTCTATAATCTCAAGGATCCTTCAAAACTGTACGCTACAAAGATCACTGGTAGAGTCCATTTCGATGTTAATTCAACTTATTAATGCTTGTTTTAACAACCAACATAAATCAAAGATATTATTCCTCATCTTTCTTATAGTACACCATTTCTAATACCACTCTGGCCCTATTTATAAGTTTCTCCCTTTTGACCAAAAAAAATTTGGCCCTATTTATGTCTCTTTGAGGAAAGAGATGAGATTGTGACAATTTTCGCCCATATTAATTATACCAATAAAGATAGAGAGAAGAAAGAGTTGAAAGATCTTTCGATCATAAATGAGGTAAAGTTGAAATTTTACTTTATAATCGTTAAAAGCCCAACTACCGTTGGTATGTGTGTTTTCAAAAGAAGAATTATAAATAGAATGAGAGTGAGACGCGTTCAAAGCAAATACAAGTAAAATGAGTAACATTTTTCTAAAATATAATAAAGAGAAGAAAAATAACGAAACGTAATTTCACCCATATCAATTCTATTCCTTAGAATGTCGTTATTACAATTAATATGCCTTCACATTTTTTTATTACTCCATTTTAATTAGGGAAAATATCGGTGAGGCCCCGAGGAAAAGAAAAAATATCAAAAAAAGTCTCAATCCCAAATCTCCTATCAAAAAAGTCTCTAGGGATTTTTTGATATTAATTATGGAATTCCAATATCAAAAATGTCTCATTGTCAAAATGACTTTTCTTATTGTCAAAATGACTTTTTTTGTTGTTAAAAATTTTCCGAATTTTCATTTGGCGTATAGAATCTTAGAAACCTAGAAATTTTTTGTGATAGGAAAAGTCATTTTGACAAATGACGTAAGCAATTTTGACAACAATATTTTCATAAAAAAAAAAATTAACAACTGGAAAAGCCATTTTGATAACAATAAAAGTCATTTTAACAACAAACGGGGGTTAGCACAAGTGGTAAGCGGCTTGTGTCGCTTAACAAGGTCTCGAGTTCGAGCCTTGTGAATGCAAAAAAGCCCAGAGACTCACCCACACCCACCATAGCTAGGTGTGCGACTCGGGTCGGATTCGGATTAGTCGTAGGCGAAACTTTGGATCCGAAAAAAAAAAAAAAAAAAAAAAAAAAAAAGTCATTTTAACAACGAGATTTTTTTATAGGGGATTTAGGGTGGTGAATTTTTTGATATTTTTTCTCTTCCTTAGAACTTGAGTGGTATTTTCCCTTTAAATTTACAGATGTGCCTACCTTTTAACCATGGCTATAAGACTTTTTCTTCAATTATTTGTGGTTCAAAAGCACCATGTTCAACTCATGAACTGAAATATGAGATCAAAATAACCACACCAACAAGCTAGATTTCAATTTTCTTCCACTATTTCTACCCGGAAGGTTATGACAAAAAGTAAATAATACAAGAACAAACCTTATCTACTAAGTGAATAATAAAATGTAAATATTGGGCATTACAAAAATGAAACTTAAACATTATATCTAATTCACAAGACTAGTTTACTACAATAAATGATCCCAATGTATTGAGGGAGACTGCCCTCATATGATACATTTATGGTGAAAAGTACTCAAAAATCTTCACCATTCTTGTGTAAATTCCCAATTGGTTGGCCGTTCCTATTTTGGCTCATGAACCCCTCCAATTGTGGTAGAGCTAACAACATGATCTCTGAAACTCATGCATGGTATACCAAATTGCCACAAAGTTCTGAGAATCTCTCCATGTCATCTTTGTCCAAGACTCTAATTTTGAACATCACTCTTTCTCTCCCATTATTCGGGTTACAAGTCCAACCGCGATTGTTCTTCCTAAGGCTCTTAGAGAAACCCTTCCAAGAGCTTTACAGCTAGAGGATTCTAGCACACATACTGGCTCTTGCAAAATTACCTGAAATCATAGACAATTTAAGTTTACTCTGTTTGTGTTTTGTTTGGGACTATCAAAAGAAGAGGAATAAATTTATTTTAAGAAGATGATGAAGATGAAGCAGAAGATTGTTACCTCAAGTACTGCACTTTGCTTTGCGATGAGACAGCGAGGGGACTTTTTTGTCGCCTTCCCAGTCTTTGGATCAAGTACTGACACTATTTTTGAAACTCTGGCAGGCTCCTTGGCGTGGTGTATATGGAATTCTAACTGCACAAGTAAAAATCGAAAATTAAAAAAAAAAAAAAAAAAAATTCCTTCTTCTCTTCTATGAAATGAAGAAGCAAGGTCTTACACATAGTTCCTACCTGCGATCCTATCAATATAGGATTTGCACCTTCTAACACAAGCACCTTCAACTCCAAATGACTTGCAACTTTAACAGGAAAATCAGGATGACATAATACTCCTCCTGGCATTACATAATTTGCATCTACATCATTCAACGTGACAGATACATTATCGCCAGCTCTTGCAATGGAGCAAGCACTGGAATCCCGCTCCAATGTGCGAACTGTCCCCAAGACAGCTGAAGGCATAACTAAAACCTACAATTTCAGACAGTTCAAAAGAAATAAATTATTCTCATGCCACAGCCGAAACGTTGAGGCATATGAACTCACTACGGGCATCAATATATTTTGATCATAATGCATGCAATAATAATAAAACATACAGTTCTAAAGATTATTCCTACAAATCTTAGCATCCAATAACAGTAGTACAGTATCATAAGGATGAGCCCAGCAAGGAGAGATAACAACAATAAGAAAAGTAAGCAAACCTACTCAACTGAATATAACTAGACATGAAGGGTAAAATAGGGTATAAAACATTATTTTTGACAAGGAAGAGCAATTCCTGTTAAGTGGGCAGACTTAAAAAATTAAAATAGAACTTCAGTTTGGTAGAAAGTAGGGAGAATGATTAATCAAGAACAAAAAAAAATTATGCCCCAGAACTAAGAAGGACTAGGAAAGACCAGCAGAAAACAAGTTCCACAAAAGTTTAGATTCAAAACACTTCAATTTGGAGGGTAACCAATTTGAACATTTTTAAAGTTGACAATCTATATATCCTTTACAATAATACTGCCCCATCACGTACCTTTGATCCAATACGAAGAGCTCCAGCTTCTAATTTACCGCAAGCAGAGACTTGTCCAAGCGTAGGTGATTTGATGACATCACATACTGGCATTAGAAGAGGCTTTGAGAATTCTCTGGTTGGAGGTTGAAGCGAATCAATTGCATCTAATAGATAGGGTCCTTTATACCTGTAAAAATCAAGACATACATAAGAAGAGAAAATAAGGAGAGAGAAAATGAGAGGGGCCAGTCAAATATGGTGTAAAAAGACTCGGTAATAATGTGTACAACACTAACCCCAACCTCTATTTTTACCCGATAAAAGAATTTATTAATTAGATGAAAGAACAAAAGCTAGGTACAAAAACAGAGGATAAGACATCCTCCCCAAACAAAGAAAACAGCTTAGTCTCCAAGACAAAAAGTTCTTTCCAACCCCTTTCACCTTTAATAGAAAAACACACCAGGAGGACCAAAACGTAATCCTCTCCCAGAGGTGTGCCGGATAAAATAGTTGATTAAACACTCCAGCATGCCATTCCAATCCTTAACTTCTAATTATAGTAACACTATGTCCAAAGAAAGATCTCACAGTAATGTAAAGACTTACCAGGATTTGAAATGAACATCAGAAGGAGATGCCACCAAATTTTGATTTTCTATGACACTCAAGGGAATCCATGACACAGAAGAATCTTTAAAACCACATGTCCGGAGGAACGCTCCCAATTGCTGTCTAATTAAATCAAACCGATCTTTAGAGTATTCCACAGCATCCATCTTATTTATTGCAACAATAACCTGGTCAACACCAAAACTTCTAATAAGCTGTGCATGCTCCCTTGTTTGTCCTTTGCCACTATCCATACCTGCTTCATACGCACCCAATGATGCATCAATAACAAGAATTGCAGCGTCAGCTTGCGTTGCCCCAGAAATCATGTTTGGAACAAAATCTTTATGGCCAGGGAGTCAAGCACCACAACATGATATTTTTTGGTGTCAAAATATGCAACAGCAACTGTCATAGTTATTCCCCTTTCTCTTTCTTCAGAACTTTCATCAAGTGCCCAAGCATAAGCAAAGGATCCCTTACCCTGCTTAAAAAGGAAAATGGCAAGGTGGGGGAATTAGTGCATGAACACAACACATTAAGTTATAGAAGCACTATCCAAACAGATATTACCTGTAATTTAGCCTCTTTTTCATATTTATGCATTTCTTTTTGTGTAATTCGTCCCGATAGGTGTAGTAGTCTACCTGAGAGTGTTGACTTCCCAGAATCAACATGACCAACCTAGAATTAACAAATTGGAAAACTCAGGAAAATTAATTATTGGATATATTTTTTACTGAACATAAGACAGAAGAAATCATTGACTTACAACTGCAAGATTCAGCTGTGTCAAGGTATCTTCAGCTTGTTGAGGGAGCATCCATTTTTCAGGTTTGTAAGGCATTTGTGGATGAGGTTCTTTAGAAATAGTATTATCTGATTTTCCAGGTCTGACATCTTTGCTAGAAGAGCAATAAATTTCACTACCACTGTCTCTAACTTTCAGCCGTGCAGACAAACTATCCGACAATTCTTCACTGGATTGAATATCAATTTCGTCATCATTAGAAGACTTGATTTTACTCATTTTACCCACACCAGAGGATGCTGGTGTGCTGCCTAATGTTTTATCACTTATTTCCTGATGAAATGATACATCCTCAGAAAGCTTGCTCTTTACAAAACTATCATGCCTGCCCTTCTGAACCAAAGATGATGAGCTGTCTGAACTTTCACCATTTGACTGTACTTTCAGTTCATTATTCTGCGTAATATTTGATGAAACGTCAGAACTTCTACTGTCAGCAACTGTGCCTGCAAGCATGATAGAAATAAGATTACAAAAAAATTGATGTGCAAGGAATTAAGATTTGAAATTAACGTTTAGATTAGATGAAACCTACTTTGCATTTCCACTCATCATTTTCTCCAATTTTTGTTTCTTTTATTTTAAAAGTCAAAGCTAAAATTGCAGATTAAATAACCAGATGAAGGAATTGATCCGTAAGAAAACTTTAGGTTCAAGCAGGTTTCTTTTCTTTCTAAAAGAACCATGTTGAACTTTTTTTATTGCAAGAATTCCAACAAAAAAAGGAAAAAAATCTACAACCTCAAAAAGTATCTAATCGTTAAAAGTATCTGTGGGAATATTATATTAATATTTCACACTATTCTTCCTCTTAATGCTCTTATTCATCTACGAGGCTGTAACCCATTTGCTCCTACCTTGCTGTCTACTTTCCTCTATCTAGCTGTCTACTTTCCCTCTTTTCTGTTTTCCACTTATCTGCCAGGCTATTGTCCAGCCTACACCTCCACTAATGTTTGTGTGTGTATTTCCTATTAAGTCCTTCCAGTTTGATGTATAAATAAGTGTTGTATCAGACCATTTGATATATTCAATCTGAATACATTTTCGTGTTATATTTTCTCTCATATTCTTCCACATGGTATCAGAGCCACGTTGATCTGACAGGGCTCAGTTTCTTTTGTTCATCCGGCGCTGGTGTTTCATTGCTTTCTCACTGCATCTTCTTCATGCTCTTTGTCATTACTTAGAGTATTGAATCAAGAAACAGAAACAGAGGAGGTACGAGACACAGCGCCGGGAAACATCATCACCCACTCACAAATAGAGACTTCTTTATCTTCTCCGGCAAACACAGAGCAATCTCCAACGCACATTGGACGTCGCCCGAACTGTGTAGTCTGTGCTGAGTTTAGCAATCTCATCTCATCATCTCAGTTCGAAGTCCGTCGTCTGAATCTGTGCAACACCCAGAGTCAGCACCCTCTGATTATGTCAGTACCGGTGCTCCCTGGAATGACCAACGTTATGCAGTCTTAACGCCATCCAAAACCCAGCGTCGGCATCATCTGAGTCTGCCAATGTTTTTCGGTGTTGGAAGGGCGGACTGACAAAGTCGTAGCTGCTGGATGATCTTGTCGCAGCTGATAACTCCCAACAATGTCTGCTGCCCGTTCATCTGGTTGCTACAGTCCAGAAGTCATCACCGTTATCTGAAAAAAAAAAACAGAGCCGGTGATCCTCCAACCAACCTCGACTCATCTTCGATTTGTTCTCCTTGGCGTCTTCCAGTTCTTGGTCTCTGTCCGAAGTTGAGCACAGCCTCTGTGGTTGCTGAACCGTCGTTCTTCGCTGCTGCAATCTCCGGCGTACAGTTCCGACGACCTTGAACTCGCCCGTGGTCCTTGTCTTGAGGCTATCTGACTTCGATCACAGCTCAGATTGGTGCTGTTTCGAGTCACTGTTCATCAGCACTGTTCACAGATATCTGAAATTCGAGGATCACTATGTCTGCTATCTCTGACGCCTCTTCATCCGTACCACGATCTGGTTCTAATGATATCTTAACTGCTCTTCTTGTTTCTGAAAAGCTTACTAGTGATAATTACAGGGAATGGTCTCAGTCTATGATACTTGCTCTCGATGGACGGGATAAAATTGAATATATAAATGGTGAAGCAAAAAGGCCCTCAACATCAGAAACTAAGGAGTTTCGAAAATGGAAGTCTGAGAATGCATTGGTATCTTCTTGGTTGATCAATGCGATGTCTTCATCAATTAAGAAGAGCTTTATGTATCTTCCTTCAGCACTTGAAATCTGGAAAGCACTCAGAAACATACGTTCGTTGGGAATAGATCCGTATATTTGATATTAAGAAGAGAAGCTGTGGGAACTAAAACAGAACCATATGTCGCTCGACAATTATTATCTCGAGAAATCAGCACTTTGGCAAGAGTTTGATGCACTAAAGAATAAAACACACCTTTGTGGGGCTGATGCTCGAGAAGATCACAAAGAAAAAAAGAAGAGCGAGTATATGAGTTGGCTGGTCTTAATGAGATTTATGATGATGTTCGGGCTCGGATCCTAAGTCAAGAACCTCTATCTTACGTGCGAGAAGTCTATACTATCTTGCGTAATGAAGAGGATAGACGTAAATCAATGCTTAACAATCATTCTGTTGCTACTACTCCCGAGATCTCGCTCTTCTTTGTTAAATCCCTGAGACTCAAAAGGTTCCAAAGGTCGACCGGTCCGTGATCATTGTAAGAAGCGGGGCACACAAAGGATAAGCTTTTGGGATCTTCATGGTAAACGTAGGCGGAAGCCAAGAGTAGAAAAAGGAAGAGATGTAGCGAAGTCTCCAAAGAAACATCCCAAAATGACCGGTGAGTAAAATCATGGAAATGCTAGTCGCACTTGACTACAAAACAACCCAATGCCATGATAGTCGAGAAAAAGAATCTGCTTACGAGGGCGATGATGATTGGGTGTGCTAAGTTGAAAGGTGTATAAGCAAGTTGGACATAATTAAACATCCATGTCCAACTTGAGGGGAGTGTGGGAATATTATATTAATATTTCACACTATTCTTCCTCTTAATGCTCTTATTCATCTACGAGGCTGTAACCCATTTGCTCCTACCTTGCTGTCTACTTTCCTCTATCTAGCTGTCTACTTTCCCTCTTTTCTGTTTTCCACTTATCTGCCAGGCTATTGTCCAGCCTACACCTCCACTAATGTTTGTGTGTGTATTTCCTATTAAGTCCTTCCAGTTTGATGTATAAATAAGTGTTGTATCAGACCATTTGATATATTCAATCTGAATACATTTTCGTGTTATATTTTCTCTCATATTCTTCCACAGTATCTGATGCAAAACATCATATTAACTCTAAATATGTGATTCCACAAGCAGTCAAAATTACAAATAACATATCTACCTCTTTAATCTTTGTAAGACCCAGTAAGACCACATTTCCAAAACTATAAATTTGTCATATTACCTTCTCATTGCAAAAGATATTGAACACAAACACCTTTAACATCTTCCTATACAATTTATAGAAGACGTAGTAAAACCATATTCCAAAAACAGTATTAGAAATAACAGTTTTCACTTTCCATCTTCGTGTTTCAAAACTTTGAAGAGCATTATAAACCATTTAATTATTATTATTTGATATTTGATAAAAAGAAGTACATTGATGTGTTGAAAAGGTAGGAAATAGGGAGAAAATGTATTATTAGAAAGTAAGAGAAGAAATATCTTTGCAAAAATTCACACTATCTTCAACACTTCATTCAGTGTTACTCCCTTGGTTCCACCTCATCTAAGTCCCAGGAAATATCAGCAGATAGTGCAAGCAGTTTGCAAATTTAAAAGAAACCACAATGACAGTTTGTCTACTTGCACCATCACAAAAGTTCTCAGCAAGATTGGGCAAGACAAACCGAGGAGAAATAATAATGTAAGCTTTCATTTTCAAACTAATAGCCTCGAGCTCTTGTAACAGCTATATATCCAAATCCAATTAGAATATGTTTTCTCTAACTTTAGCTTCTAGAATTTTGAAGGAAAAAAAACACACACACAGAGAACAGCATGGTACCTTTTAGTCCCATTTTGGAAGACTGCAGTCCAGTAGAAACCACATCATCTGGGGATGGAACGTCAAACTTGAAAGAAGCTGCGCATCAAGAGAAGTAAGGTTTCATCCCAAATATATATATATATATAGGAAAAGTAAGGTTAAGCTTTCATAAGAAAGGAGGTGCAACCAGCAAAACATTTCTTGTGACTACACAAAATTCTAAACTTATAATACTGGCTATTGTTTCATCAATTTATCATAACAGAAAAGCAATTCGTATCAATCAATGAATTTTAAGACTTTGTTCTAGTTTTGGAAAGTGATACTCAAAGCAGAATAGGAATTATCCTAACTTCACAAATGCACATCCTAAATCAGACCATGCGCAGACCTATATTTAGATGGTGATTGCCTTGAGTAATAACAGACTTGTGAAATTCATAAAATTCTCCTTGGGCATTCCCAAGCTTGTAGCTATTGCCATCTTCTGTCAGAAAACCATCACCCTTCTTAAGAAATAACACACCCTCTTTGGGCATCGGTTGGGGCAATATTGCAAAAAGAGACTTGGCCAATTTGGATGCTCCAGAATTTTTGCATATGCCTTCAACTGCATCAAAGAGATCGTTGAATATGTTATAGGGGTACCATGGTCATTCCTCAAAACCTAACACTATGTATTGAGCAATATCCAGAAAGCTGGATGCAACCTTTCATTCTTTTCGCTCTCTCCTCCTCCCTCCCTCAACCCTCTCCTCCTTCTCTACATATTTTTCAATTATTATCTTTTTCCACCATTAAAAAGAAAAGGCATCTGAAGGAAGATTCTTCATCCTTTTCTTCAAGCTAATGTTATTGATATTACAAGCAACAACAATTGATGAATTAGAAAATTAAAACAAATCTCCGAGAGAAACAAAAAAAATGTAGACTAAAGGTAAGCTCAATCTGGAAGGTTTACGTCTTTACCCAAGTGAAGTGACACAACATGCTTATTGGACGGGATAAGATGGGAAGAATAGTTTTCGATTTCTTTTAATGTTTTATAAGTTTTGGACTATGGGGAGTAGAAAGAAGGATTAGATGCTGCAGATTTACACTCTTTTTGCTGTCCTACGCATCCGGATTCACCATTAAGCAAAAGTTTGGGATGAGATTTCAATCTCGTCAACTTTCATGGAAAACGATTGTTTGGCCAGCCTCTTCAGAGGTTGTCACCACATGGGTTTGTAAAGACAGGCCCTTGATTTAATTAAATGGTCACAGGAGAAATACTGAAGTTCTAAGACAGCCAGAGTTCCTTATACAAGAAACACAAACAAATCCAAATAATACAAAACTCAATACTCAGTATTGCAACTAAAAGACAAATATCATTTTCTTATGAAAACAAGACTATAGGATGAGAAACCCTGAAAAAAGTCCAAATATAAGATCCCTAACTGTTTCCAAGTCCAAGATCAATCTCTCCTTCCTTTCTAAAAACTTTATCTTCCACATTGTAGCTTTATCTCTCAATAGATCTGTTAACTTTCATAATACATACGGCTCTATAGCATAAATGAAGGAGAGAACCATAGTTATACTCCTTTTCAGCACACAATCAAAGGTGACAAACTGGATCAACTTCTACTCTACTTTAAGCAACCTGATTCTGACAATTCTCACATGCCAAATATATAATAACAATACTCAAATGATTTAGCTATAATTTCTTTTGCCCTTATCTCAAGAAGTTGAGAGTTCCATTTTTTCTCTACCAAAATTAAATTGCAATTTCCTAAACCTGATGATATTTTAAATAAATATTGTATATAGATAACCAAAAAAAGTGTTTTGTTTATAGAATAAAGTTTCAAATTCGAGTTCCTTGTTATCAGAAACAACACCTAATTACAGCAACCAAACTACGTTTTAAGAGAAACAACAAAACTATTAAGAGAAAGACCTTCTACAACCCATGTCAGCAAAGCCTGTCAATGCATACTTTGTTTCCTCCCCCAAAACCCATGCCACATGAGAGGATGAAGAAGGGTGAGGGAGAGAAGGGAAGTGATAAAGAGAATGCAAAAAATATCCTTGCCACACAAAATACAAACTAAGTCAAGTACTAAATCACTGGCCAAAAAAGGTCATGTACTGCATTATCATTAAATGACCAGAATACCTGTTTTACTATAGTCAGAACCTCCTGTCTTAACCAAAGGATGACGCATAACACCACATATGTCACATACATTCATGCCCTCTTCATTGTCATAAGTGCAAATAGAGCATCTCCAAAGCCCTTTAGTCCCTTGCTTTTTATCAGGTTCAGGTCCAGGTCCTCCTTCTTCTCCTGTCACCCAAAAAAAAATGCTAAGTGGTTTGTGCAATGCACGAGAGCTGGCAACATTCCTACATTCCTGAGAGACTCAATGACTGATGCAGAGGACAACTACAAGGAGGGTCAAAACGAAATAATGCAGGAAAGTGGGGGTCAAAAATTAGTTTTAACTTTTTTCACGAGTAAAAATAAACCAAACTTGTAAGAATCCATCAGAGAAACATCAATATAGACTTAGTCTTGCAATAGAAATAACAAATTAAAATGTAATATTGTCTAAGGAATTACTTCTCTTGTGTCACTCATTAAAGTTTAAACATGCTGACACCCACAACATTCTGGACGAAATTTAAGAGGTTAAAGCAAACGATTTCCAGCAAATGCATTAAAGATCAAAGAAGGTTTATCCAAAGCAAGACATAGAGAAATAACTAATCCAAAAAACCAACATGCAGAAATGTAAACAAGTTCAATATACTAACCATATTCTTCTATTTCAACATCATAATCATAGTCTTCATAGTCATCGTAATCATCACCATAATCAAGTCCATAATTCACCTTGCGAGGCATGGTATGCAGCTCCTTACCCCACAAGAAGAAAACTGTAAACCCATAAGTAAAAAGGCAAGAAAATAAGTTATCCCTTTTTGTCAGAGGAGAATTGAATAAATTGCATTCGTTTTTACCAACTACAACGATACATTCTTGAACTTATAATCTAACAGGAAAGAACAATAAGGGAAAAATATGCACATGCCAATATTTTGCAGGCATGGTTTCGGCAACCAAATTAGGAAAGAGAGAAATTTGATAAGATTTTGAAATTAAGAGGAATTAGCGGGTAAATAAACATGACCCGGCTTGAGATAATCAGGGATTCTTGAGAAAGTCGTGTGCAAAATGCAGGAGGGGGAACTTACTGAGAAAAAGAACAAAGGTCACCCAACACGCAACTTCGTGGATCAAGTGAAAAGCTTTCAGAGGGTTTTACTCAGTCCCGAGGTAGAGAGAGTAGCAAGTATGGCCGTTTCTCCGGTGAAAAGAATTTCAATATTTCAGCAGAATCAAAGACGATGGAAAGATGTAGATGTGTGTTTTCTTGGGTGGAACAGATGTGTGAATATTTTGGCCAAGAGATACGTATTTTATTGTCATCGTTGGCAGGGTAAATAAATTGCTTAAATCATATCATATCATGATTAAATTATATCCTAAATATAACATTATTTAGAAAAAGATTTAAAAAGTTAAATAAATTATTTTAAAGTATTTATATTTATCATTTTTTCTTTAAATAATTAGTTTAAATAATAAACTAACATATAATATGATTAACTGATATATTTCCATGTTTGTATTCTTGGCTCGCAACAAAAGAAATTCACAGTTGGGTTGAATTAATAAATGGATAGAGTTTGGTGACTCCAATTATAGGAAAACAAAAAGGAACGAGCTTTTGTTTTGAATTTGAATGATTCCCCCATCTAATTATACGTTAAAAATATAAAATATTAGTACTTGATGGGGAAAAGCTTTTCCCATGAATGGATTATTGATTTTTGTTATGAATCCTAACTATTAGCTATTCTCCATTATAATTAGATTATGGGGTGGCGATAAATGTGTAGAAGAAAGAGTATATTGATAAAGATCTTTTTTTTTTTTTTTACAAAATCAAAAGAGCGATTGGGTTGAGAAAATAAAGGATTTCTAACTATCTTGTTATCCTAGAACGAACATAAAACAATTAGATGGAAAAAGCGAGTAGAGAGAGTCCGTTGATGAGTCTTAGGGAAAAGTTTGGGAGTTCTTTTGGAAAATGATTTTCACCATTTACGAGGTAAAACCAGGTTTTGGATAAATGATTTTGGAGAATGATTTTTAGAGAATGATTTTGAAAAAAAAAAATGATAGTGTTTGGATGTTTTTATCGAATAGTTTTTGGGGGATCAAATTTACCAAAAAGGACATTAACTTTTGTATAATTGCATTTAAAGGATAAAGTGATATTTTAAATATTATAAACATTATATTCAATAATAAATACCAAAAATTACATAAAATTGTTAGAAAAATAAATTTCTCTTGTTAGTAAATTGTGTATTTTTGTACTTACAAATACAAAAGAGAGGTAAATTATTATTATTCGGCATTGTTTTTATATTGAGGGTAAAAAAAGGGAACCGAGTATATATTGAAGCAAAAAAAAAAAAAAGAGGTAAAAAAAGAACCGAGTTGGAGCAAAAAAAAAAAATAGAACCAGATTTCGAGCAAAAAAAAAAAACCGGAGTTTGAGGGGAAAAAAAGGAACCAGACTATATATTGAGGGTATTTTGGGGTTTACGCAATTATGGTGGGGTCCACGGTTCAGTAAAATGATTTTCAAAAATGAAAAGTGAAAAAAAGTTGGATTTGGCAAAACCGCAGGGTTTTGAGCCCAAAACCAGGTTTTGGGTGGAAAATGATTTTGGAGAAAAATTGAGGTGTTTGTCAAATTTTTTCCAAAACCTAGGTTTTGTTTCCAAAACCTAGGTTTTGGAGTCTTCCAAACAGGCCCTTACTTGTTTTCTAGGTATCTTTTTTTTTTTTTATTAGAATAGAATACCATGTTTTGACTGTATCTCACTATGTATTATTTGATAACCCAATAAATCTTCTATCCTTGGCCCAAATCAAATTTCAAAAAATGGAGGTATTTCAAGTATATTTAGAACTAGATAGATCTCGTCAACATGACTTCCTATACCCACTTATTTTTCGGGAGTATATTTTTGCATTTGCTTACGATCATGATTTAAATAGTTCCATTTTGGTGCAAAATCTAGGTTATGACAATAAATCTAGTTTACTAATTGTAAAACGTTTAATTACTCGAATGTATCACAGAATCATTTGATTATTTTTGCTAATAATTCTAACAAAAACCCATTTTTTGGGGTACAACAAGAATTTGTATTCTCAAATAATATCGAGGGGCTTGCCGTCGGTGTGGAAATTCCATTTTCCCTAAGATTAGTATCTTCCTTAGAAAGGAAAGAAATAGCAAAATCTCATAAATTACGAGCAATTCATTCCATATTTCCTTTTTTAGAGGACAAATTTTCACATTTAGATTATGTGTCGGACGTACTAATACCCTATCACATCCATCTAGAAATCTTGGTTCAAACCCTTCGCTACTGGGTGAACGATGCCTCTTCTTTGCATTTATTACGTTTCTTTCTCCACGAGTATTGGAATAGTCTTATTACTCAAAAGAACCATATTACCATTTTTTCAAAAGGTAATCCAAGATTATTCTTGTTCCTATATAATTCTCATATATGTGAATACGAATACTTCTTTCTTTTTCTCCGTAATCAATCTTCTCATTTACGGTCAACATCTTCTCGGAGTCTTTTTTGAACGAATCTATTTATTTCTATGCAAAAATAGAACATTTTGTAGA